>PVIA01000011.1:600000-1094876 GCA_004024845.1 Tonatia bakeri
GAGCCCATGGCAACAATCATTCTAAGAGATGGAAATGACACAGAAAATATTTTTAAATGATTTTCCCCATATGCATATATGTTACAAACATGATTTTTATATAGTGGCATTACAAGGCTCTCAGGAATTAAGAAATAGTGTGAATGCTTCTCTTTCTTTTTTTTTTTTTTAAGATTTTATTTATTTATTTATTTATTTATTTTAGAGAGGGAAGGGAGGGAGAGAAAGAGAGAGAAACATCAATGTGCGGTTGCTGGGGGCCGTCGCCTGCAACCCAGGCATGTGCCCTGACTGGGAATCGAACCTGCAATACTTTGGTTTGCAGCCCGAGCTCAATCCACTGAGGCTTCTCTTTCTTATGCTTATACAGGATTTACTTCCTACTATGTTCTTCCAGGGTCCATTTTCCCAACATTTTGTTGTTTTTAACACTCTTATAAAGAAAGGGAACTTCCAGCCAAGATGGAGGCATAGGTAGACACATTGTGCCACCTTGCACAACAAAAATAAAGACAACCCCAATTTAAAAACAAACAAACAAACAAACAAAACCAGTACTGACAGAAAATTAAACTGTATCGAAGTCTAACAACCCAGGAGTTAAAGTAGACACATTCATCCAGACTAGTAGGAGGGTCGGAGTTGGGCGGTGGGGCAGAGAGAGTTCACTGCAGGGCAGCTGGTGGGCCCTGGGCACGCAAAGTGGCAGCGGGCAGACCCAGCGAGGCAGCGGATTGTGGAGGGGGATGGCGCATCTGTTCCCACATTTGCACGTAGATAAACCAGGCAAAACTGGGGAGCAAGACAGACAGAGCAACCCAGGGCCCCAGCACTGGGAAATAAAGCCTTAAAACATTGATTGAAAACACCTGTGGGGGTTGAGGTACTGGGAGAAACTCCCAGCCTCACAAGAGAGTTTGTTGGAGAGACCCACAGGGTCCTAGAACATACGCAAACCCAACCACATGGGAATGAGCACCAGAAGGGCCAAATTTGCTTGTGGAAAGTGGAGAAAGTGACTGAAATCTGGCAGAGAGTGGAGCAAGTGGCACTGTTGCCTCTTGGACCCCCTATCCCACATATAGCATCACAACCCAGCAACTGGGTTGCCCCTGGTGAACACCTAAGACTCCACCCCTCACTACATAACAGGCTCAACAAGACAAAAAAAAAAAAATGGCCCAAATGAAAGAACAGATCAAAGCTCCAGAAAAAAATACAACTAAGCAATGAAGAGATAGCCAACCTATCTGATGCACAATTCAAAACACTGTAATCAGGATGCTCACAGAATTGGTTGAATTTGGTCACAAATTAGGTGAAAAAATGAAGGCTATGCTAAGTGAAATAAAGGAAAATGTACAGGGAACCAATAGTGAAGGGAAGGAAACTGGGATTCAAATCAATGGAGTGGAACAGAAGGAAGAAAGAAACATCCAATCAGAAAAGAATGAAGAAATAAGAATTTTTAAAAATGAGGAGAGGCTTAGGAACCTCCAGGACATCTTTAAACGTTCCAACATGAGAATTATAGGGGTACCAGACGGAGAAGAGGAAGAGCAACAAGTTGAAAAGTTATTTGAACAAATAATAAAGGAGAACTTCCCCAATCTGGCAAAGGAAATGGACTTCCAGGAAGTCCAGGAAGCTCAGAGAGTACCAAAGTTGGGTCCAAGGAGGAACACACCAAGGCACATCATAATTACATTACCTAAGATTAAAGATAAGGAGAGAATCTTAAAAGTAGCAAGACAAAATGAGAGAGTTACCTACAAAGGAGTTCTCATAAGATTGTCAACTGATTTCTCAAAAGAGACCTTCCAGGCAAGAAGGGGCTGGAAAGAAGTATTCCAAGTCATGAAAGGCAAGTACCTACATTCCAGATTTCTCTATCCAGCAAAGCTTTCATTTAGAATGGAAGGGCAGATAAAGTGCTTCTCAGATATGGTCAAGTTAAAGGAGTTCATCATCACCAAGCCCTTATTATATGAAATGTTAAAAGGACTTATCTAGGAAAAAGAAGATAAAAAACACGTACAGTAAAATGACAGCAAACTCACAATTATTAACAACCACACCTAAAACAAAAAGAAACTAAGCAAACAACTAGAACAGGAACAGAACCACAGAAATGGAGATCACATGGAGGGTTAGCAACAGGGAAGTGGAAGGAAGAGATAGGGGGAAAAAGTATAGAGAATAAATAGCATAGACAGTAGGTAGGAAATAGACAGGGGGAGGGTAAGAATACTAGGGGAAATGTAGAAGTCAAGAATTTATAAGTATGACACGTAGATACAAACTAAAGGGGGGAATGTGGGTGGGAGAAGGTGTGCAGCGTGGAGGGGAGCAAAGAGGAAAACAGGACAACTGTAATCGCATTATCAATAAAGTATCTTAAAAGAGAAACAAAAAAAGAAAGGGTATGTTCTCATCATAGACATGACTATTTCTGTCATGAGCTGCCTTCATGTTTTTGAGTATGCTTCACTGCGTTTCTCAGTGAGGCAACTGAAATGTTAAGCCTCATGTCTTTGCCCTTTCAGGACAGTGTATTTCAGTGGGAAACATCCTACATTCTAGTCCAGCTGAGCAGCTAAGCAGCTGTTTCATTTATTGCCACTTCGCTTTTCTGGACTTCAGTTTCTTCATCTGTGAAGTGCGGGGGTTAATGATCTCAGCAGACCTCTGGCTATGGCCTTACATGGACTCTTTGTAGTTGCACTTGATTCACACAGCTCTCACCTTAACCATCTAGTGCCTCATTCTTTCAAACTCATCTTTGGTCACTTTCTCCTGGAATTCTTCTCAGTCCTCCTCCTCAACATCCTCTTTGGCTCCCAGATTTGATTTAATTAAACTTCTCATTAGGCCCCATAAATTCTTGCATGCATGACATGAAAGTTTATTAAGCACTTAGCATGCAATATAATAATGATATGTTTAGAAGAGACAAGCTTTCTTTTTTCAGTACCTCTATAGTCCCAGAATCTAGCACAGTATCTGGTTAGTGTAGAGTTTTTAATACATATTTAATTAATTAGTTATTTTACACAAATCTGTGATAGTCATTTCCACATGTACTTTTGTAAAAAAATCCTCACCCAAGGATATGTTTATTGATTTTAGAGAGATGGGGCAATGAGGGGGGCAGAGAGAGAGAGAGAGAAACATCAGTAGACTGCTTCTTGTATGTGCCCCGACTAGGAATTGAACCTATAACCTTTTGGTGTTTGGAACAAAATCCCAACCAACTGAACTACCCAGCCAGGGCTTTGCATGTACCTTTAATCTCCAGGAGGGTACCGAGATCACACTGAGGCCCAGGGGTGAGCCCAGCTTGTCTCAGAACAAGTATTTAAAACTTCTTTGTACAAACTCATTTTGAGGACACAGAACCACTGCTGGCAGGAGGAAATGGAAGAATATTGGCTTTACTCTTTATAATTCTTGTAGAAAAGAATGAGTTGGCTCATAGTTTAATAAAACATAATGATAGCCTAGGCTTTAATCTCCGAGAGTCAAGGGTGAAAGGAAACTCTGCATGTATCTTTCTGGAAATTCAACCTGGCAAGTGTCAAGCCTCCTTTGCCTAGGTTTATTGGCAAATAAACATCTAGTATAATTAAAAACTGGGCAGCCTCCCCAATTCTTACAATCTCTTTGAAAATTTAGCTGGTTATTCTTCTACTTTTTGTTCTGTTCTCATCATCTGGACACATGGGTAATCTCAACTCTTGGGTCCTTAATTGTTTCTACAAAACTGAATTTTCTGGAACATCAGAGACTTACTGAAAACTAAGACTTCTCACAGAGTTTATTTGTAGGTAAATGTAATGTTCCAAAGAGCCTTAGAAATTTCTTATTCCTTTTCATCTAATTGTGTTTATTTTAGGGGTACTAGGACATAGTTCACAATGGATGAAGACATTTATTCTTCATCTCGGAATCCCTAACTTCTTGTTAAACAACTAAGTTCTCAAACTTGCCAAAGTTCTGTCAATCCTCTCAGTGAAGTTAAAGGACAGATGTGAAATGTTTCCTCCGCTCACTTCTCTGCACATATCCTGGGGAGCTGCCATACTAGACAAATGAAAATACTCTCTCAGATGATAGAGAACTCTTCTTAGGACAAAAGACATGTATATAAAGGAGAGGGAACGGGTGTGGACAGAAAATAAGTATAAGAAAATGGAAGGTAGCTCTTGGAAGTCACATCTCTTTTTTTATTCTTTATAGATTAAAAAAAAAAAACCTCTGGTCAAGATGGTGGCATAGGGAAATCTTCATACAACCACATCAAAATTACAACTAAAATACGAAACAATCATCACTCAGAACCATCAGAATTCAAGTTGAAGGAAAGTCTGACAACTATGAAATCGAGTTGAATGAAAGTCTGACAACTGTGGAATTAAAGAAACCACATCCATTCAGACTGGTAGGAGGGGTGAAAACACAGTGTGGGCTGGTCCCACACCCACATGTGGTGGATGCAAATTTTGGAGGGATATCTAAAGAGCTAGGAGTCCTGACCCCACACCAGTCACCCCAGCCTAGGGTTCCAGTGCTAGGAAGATTAAATTCCCAAAATTTCTGCCTGCAAAAACCAGTGGGGATTGAGTTAGTGGAAGAAACTTCTGGAGCCCCAAGCAGTTCCTTTTAAAGAACACACAGACTCACCTGCTCAAACTCACTCCCTCTGAGCTCCAGCACAGGGGTAGCAACTTGAAATGCACAAGTGGTATACAGGGAGAAAGTGGAATATCTGGCATCAAGGTAAGCAGAAGCCATTGTCCATTTTCTAACCTCCTTCCACTGCCCCCAACAGCCAGCAAGCTGGTGTCATATCTGAGACTCCATCAACATAATTAACACTGTTTGACCCACCTTGGAGGTTCCCATAGACTCCACCCCACCCAACATACCAGCCTACCCAAGATGCTTTCCATGGCTGAGTGGCTGGTCTTGGCTCATGCTCTACAACTTCCTAAACCCTATCAAACAAGTAACAGCTGGCTTCAGTGAGCCCTAGGCCCAGAACTAGCAGCAGCCAACCTAGATTCACAGCATGGCTTTGCCTGGGAATATACAAGCCAAGCACAAGTAGCAGCCACCTCAGATTGCTTCATAGCTCACACAGAGTGCTCCAGGGAAAACACAGGTGGGGGCTGACCGTGGCCTGCATCACCCAGGAAACTTAGGGGCCAGCACACCCAGCAGACAGCTACAGACTACATCAGTGCACCAATACCCTTCCCCCACACAAATGGTCCTCCATGGAGGGTGGAGTTTTGTGCTCAGTGGTCATAGCCAGTTCTTGCCACTGACTGGCCTGGGTAAATCCTTCCCATTAACCTGCCAACAGCAACCAAGGCTCAACTACAAGAAAAGTGTGTACTCGGACTATACGATGGGCACACCTCAAGTACCCAGCTTTGGAGATAGGGGAGGCTGTGCCACTGGACCTGACAGGACACCTACTATATTAAGCCACATTACCAAGACACAGAGACAAAACACTTCTACCTAATACATAGAAACAAACATAGTGAGGCTGCCAAAATGAGGAGATAAAGAAACATGACACGAATGAAAGAAAAGATGAACAATCCAGAAAAAAAACTTAACGAAATAGAGATAAGCAACCTATCAGGTGCAGAATTCAAAACACTGGTGGTTATAAGAATGCTCAAGGAGCTTAATGAAGACCTCAGCAGTATAAAAAAATCCAGTCAAAACAAAGGATACACTAATTGAAATAAAGAAAAATTTACAGGGAATCAGCAGTAGAGTGGATGAAGCCAAGAACCAAATCAATGATTTGGAACATAGGAAACAAAAAACAACCTATCAGAACAACAAGAAGAATAGCAAATCTAAAAAAAAGGATAGTATAAGCAGCCTCTGGGACAGATACAAGAGGTCCAACATTCACATCATAGGGGTACTAGAAGAAGAAGAGAAAGAGCAAGAAATTGGAAAATCTATTTGAAAAAAGAATGAAGAAAACTTCCCTAATTTGGTAAAGGAAATAGGCATGAAGTCCAGGAAGCACTGAGAGTCCCAAACAAGATGGATACAAAGAGGACCAAGACACATCATAATTAAAATGCCAAAGGTTAAAGATAAAGAGAAAATCTCAAAAGCAGCAAGAGAAAATAATTTAGTTACCTACAGCGGAGTTCCCATAAGACTGTCAGCTGATTTCTCAAAACAAATTTTTCAGGCTAGATGGGATTGGCAAGAAATATTCAGAGTCATGAAAAGCAAGGACCTATAGCCAAGATTATCCAGCAAAGCTATTGTTTAGAATGGAAGGGCAGATAAAGTGCTTCCTAGATAAGGTCAAGTTAAAGAAGTTCATCATTACCAAGTCCTTATTATAAGAAATGTTAAAGGGACTTATCTAAGAAATAGAAGAAGATCAAAAAGTATGAACAGTGTAATGACAACAAACTCATAACTATCAACAACTGAACCTAAAAAACAACAACAACAAAAAAAAACCTAAACAAATAACTAGAATAGGAACAGAATAAGAGAAATGGAGGTCACATGGAGGGTTTTCAGTGGGGAGGGGGAGGGGAAGAGTGGGATGGTACAGGGAAGAAGAAGCTTAATTGGTAGGCATAAAATAGACAGGGAGAGGTTAAGAATGGTATAGGAAACAGAGAAGCCAAAGAACTTATATGCATGACCCATGGACATGAACTGGGGATGGGAGGCTGGAGGACTGTGGGGGTACCAGGTGGAGGGGGGATAAATGATAGAGAAAAAATTGGGACAACTGTAATAGCATAATCAATAAAATATATTTTAAAAAGAAGTACAAATAGATAGTTACAAGAATAGCCACAGGGGTGTAAAGTACAGTATAGGAAATGGAGTAGCCAAAGAACTTACTATAGGCATGGCCCATGGATGTGAACAATGGTGTGGGGATTGCCTGCGGGAGTTGGGGGTTCTGAGTAGAGGGGAGCAAAGGGGGGAAAATCAGGGCAACTGTAATAGCATAATGAATAAAGTATAATTAAAAAAACAAAATTATGTTGTTTCCAGAGTGCCTGTTGGCAGATGATTTAACTTTACAACTTAACAAAGGATCAAAGATCCTCTCTGATTTTTTTTTTAAGTCTCATGTTTAACCCACCAACCCTTGATACTGTTCCAGCTCAATCCTTCCACAGAACTAGAGAAACTTGTCTGAACAGTGATGACTCCCTCCCTTCTGTTACCCTCACAGGACCTTTTACAGAGGTGGGACCAAGGAGCCCAGGGTTGAGTATTTCAGCACATTACATGTGACATCAGCCATTGTTGAGTGCTTTGCAGGAGCCAGGCAGGCCCCCTCTGACTCATGGAATCCACACAACTGCATAATGAGGTCTGTATTATGTGCCCCATTTAGTCAATGAGAAAGATGAGGCTTAGAGAAGTAAGATAACTCGTCTGAATGTACACATTGAATAAGAGGCCCTAATTCATGTGTTTTAATTCAAATCTTTCTAATTCTTAATCTTCTTTCCTAACTGCTGCGCTATACGAGTCCCTCTTCTCACCAATTAAAGGGTGACATTAAAAGCTAAGCCTTCAAGTTTACAGCCTAAAATAATTTTGTCTAAATTAGCTGCTCTGTCAGGGGGCTCCTGAGATTCACCAGGGCAGCCCAGGCTCAGCCCTGAGAGGGTCTGCATGTGTCTGCACACACCCCAGGGGCTTCCCATTCTCCTCCCCTCTCTCCCTGTCAACCTTCACCATTCCATCTTCACCAAGAGGTACTAATATATTACTAATCCCTAATAACATATTAATAATTAATATTAAATTAGCACCAATAGATATTAAATTGCTATTAATAATTAATACTTATTCATCTAATTGTGGCTGGACAGTTGAATTGATTCATGTTCTATCTAAGTCACTGGTTCTCAACCAAGGGGCAATTTTACTGACTCCCCCCCCCCACCAGAGACATTTGTCATTAACTCGAGACACTTTGGGGCACCACATTTTGAGGGGTTGCCATTGTTATCTAATGGATAGGGGCATGGATCCTACTCAGTACATAGATCAGCCACCAAGAGCAAAAAATTACTGGCCCCAAATGCTGCTCCAATCAGAATGCAGAGGTCGTTGCTCTCTATGAGATCTATCCTGAGACCCTCAGATGAATGAATCACCGGGTTTACTGGCTTCCAGGAAAGAATAATGTTTAGCTTGCCTCTCCTTTTGTATGTGCTTCTTGAACAAGTGGACAGACTATTGAGCCTTGCTCTCATAGGGGTAATGGGGTGGGTGATAGTCTGGCAAACACAAAGGTAGCTGGCCTCCAGGAAGAGAATACATGCTGGGGCCCAGGCTGAAGCCAGTAGAATAGGCACACCCAACAGAGCAGGCAAGCCAGCAGAAAAGCTGGGTGGACAGGGCCATGGCCTGGGGTGAGGCAATGAGGGAGGTGCAGCAGCAGTGTCCTGAGCATGGATAGAGACATAGGGAGGTCCTACCTCAGCACTGTGCCTGAACCTCCTTGGTAGCCTGGTCCCAATATAAAACTGTCACTCCACGGAGTTGGTGTACTAACCAACTAATATGCTTTTTTTGTTCTTAGCTCTACTCTATTACTCTTGGGGAAAAAAAATGATTTCTACCCTTCACTCTTTTTTTCCTACAATCCTTTTTTGTTTCCTAAGAAAATTAGAGGCACACTGGTATCCTCTTTTATTATTCTGCAGTCTCCTAACTGGGGCTTTTTGAGGATCGATATTATCTTTTTCAAAAAAAACCAATGGTTTAGTATGGAACAGATACTCCAAATATATTTGTGGGAGCAAAGGATTTTCCAAGATGGAGATAGCAGTGTCAATACATCTAGTATTTTCTGTGCTTAATGGTTTCTCCTTTTAAAGTCATGTGTTCGTATTAATAAAATGTCAACTATCTTAATTAGGACAGGTATGGCTTTAACATTGTGTGGTGGAGGGGTTGATTTGAGTTCACAAATGCTTACTGAACAGATCCAATCAGGGTTTTAGGTGCTCTAAGGGACACACTGTTGACCCTTGAACACCATAGGTTTGAATCAGCAACCCCCTGGTTCATAGGCCAATGCTCAATCCACTGAGCCACACCAGCCAGAGCGAGATTCATTTTGCCAGATTTTATAAAAATGGGATTTTATAGTATGTTTTCACTTGCATCTTCTTTGGTCAAAAATTATTTATATTTTCATCCATTTTTTTCTCACACAGCTATAGTTTTTCTATTTTCATTGCTCCACAGCATTCCATCCTATGAATATACCACAATTTATGTATCCATTCTACTGTTGATGATACAAGAGTGTTTCAAGCTTTTGGCTACTTCAAATATTGCTATTTGTGTATGGATCTATGGTGAACATGTATATCCTTCCCCATTGGGTATATACACCTTAGAATTAAATCTCTAAATACAGGTTAATTCCATGAACCTTTTGAAGACAGAAGGTACATGAATGTCCTCATCTATGCTTAATTGGGGGTGAAGTCTGCATCTGAGGTAGTAACTGGGGGATGGATGAGATGATTCCACACCAACAGGATTGATCAAAAGGGGTACACAGGTGAGGTGAGCATGCTGTGAAAACATAAGCCTTGTTGGTGTGATGGGCATAATCGTGGCCTCACCAAACCTCCTGGGGGCTTGGAGAAGAGTCTGGAAGAGCAGGGATACTAGCCTTCACCTTTGGCTCCCATCTTCACCACAGACTTTAGCTAAGCTGAGTCTGTGTGCTCTGGCAAAAGTTTTTGTGTGACTTAAATCAGGATCATCCGTGATTTATCAGAATTTTCTCAAATTGCTAATACCATTATTCTACTTCCATCCATTTCATCAGCAGCAGTTTACACTCAGTCACCTTGAATCTGTCACAAACAGTCCCAAAGGTTTATTTGGTCTTATATTTCTTAACACAATTTATAGCATTCAAATATTGAGTTAGATTTCAGGATGACATTCATCAAGCTTGCTGTAATATGCTCTCAGCTTTTTTCTCATCATTCCTGTCATCTATCTTGACAATAAAAGTGCTGCTGCTTTTATCTCTATTCTGTATGATTAGATAAAATCACCTTTTCTTTCCTAGGCTTATATTTCAACAGTACCTCAAAACTCATCTACATGTACTGCCTAAATTTCATTCCTTCCATAAAGCTTTGTAATAAACTCATATCTTTAAATGCATTTTTCCCCAGGAGATACCCCAGCTTTGGACTCTTTACCTTTTCAAATGTCAGAATTGCTTACCTGGGTAAGGGCTGTTACATTTTCTGAAGATCAGGTCTCCTGGACCTCCAAGGATGCATGTGTTCATGGGGACAAAGGGCTGAAATATTGTGATGTAGTAAGAGAAAAACGTCATTTACAAAGCTCATTGTCCATTCTGGGTTACTTTCCAGTAGCAATGTCCCCAGGACTCCAGCCTAAGAGGCAGAGTTCCCAGGATCAGTGGGGAGAGCTGCTTGCTCTGTCTTTAGCCCTGCCAGACTCTAGCAGTGGCTAGAGTGGGGCCATCCGGTCAACTCCACTTATTTCATAAACTGAGAATCTGAGACCTAAAGAAATTGTAACAAGTGAGGTTTACAATCCTAATAAGTTACCAGGCAAAGTCCCAGATGTGTCCTGTGGGTATCTTACCATCAGTCATTCCAATGTCACAAAAACCCACATTGCACAAACTCCAAAGAAAAAGAGCACAGGCTTTGAGAACAGACAACCCTAAATTTGTATGGAGACACTACCAACTACTGATATACAGGCAGAGTGCAACAGCCACCACCCTCCCCCACCAACTCCACAAGACTTTGAAACGGTGTATAACATTGCCTTCCCAGAAAAACAGGGAACACCCATGGAACATTGAGGACCTCAGTAAATGGCAGCTAAATGGTAATTTTGTAGAGCCAGAGAGCAATATGTGGACACCTAAATATTTGGGGAAAGAGCCTGTGGATTGGGAGGTAGGTGGAGCCTGAGGATGAACCGAAAAGCCAGTCC
The DNA here is from genome assembly GCA_004024845.1 of Tonatia bakeri. NCBI lineage: Eukaryota > Metazoa > Chordata > Mammalia > Chiroptera > Phyllostomidae > Tonatia > Tonatia bakeri. Next base: position 611,038 of record PVIA01000011.1, read on the forward strand.
TGGCACAATCTACCAATGCCTGGCCTAGGGCTGCAAGATCAGTTTGGAAGACTGGAGCCTTCAACCAGTCAATCCACTACAGCACAGACCATTCTATCTCCTGGACTTCTCAGGCCCTGCCCAGTGTCATCCATCCAATTGTTTTTTTTTTTTTAAGTACTTTATTTTTTTCACCTGAGAATATATCCATTGATTCCAGAGAGAGAGGAAGGGAAGAAAGGAAGAGAGGGAGAAAGAGAGGGAGAGAAGGAGGACAGGGAAGAGAGAGAGAGAGAGAGAGAGATACATTGGCGCTGGAGAAACACTGACTGGTTACCTCCCCATGTGCACTCCACCCAGGGACAAAACCCGCTACCTGGTCATGTGCCCTGACTGGGGATGAAACCTGCAACCCTTTAGTTTACAGGATGATGCTCCAATCAACTGAGCCACACCAACCAGGCCACCCATCTAATTCTTATTCCTTTCCTGCAGGGAGGAAAGCAGCTGAAGACAGATGAAAGAAGAAAAAGATGCTGCCGAAGCATGCCACCTCTTTCAGAGAGAAAACTACATCATACTCAAATGTGCTCCCCTCTCTCCCTTGCCTTTGTCATTGGTGCTGGACAGACATGCATATTTCATTGTCTGAGGGCTTCTCAAACATAGAAGTCCTGTGGGTCTCCCGCTCAGGACTCCTGGCATATAGCCAAGCATAAGGATGGACACCTGGTAAATCATGTGTAGAGTTGTATGCCCAGTAGAGAGTTCAGAGATAAACTCACTAGTTTGTCCAGTGAAGGATAGACCGAGAAGGTAACTGTAGAGAGCTAACAGATAGATCATCAGCTTTCCTTATGTTTGGGTGTAAGAGTAGGTATAAGAGTGTTTCAGAAGATCAAAGCTCAACCTCCCTCCTTACCAGGCTTTATGGCTCTCTAATTTTTTTAAAGTGGTTTTGAGAGAGTGAGAGAGAAAGAGAGAGGGGGGCATCAATTTGTTGTTCCACTTACTTATGTATTTATTAGTTGATTCTTGTACAGGCCCTGACTGAGGACGGAATCCCAACCTTAGCACTTTGGGACAGAGCTCTGTTTGAGCTACCCGGCAGGCGTCAGGCTCTCCATTGTGAGGGACCACAAGGGCAGCCCGAGGTTTCGGTTCGCATTTACCTTCCCTGCTGAATCTTGCAGTCTCACATCACTGACCCTATTCCCAGACACCAACAGCCATGAGGGAGAACCATTTCCTCTTCCTTAAACTTTTATATGGCCTTTGTTCTCCTGCTAGGCCTGTTCCAACTAAAGTCAAATTTCCAGTTTGGAAGTGAACACCTGGTCATGTTATTTAATACGTTCTGGTGACTAGAGCTGGAAAAGTCTGTCTTCAGAGATATCCAGCTGTAGCTGAGACCTGAGACTGTGATTCATCAGCAGAGAATATCAGGGACAAAAAAAAACTCCTTTAAGGTTTAGTGATCCCATACTCAGGTGAATGTCGCCAGAGCTGGGCGAGTTAATGCCACCATCTGCAACAGCTGGGTTTCCACAAATAGCACTGTGCCTCTTACTCACCAGAGGCATTGCATCTCCAAAGCCAAGGTGGTTTCAGAAGACTGCCTGACTTGGCACTGTTTCAGCTTGCAAACATTTCCATTGAAGATTTCCCCATCTGGCAGCTTCCCAGGCAACCATGCCCTGGTCCGCTTGGTGGTGTTCTTACACAGGGATCAGGCCACTGAGAACGTGACACCTGCCTATGGGCTACATGGGAAATAGCCAGGCAGAGAGAAAGGTCGCAGGGTATGGCTGCAAAGGAATAAATTAAATATGGTGCATGCTGTTGGTGTACCCAGGTGACAGCAGCCCATCTGGATATAATCTACTCTTTGGAAACAGAGCCAGAGATTCGAGAAGTAACAGATGCACAGATGTAAAAAATTTTATTTCACATCCGTGAACTTGCAAAGTTTTAATTCTCTCCACAAACATACCTCATTTTATTGCGCTTTGCTTTATTGCACTCCCTAGATATTGCTTTTTTTTTTCAAACTGAAGGCAGGAACCTCCACCAGCAAAAAGACTACAACTTGCTTTATTGCAAAACTTGCTTTATGCAGTGGTCTGGAGCCAAACCCCCAATATTTCTGCAGTATGCTTGTAGTGCCCACATTTGGAGTATTCACCCAGCTAATGAAAGCATGTATTCAGTGACACCACAATCCTCACGACGCCTTTCTGGGCTTGAAAGAGCCAACCTTTCTAACCCCACTCTGGTCTCCAGGAGATGGGTAGGGAGAAAAGTTGGACCTGCTCTACTTTCATCTTGATGACCTCTACTGGATAGTTTAATTAAAAAGTTTGGGGAAAGGGAAGAGGGTATATGGTAGAAGTAAGTTTTAATTTTATTCAATGGCTAAAAATGATTACTTATTCCATCTTAATACAAATAGAATCCTGATTTGTGTTTCATAATTTTCATAGATGAGTGCCTGTACTTTGGACAGCTCTAACATATATTAGGCAGCTAGTTCCTTTCCTCCACCTGGAAGCTGGAAAAGAGAGGGAACCTAGTACTCTCTTATGATCATTGGATGCCAAGTCAATAGTGTTCAATAAATACTTGCTGCACCGAATCTAAATGAAGAATAAATATATCCACAGAGGGAAGAGTGCAGGGACGACGTGGGAGCAAGACTCAGCTTTTTCTAGGACTCCAAGGAGTGCTCTAGTGCCACATGGTGGGAATTAGGGGTCAGCTGAAGTTGACTGTTCATTAGATTGATGTAAGAATGATTCCAGGTCCTTCACCCAAATGCTCAAACCCGTATTATTTGGGTTTCATAAGGATATGATGGTGAAGTGACTAGTTTGACTATCTACTAGCACCATGGCCCTGAACGACTTATCTAAGTTCTGTAGCCTCACTTCATCTTATTTCATCTGTGAAATGGAACGCTAATAGGATCTATCCAGTAGTGTGCTGGAGTCAGCTCTCACTGGCATGCAAGAGCTGATTTTGTGCTTTTCTTTCCAACTCTGAGTTCAGTGACCTCACATTGATAAGTTGAAAATGGCCAGGTGGGAGTATTTACACCATGGAAATTGGGAAATCCTACAAACCAGAGCATTTTCTTCTTGGAGAGCCAGCTGTAAAACATTTTGTGGGGAATAAATAAGATAATTCATGTTCAAGGGCTTCCCAGTATCTTGCACACCGTAGAAGTTTGAGGGTTGTGAATTAATACCATATTTCACAGATGCTAGGACTTTCTTTTACATTTTTCCATCTATGAAATGAGGATGTGACAGTCAATAGCATCTTACAATTATAACTGGCAGCATTTTTCCTCAGTGGCTCACAAAATAATGGTTTATGTTGTAATCAATGGAACGTTAAAAGTCAATGAAACATAACTATTATGGTTATTATTATCAGCAGCAGCATTATTATACTAGGTCCTTTATAACAAGCCATGTACGTGATCCTCAGAATGTGAGTAAAAACACACCAAACTCCCACCGAACCTGGAGCAGCATCCAGCTGCTTCTAGGGGAAGCCTCAAAGGAGACAAAACCTCCCCGTCTTTGTCCTTGCCTACCTACAACTGGTAGCTCTCCTTCCGCCCCATTCTGTTCTCTCTCCCCACATCCTCCAGCCAAGCCTCCTGTCAGGAATGATCCCATGGACCCTTGATATACAGGATTTGCTCCAGGGACGTGACCCCTCCCTGAGGCACTTTGCTCTGACAGCCTGACAGCTCACTAGGCCCTGGGAGCTGGGGTCCCCATTAAAGGCATTCAGGTGTCCAGTGTCTGCAGCAGGCAGAAGACAGGGCTGGGCTGGGCAGAGCATTTCCTGATACCAAAGTCACCCATACAGGTTGCTACTTACAAAGCTGCCAGCTTTACAAACCCTTCTTGCTTGTGGATCCTATTGATGGATGGGTAACAATGGCCAAGACTCAGCACATGTTTGTTGACTAAGCCAATGAATGAATTGAGTGAACAACTATTATAAAGATATGCCAAATATGAAAATGTTAATATATAAAATTGTCAAGTACTATGTTGAATGTAGTAAATGGTACTCAACTATCTCGCTGGGGGAATGTAAATTACTTTAGCTCTTTAGAAGGACATTTTGCACTAGTGCATATTTAAATATTTAAATTTAATACGTGCCTAACATGCAGGTCCCCCTCCTGCCACCCGATTCAGAGGAGTGCTCCTACTTGGACACAAACTGGAGTGCATGGTGGTGTTCATGGTTGTGTCACCTCTAGTGGCAAATACTATAAACAGCCTCAATATTGGGGTGTCCAAAAAGTCCACTGGGTTTTTTCCATGTGGTGGCTCTAGTAGTGCTTAGTTGTCTTTAACTTCACTTGAAACAATTTTGTTAGATTGTATTGTGACAGCTGTCATATCAGCTTTCTTTAAAAAAACTAACCAAAATTGGTGAATTTTTGTGCAGTCATTTCAATATTGAAGATGTAAGAAGATATACAACATTTTCAGTGCACTATTACTTCAGGAAAGATAAAAATACAACTGAAATGCAAAAAAGATGGGTGCAGTGTATGGAGAAGGCACTATAACTGATGCTGATCAAATGTATCAAAAGTGCTTTACGAAGTTCCTTGGTACTATTGACATTTTGGCCAAATAATTCTTTGCTGTGGGGCTGTCTTATGCATTGGAAGATGTTTAGCAGCACCCCTGGCCTCTACCCACTAGAAGCCAATAGTGGGAGAGAGCTGACATGCTCAAAACACCCAAATCAATAGTTATTGGTGAAAATGAAAAATGTGTCTTTAATTTTACAGAAAAAAATGTAACAGACTTTTTGGCCAACCCAATAATAATAACAGCGTGTCAAATGAATGCTACTATACCCACTGCCGTTCTATATGCAACAATTAGGCATAACTGAGGCTGATTTGTGCAATGTATATACTGACAAAGAAAGACGTGCTGGCAGGGGAAGAAAGCAATTTACTGAAAGCTACACATAATAGGAAAATGTTTAAATCTTTATAAAACAAAGACATTTTCCCCTGTATTTTCATATATGACTCTAAATGCATAAGAACAATTACTTCTGGAAAGGGGGTACTGTGGGGGAGGGAAGGGGCTGCATACAGTCAAGGCTGTATCTTGATGTGTGGATTTTAAATTTTACAGCCAAATGTATGTGTATGTAATTGAAATTTTAAAATTAAAAAAAAAGGTATGGATAGAAAAGGGGTCACATATTAAACCCGACAAACTCAGAGGAGGCCTGCGTGGGGGGCTCTTACAAACTCAGAGATCCAAAGTAACCGCATAGGAGGCCCTAAAATGAAAACTTTCTACCCAGAAGCAGTTCATGGCAGGTAGTCATGTCCTAGGATGGTACGTTTCCCTAACAAAGGTCAACCTTTGTTTAAAATGAGACTGTCTGATGTCCTTTTTCTTTGCATCTACAATAACATACCTGGTAACATACATTTGGAATATCCAAATAGTATCCTCCCCCCCCCCAATCCCTCAAAACATAGCCACCCCACCAGAGCAGAGATGATGGAGCCCCTCATTTTGTTATTGTTATCGTGTAATTGTTAACTGTTAACTAATCTATACCCACCTATGTAAAAGACCTATGCACCTATTAGTTTTACGTTTATCCAATCCCAGAGATTCCCACCTCCAACCCCACTTTGCTTCCTCCCACCTCCCTAATCTATCACCAGTGAATTTCACGTAACCTCTTTATGCCTCCTTCTTTGATTTAATATATAAAATAAGGTGTGAACTGCCATTTTCTGGAGCATTTTCTCAATCCATTGAGATTTTGCTTCCTGTCAATTGTTGTCAGTTTGGCTCAAATAAAACTCACAAATTCTCACTGGTTTGGACACGTCTTATGTTGACACAAGGAAGCCTAGTCAATGGGTGCTGAGGCTTGGGCATAAATTCAATCCACACAGCAGCTGTGGGAGCACGCTCTCCACTGAACTGGGAGCAGCCATGCACAGCAGCACAGAGCTGCTTTGAGAGGCTGCTCTGCTCTGAGAGGTGACGAGCAGACAGAGGAAGTGGGAGCCCCCACAGGGAGGGGAGGCAGTGGCCCTGATGCCCTGTGAGGTGAGGGACCCGGTGTCCGGTGTCACTGGAGGGAAAGGAAGGGGAAGGACCAGGGAGGGAAGGGTAAAGGGACAGAAGATCAGAAGTCATCCAAGACAGACCTCATTATTATACTAAAATCCAGGCTTTTCCATAGCTCAGAATTCAGGGGGTTGGATGGTGTGTCTACCCTCCTCCTTTATCCCTCCTACCCCCACGCAGGATGATCTTTCTGAGCTGTACCAAGTTCCAAACCTCCTCGTACCACAGAGTCATAGAGCCAGATGGGAACTCAAAAAATGATCTTAGTCACCCCTGGAAGGGGTGTATAAGGAAGTTCTGTGTATAATCATAATATACACAGAACTTTCTTTTTTCTTTCTTCAAAACCAAAATATTTCTGTTTTCCCTTTGGGAGTCCAAGTTCTTCTGTATTTACTAAAAATTTCCCAGAATGGGATTTTACTACCTTGCTTGGTCTCCATCTCTCCATTCATTCATCCATCGTCCGCCAATCCAACCATTCATCCATTCCTCCAGTCACATTTACGTAGCACCAACTACCTGTATGCCAGTACTACAGGGCCCCTCATTTCAAGGATGGAGAGTTTCAAAGGCTTTGAGGAAGTAACCTGAAGAAAGTATAGAGTGAATAGGGATTCTCCAGGCAAACGTTTGGAGTTGTAAGTGAAAGATGGGGAGTGGAATGACAGGGGAACCATGTAGTGCATTCCAGGAAGAAGGAAAACATGGGCTGCAACATGTTTCGGCAACACAAGCTCGCCTGTACTCAGAGGGAAAAAGAAAGTAGAGGGAGCAACTCTATCTTAATGGTAAGAAAGTGAATTAGAGTCCCTGCAGGACACTGGGTGAGATTTTACAAATCACAGGAGCATCATTCTGAAGGATGTTTATGCTCATTAATGAAACACCAGTGAAGGTTATGGAGGCAGAGATGCAGTCAAGTGATTCGGGATGAAAACGCAGTTTTTGGCAAAGGGAAGCTTCATTAAGTGGGCGCTGGTGTTTTTCACTTTCAGATGATGGACAGCTAGACAAAGCCTGACATGCTCAGAGAAGATCAACCAAGCTGAAAGTCAGGGACTGGGTTTCCCCAAACCAGGCTTCCTGGACAACCTTTGGAATTTTAATTAAAAGATCAGTTCCAGTGACCCTCCCAGTGCTCAATAAAAGCAATTGCAGACTCTAACTTTCTTTCAAATACATTTCCACTTTTATTTCAGATAGGGCCAATAGAAAAGCCCAGAGATAAATCAAATTGCCTGTCAGAATACAACGGAGACTGCTGGGAATAAAAGAGCCTCCTGTGGTCTTCAGTGGCTCTAGCCTCAGGGAGAGTATGAGAGTTGGTGAAATGATTCCTGGAGGGCCCAGGTGCATATTCTGCAGGTAGCAGCCCATCCTTGTTCCTGGTCAAGTCTGCAAGTGGTTCTGTAACAGGATACAGAGATTGGGTCCCCTGGCAATAGAGGAACACCCCCACAATACTGCCTTCAGGCAGGATGTGGGGAAGGAGGGGTGACTACAAAGCGAGAAGTACAATATTTAAGCACACATTCTGTAATAAAAGGCAAGTTAATAGCCGTGCCTTCCTGAAAGCAAGAGGGCTGTTGCCCAGGGCAAATTGTGTACGTGACTGTGAGAACGTTCAGAGACTCAGGACGTGGGAGTGGTGGGATGGCAGATGCCCACGCTTCACTGGGAATGCTTGCCCTGACCAAAGATGGCAGCTGAAAGGGGGTCAAAGACACTGACAAAAGTGGCAGACACTAATGCAGCAGAGGAAGAGCCAGATATGAGGTTATATAGGAAGTTCCGAAGAGAGCATTTAAATTAGGGCAGCTGAAGGTCAGAAGGAGGGAGAGCCATGGGGTCTGCAGTGAAAGAGGTCTGCCAGGAGGTCTGAAAGTCAGTAGGGGAGACAACTCTGCCAGTAGGGGATCAGAGAGGTGTGCAGAGGAGGTTTGCCTGGGAGTCCGACTGGAGAAAACTGGCAGAGCTGGTGCTGCAGGGCACCTGCCTAGCCACCAGACTCCTGAGAGATGCTTGGAGCTGAACTGTGACTGGACTGCTGAGCTGCAGACTTCTCTTTTTCTGAAAGATGGTACCTCTGAGTGGCGTACGCTGAGACTGGTCTGGTTTGGCAGAGGGAGGCTGGGCCATGTGTTTTGGGGTGTTTTTAAACGGAGTAGGACTTAATGGCAAACTTCTCCATCATTCGAAACCTGTATAACCTTTAAATAAACAACCCCTTTTCTTTTTCACTAAACTCTTGCCTTGGGAGTCACACTTCTCGGCAGCAGGCAATCGAATCCCACCACTGTTCCAGAATGGCACTGGCTGGGTTCTATAACAGCAAGTTCATAAAATATTTACTGACACTGCTCCAAAAGGGGATCAACTATTAATAAGTAAACTATTAATCCGCCACACAACAAAAGCTCATTGAGTAGCTACTGTGCATCTTCAGGTTTAGAACCCACAGATGGAAGGGAAGGAGGGCCATCCAGGAACCACATTGTAAAGAATTCTAGACAATGTGGTTGGGATAGTGCTATGGGCTGGGTCTGAATCCACACTATCGCTCACCAACTGGATGATGTTGGTCCCTGTACCTTAGTTTCCTCTTCTGTAAAATGGAGTAAATACTACTTCCTATGTCATCAGGCACTAAAGATTAAATGAGAAAAAATTAGAAAGAAATAAGTTTGAAGTACTTTGCTCAAAGCAAATTACCCATTATTATAAAGACAAAGAGGTAGACCGCCAGGCATCTTTTTAATAAAGACCGGGGAAACAGGCATTTGTAGAATAAGGGCCATACAAATTCTAGCTGTATAGACCTCCTGTGGGCAATGCCTCACAAGCAAATGAATTTTAAGCTCCTTTAATTCTATATTGGCTCAACTCTTCAGGGTTAGAACTTGAATTTTTCAAGCATTCAGCTTATGAAAATCACCAATCTAGAAAGTGAAAAAAATCAGAATCTGAAAAACAGATGCATTCTATTTGGGATGTAAATTAAACCTTTTAAGAAGCTTTTTAAGAGGTAGCTTTTCTAGGATAATTGCATTACCAGGACTCTAGGCCAATCACTCTTTAACCCAAATGTCACCTAGCTGAGGATACGAATGGCATCACATCTAAATTGATGCCAAATTACAGTGCCCCTGAACCCCACAGAGCTTGTCAATGCAAGAACAGTTCAAACCTGTAGAGAATTTTTATGAGTTTATTTGAGCCAAACTGACAACTCCCTGGAAGCAAAATCTCAATGGATTAAGATTGGTAGTTTTGCACATTATTTTGTACATTACAATCAAAGGAGGAAGTGTAAGGAGGTTACAGGAAATTCATTGGTGATAGATTAGAGAGGCGAGAGGAGAAAGCAAAGTCTGGGGGGGTTTGCAGGGAATCTCTGGGATTGGATAAATGTAAAATGGATGAATAGACACGTGCTTCTTTTACATAGGTGGGTATAGGATAGTTAACAGTCAACAATTAACACGATAACAATAACAAGAGGGGCTCTATGGTCTGCTGCTCTGGTGGGAGATTGTGCTCTGAAGGGTCTGGAAAAAGGTAATCACCCTGACATTCCAAAGGTGTATTATTCCTGGATGTAAAAAGACAGTAAGGTGTGGCTCAGTTAAGATAAAAACTGTCCTTTGTTAGGGAAAAATACCATCCTAGGACATGACTACCTGGCATGAACTGCTTTTAGGTAGAAACCTTTAATTTCAGACCCTCCTATGTGGTTGCTTTAGGTCTCTGAGTTTGTAAGGCCAGCATGCAGGCCTCCCCTGAGCTTGTCAGGTTTAGTATGTGGCCCTTTGCTCCCACATGCTCAAACAGATCTCCAGTGCCCCTGGTCCCAGTTATTGCTGGCAGGCTCGAAGGGTGTCTCCCCATGTCCACGGGGCCTGGAGATGAGGAATGCCTCACACCCTCTCCCTGTTTCTCCTGCCCCACCCCACTGTCCTGGGTTGGGTGTGTGGAGAGGAAACTCACCAGTGCCCAGTGCTCCTGCAGTAGCTGCTGCCCATCACAGAATGCCTGTGTCCACGCCCAAGGGTTCTCTCTCCACTGACCCCAGAATTGTCGGCTGGGGCCTCGCTTTGTGCTCTGGGCCCAGCAGCTACTGTGTGTGTAGTCAGAGTCCCACAAAGTCCCTCATGAGATTGGTGCTGTCACCTTCTGGCCTTAAATGGCAAGACTATGGAGGCACTTAGCTGACCTGACAGGGAATAAAGACCGGGCCATCCGCTGCAAGGTCCTCCTCTCCCTTCTCAGCTGTGCCGGCTCCAAACACTTCTCCCTGTGCCCACCCAGAGCATCAGCAGACATCTGAAATGGAGGAAGACTCTGGCCTAGCAGGAACACACGTCAGCTTCATCAGCAGAGGCCCTGGGATGCTGCTTCCAAGGTGGCTGAATCCCTTGCTTGGCTTCAGTGGTTCATCAATTGAAAAAGGTTTTGATTATCATGTAAAACAAGAAAAAACTGGACTAGAATCTGCTTTTATTCCAAGTTTGGACCACAGTTGTTCCTCCCTACAGGACCTGGTTAAGGTGACTGATGAGTGACAAGTGATGGAAGGGGCGAAAGCAATGAAAGACCCAAATATGCTCAGTGGAAGATGCAAAAAATGATTTACTAGAGATAAGTTAATATCATAAATATTCATTGCAAGCTGATGTAAAGTAGCAAATTATCAGTCACAGTTCCTTCAAAGGTCTGGTGGGTGAGGGCTATGATGAAATGGTTACAATTTTTTGTTACCTAAAGATCATTATTAATTTAAAAAACATGCTGCCTAAAAATAACATCTTCCACGTCAGTAAATTTATCAGAGAGAGTGCATTTATTCACTCCCCACATATTCCTGAATTTCTGCTGTGTTCCAGGCACCACGGTAGGGCTATCACACACAATTGACCGAGTAACAGGCCCTGACATAGGTTTTCGGGGGACAGACAACAACCAAACAAACTGAAAAGAAATGCATAAACTAATGCCAGGTAGTGGTAAATGTTGTGACGATACAGAAAGGAACTGTAGGACAATGGTAAGACTTTCAGTGGGGTCCAGACAGCATCCCTGTGGAGGTGACATTTGAGCAGATCTATCATTAAAGTGGGGCAGCATGTTGTACGGTTTTCTGCAGAGAAGCTTGGTCCAGACAGGAGGAACAGCACGCGCAAAGGCCCCGAGGTGCCCGGACAGGCTTAACGAGCAGAAAGTGGGGTGGAAGAAGTGAGAATTTGGGCAGGGAGATCAAAAAATGGTGCCATATGTGAGGTAGGTTATGGTGAAGACTTGGATTTTACTCATGTCTCTGATGATTAGAGCTATTTTCTGACACTAGAATCTAAATATTCTGATTATATTTATGCTAAACTACCCAGACACCCTAATGACACCTCAGGATCTATGTGCTCATTCCCCCAGTTATGAGAAGTGTTGGCAGCTGAAGTCTTAGACCAAGTCCCTCTCTGGGAATTGCCCGTTTAAGGGAGCTACCTCACACGAGCTTACAGTTCCCTGGCCAATGGCTGCCACTAACTGGTCAGCTCGACAAAACAGAGGCTCCACCCCCTCGCCTCAACTAGGATAACAGTAAGTGTCAGACTAGCTTCAGATCACTCTGCAGTTCGGCTGGTTCTTTGCCAGGACCTTACTGCCATCTAACATCTCTGTGTATTCCAGTGCTACGTGCCCCATGCCACACAGGTGTTGATCCTGAGAATATTACCCAATAAATGTCTGGCACACAAACCTCAGCATCTGTGAGTCTCTCCACTGGGAACTCATCTGAAGACGATTCTGAACAACGAACTGCCTTACACAGAGCTGTACACAGGTGAAGGAGCAAAAGATGACAACAAATCTACTCTGGCCAGTTGACATACCGTGAGTTCAGTTTTTTAAAATTAGATTCCTGATTAAGTTGGCCACTTTTTGCCGTTGGGCTCTTTTCTGTAGAGGTACAATGCTGATAAGAAAGAGGGAGAAGGTGGAGAGTGTCCTGTTGAGTTGGAATCTGGTTTTCCTCTGCTTTGGTTATCTTTTTTTCTTATGAGCTGATCAATCAAAATACTTAATTCAAGGATATGAAAGGCATATTAACAATATTTAATTGTGTGACTAGAGATCCAAAAGCAACTCCTAGGTGTTTCTGTCAGGTTGGCTACCCACTTTTTCCACGTTTGAAAAATCTAAAAGGGCTCAAAATAGAGAAAATGCTGTAAAACTTTAAAAATAATTAGTGAACCATTTAGTGAGTTTATGCACTCAGCTGGGCTGAAGGTTGGCGTAGACAATCTGCACAGGTGTTTGATTTTACTGCGAACAAAATTGCAAATGGAAAGCAGATCATCATTTCTCCCCTGAAACAATCACTTAACCAACATCATGCCTGGCTCAAACCAGTAACACAATGTGCCCGGCCTTAAGTGTTACTGACACTGTGTCACCCTGGTTGCAGAGCTGGTATCTATGGCTCCTTTCTAGTGGAATTTCCCTGCCATTGGGGGTGGCAATGTAGTCAGCTAAAACCTACACTTCCCAGGCTCCCTAGCTGTTTCAGTGTGGGTAGGAAGGAGGGGGGTTAGGTTATGAGGTGTTAACACGAGACACATCTAAACCTGTCAGGGTTTTTTTTTATGAGTTTCTTTGAGCCAAACTGACGACAACTGCCAGGAAGCAAAATCTCAGTGGATTGAGAAAAACATCGGTTTTACCACTCGTTTCGTACATCAGAATCAGAGGGGAAGATGTAAGGGGGTTACATGAAACTCATTGGTAATAGATTAGGGGGCAAGAGAAAGCAAAGAGTGGGGGGAGCCCCTGGGATTGGATAAAAAGTAAAACTAATGGACATACTTCTTTTACATTGTGGGGTATAGGGCAGTTAACAGTTAACTAACAGAATAACGACAATGAGGAGATTCGTGGTTTGCTCTGGTGCTGTGGTTGTGCACTGAAGGAGCAGGGGAATAAATTACTTTGATATGCCAAAGTTCCTGTTGTCAGGCACGTTACTGTGGAGGCAAAAAACAGGTGACAGGTTCAGTTAACGGAAACATTGACCTTTGCTAGGGAAAAATACTGGCTTAGGACAGGACTACATACGTGCCTTGAACCTATTTTAGTTAGAAAGTTTTAATTTCAGACCATCCTATGTGGTTACTTTAGGTCTCTGAGTTTCTAAGGCTGCCAGGCAGGCCCCCCTGAGCTTGTCAGGTTTAGGTATGTGGCTCCCTTTTTTTCTACAGAGGTGCAGGGGGGGAAAGCCAGAGGTCATTTGGTGGGGCTCCTGGGAAACCTGATTAGGACTTGGCCCGACTTCTGGGCACCCTTATTCCTACCCCCTTGTTTTCCTTCTTGCTTCTTGGATCTGTTGCTCTCAAACTTGAGGGTGTACCAGGATCAGCTGGAGGGCTTGTTGAAACGCGGATAGCTGAACCCCACCCCCGGAGTCAGGGTTTCTGATTCAGTCGCTCAGGGGTGGGCCAGAGGATTTGCATTTCTAATGAGCCCATAGGTGATGCTAATGCTGCTCCTGTAGAGAGCACATTAAAAAAAGGATTTTATTTATTTTTAGAGAAAGAGAAACATCGATGTGTGAGAGTTACATCCACTGGTTGACGGGCCCACGACCTAGGCACATGCTCTGACTGGGAACCGAATGGGCGACCTCTCACTCCGTCTGTCCTGGGCCGTGGCTCAGCCCACTGGAGCACAGGAGCCAGGGCAGAGATTGTGTTTGTCAGAAACGCTGCCCTGCAGCTGCAATAGCAATGTCCATTTTGTGAACGAAAGGTGACCTTGAGGATAGAATGCAAGTCCTGAGGGTTTGTGCAACATAAAGGTAGAAGGAGTCTGGGTTTCTGAAATTAATTTCGTGATATTGTGATTTATATTAAGAAATATTTGCTCTTTATGAAACAGAAGTTGGGAGAGAGAAAGGTGTCTTTTGTTATGTTAATGAGGTGACTGGGAGTGCCCCAGGGCAGCTAATGGTGGGGCTGGTTGCCAGGGGAACCAATCGGGTAATTAGAGGATTGGAACTCTCAGTCCCATCCCTGAAATTCTGGGGAGGGGAGAAGGGCTGGTGGTTGAGTCAGTAGTCAATGACCCATGACTGAATGAATCACACCTGTGTAATGACGCCTCTGTTAAAAACCCAAAGGGGCTCTGAGAGTGTGTGGGTAGGTGAAAGGTGAACACAATGAGATCCTGGCAGAGCTTGGAGCTCTGTGCCTTTTTTCTATACCTGCCTTTTGCATTGCTTCATCTTTCTATTGAGTTGTATTCTTTACTATCCTTTGCAATACACCGGTGATGTAGTGAATAAAATGTTTCTCTGAGTCTTGTGAGCCTCTCTAACAAGTTAAGTGAACCCTAGGAAGGGATCGGTGGAACCTCCAGTTGATAGCCAGTAGGCCAGAAGCACAGGTGACAGCCTGGACTTGTTACAGAACAATGGTGGGGGGGGGCAAGGGCAATATACTATTACCAAAGGGGACCCCCGGGTTCGTTGTATCTGCCACCAGAGGAAAGACATCTCTCAATGCCAGAGATTCGTGAAAAGGAAAGGAAATGTTTATTTAATGCTATACGTAGTGACCTAATGTCTTCATCAAAATTCCAAAGTCCCTTAAAACACCCACAAACACACCCAGTCCTTCCTTCCCCCCTTTACGCAGTCTAGGGTACCGTATATCTCAGGAAAAGAAATAGAAGTCCGTGTCTCAGGCAGCCCCCAGTTCTTCCCAATAATCCATCTTGGCTGGTAAGGCCTCCCTCGGTCCCCGGCACCATCAGCTGTGTCGCTGGGATCTTTACTAAAGCCGGGTGGTGGTTCCCCCTTCTAAAGCTGTGGGGGTCCCCACTCTGGCAAAGCCGTGAGGTTCTCTCTCCACTGCCCCAGCCACATGGTCCTCTCAGCACAATGGCTGTGGGAGTCTCCACTCAGCCCAAAACTGCGTGGTTCTCCCCTCTATGGCTGCCGCATCTGGGTTTAAATCCCTGCACCAATCCTCCTCTGCAGCCCCATTTCCAACTCCTCCCACAATCAGCTACACTTGCCAGCACTCTCATATCCTTCCAGCTTTACTGGACTGCCATCTTGAGTCTGGGCTGGCGTGGCCCCATGTCATGGAGCCAATCATTTCCAAGTTCTCATACAGGCGCTGTAACTTGGGGGACCTGCCGCCCAGTTACGTCTTGGTGGGGAAGTTACTTCCATCCCCCGCCCCCCCCTCAGAGCACAGCCACAGCTATTTAACATATCTATGCAACCAGTTAAAGGTTATAGACATGTTAAATGGCCACAGAGGTTAGCTGCAAAGCTGTTGCTACGCAAAACTGTTCTCAATGGCCCTGCTCCATGTGTCCCTTTCCCCAACCCCCACCTGTTGGGGGAGGAGGGCAGTGAAGACATCCTAATATTTCCTGGACACCTTGAGTTCTGGACCATATTCCAAATCCCTATTTGTGGCCCCCGTCTTGGCTGTACCCTATTACATTGTGAGTGACATCTGAAACAGGGGTTGGGGGAGGACAATCTTTATCCTGTGGGGTCTGAAGCTAACTCCAGGCAGGCATTATCAGAACTGAGCTGAATGTTGGTGGTGGGGGGAAGCGGCCCCCTCTCAGGGTAAAATTGGGTACTGGACCCTTGAACTTAGAACCCTCCTATCTGCCAACATTCCTTTTCCTGAGAGAAAAGAATCCTTTGTCCTGTTAGGTTTTCTACTGTATGCAGCTGAACCTACTCATATTTAATACAAAGGCCTCAGGCCATACTGAATATTTCCTTTCTCCTACTTGTGAAAAAATCCCAGGGTTTCATTTTCTTTTTTTCCTCCAAGTGAACAGAATATCAGAGTGTGACTTTAACCTGAACTCTGACAATGGAAGCCTTGAATTCTTACATTAAATTCACCTGCATGGGTTAAGACTATCTGTGAATCAGTATGCATCTTGATTATTTTATAAGAGATTGTGCACCCCGAACGCTGCGAACAGAGTTGGCAATACAAAGGGTTCCTCTCCCAGCAAGTGAACTGTCCGCAGGATGGAAATGAGAGGAAGCCCAAAGTCCTATACTCCTGACACCCCGTGTAGAATTTCAGTCTCCCAATGGAAGTGGCTGGGATCAACAGTGTGACTTCCGTCTCTTATTCATAAGCAAACAATAACAAGGCATTGAGCACTTTCCAGGTGTCACCCTGTCTGTCTGATTAAGGCAGAAAAACCATGCTGTGTTTAAGTTCCTGCAATGAAAGTTTCTTTTGGATAATTATACTCTTTTTGAACACTCTTGGTTAAAACTCTGAGAATTTGGTATGCTTGCTCTTTGAAATATATTTTTATTAAAGATTAAGAAAAGGCATGACTAAGTCACAAATATGGCAACCGATGCTTATGACTGGCTGTTGCCAAGCATCCTTAATTTCTGCTCTGGTTGATACAATTAAAAGGGTCAAAACATTTATCCCTCACCCACACGTTGTCAGTTGCCTGGTGATGCTTGTGGTTTATGTGCAGAAAGAAGGCAGACCCTACTTTGCTTGTCTCCATCACAGAAGGTACATTAGCTCCAGGGCAATTGACTGTGGATAATTGCTGAATGCCACCTGTAGGCTGAGGGCTGAAAATGGTGCAGTAACACCAGGCATTGGAAATTCTTTTTGTCTCAGGCTACATGCAGAGGAAGGCTGCGTCTGCAGATGAGGCTGTATCCCAGGTACTGTTTAAAAGCAGAGTATGTAGGAGGAAATTTTTAAAAAATCTCACGAACACTAGTCTTACAAACCAAAACCTAAAAATGATAGACAAATCTTGCTGTAATGAAAACATTTCACTGATTTCTTTATTTATAGAGTCATTCCCCACTTTCAAATTAACCTGCAGAAAACAAATCATTAGTTCTAGAACCTTCTAAGATGCTATAAGCTGGCTAGGGATCTCAACCAGCTGAGCCTGCACAAAAGCACACATTTCACTCTGTCCCCCACCCCCACCCTGATTCCTCAGGTCTGACCTCCTGCTGAGAGGACTGAAGTCTGAGGGAAAGTGACTCCTGAATCCATAGGAGATGGTGAACTGACCAAGGGGTCACAGAACATGACAGGTTGTGTGGTTGTCACTTGCTTTAATTCAAGCAGAATTAAATCCCTCAAGAATAGAAGGGTCGGGTAGAGCAAGTCACGGGCTGACAATCTAGGGTTTGTTTTGTCATTGTCCTTGTTGTTGTTTTATCAGGGTAACACTGACTATACTGGCCCTTCTCTGTGAGTGTGATGAGCATCTGGCAGCCCCCAAGTAGAGGTGAAGCACTTCTCTCTACCCCCAGCTCACCCATACACATGCAGACCTTTGATACTTAGGACCTCTCTCCTTTTCTTGGTTTTATACATAGGGTGTGGGAAAGGTGGATAAAGCCCATGGGAATAGGTTAGCAGGGTGTCCAGCATAAGTTCCAGGCACAGCACCATCAGCACTGCTATGAAATCTCAGGTGTGACCCAGGAGGTTAATGAAATGAAGTCTTTTACTTAGCTCCTGGGCACAGACAGTGGCGAGAACGTGTACATATTCATTCTTGCAAAAGTGAAGTGGAGAGAGCAATGATTCAGCACCCAGGCAGTGTCTGAGGTGCCAGCACTTTCCCTCTAGGAGGCCCAGTGAGGGTCCACCTGTCTGCCCACTTTTTAAGGAAATCTCCAGTTCCCGCACACTTCCTCCTCTGAATATCTCTCTCCTCCTTGTTACCCCATCTTCCAGATTCCTCCTCTTTTCATGGTACGTGTTGATGGCCCAATGTATATGGAACCCCAAAGAATGGGAACTAGTGCTCTTACCTTGAAGGCCAGGAGGGCTTACCTCTTTCTAGGCCAGCACAGAAAGGAAGGAAAAGGAAAAACAGTTCACTCATCATCTTAGCATGTGTGGATTTCCTAACCTTTCATCACTTTCAGTGCATTGAGGACATGGCTCTTTAAATGAGCCCAGCAGCCCTGGTACACACTAAGGAGTGTAAATACTAAGTAACAGGAGAACAGTTAAGTTTCTGGGATGTGCTCAGTGGGTGTTTATTCCTGGTGACCATTATCAGCATCTGAAATCCTGGGTTGAGGAATTAGAATCAACAGTTCTTTTTTCATTTCAATTTTTACAGCACAGTAGGAATGTATTTTTCCTTCTGTTTGCTTTGAATTACAGGCAAGATCTCCCACATGTGCATGTGAGATGCTAGCCAAGGTGCCCACATTCAAATCTCCTAGCAGGAGGTACTCAGGTTCAGGAATTGACAAAGCTTTTCACATGCCACCATTTGACCTGTGGCAGTAGATCCATCCTTTCTCAGAAAAGCTGGAGTCACGAGGGGGCAAGATGAAGAGCCCAGGTCAGGACAAGCCATTTCAGGAGGAGGCACAGTGCTGCCTGGACAATAACCGCAGCCTCATTTAGTCAATTAAGGTTCTCCCAGCAGTCTATGAGTGCAGATGACTTCAGAGATTGATGGTCTAACAGAATGAATCAAAAAAAGCTTCCTACTATCCCTGTTATTATAAGGATCTGACTTTTGAACTAACCAAGCACATCATTTTCATTTTATTCCCTCATGAAAGAGCTTGG
The DNA here is from genome assembly GCA_004024845.1 of Tonatia bakeri. NCBI lineage: Eukaryota > Metazoa > Chordata > Mammalia > Chiroptera > Phyllostomidae > Tonatia > Tonatia bakeri. The sequence goes on from PVIA01000011.1 coordinate 629,795, forward strand.
ACCAAACATCTCTAATGCACAGCTCCAAGTGCCAATTACTTCCAGCTTACTCACCTGCGGAGTTGATTTTCTTTATCCTGACAGCCTCCATTCCTTGATTAAATCCCGGAACTTCATTTAACATGTTCAGTCAGAACCAGAATTCCTGAAAACCAATCAAATTAATAACACAATTCATTTTCTAGGAGGCTGTTTCTTCTCCCGTTTTGTTTGTGAAAAAGAGTGAAAATAAGAGCCCCAAAATAATAACAATAGAACAATAGAAGGAATGGGCAAAGGGAAAAAGGGAGGTGACAAACAGGGTTTGTCATTTGAATGCAGATATGCATCACATGAAAGGCTTTCCGATTCTTTTAGCAATTATAGTGAGTCTTGTCTAATTTCTTTATTAGGTCCTTACATATATTTAATTTCTTTTTTCTCCTTTGTCTTGCACAGTGAACAATGCATGCACATCTCAGCAGTACTGCTATTTGATCAGAAATTATAGTGCTTCAGAGCATTCAATGAAAGATTTCTAAAAATGTTGACAAATTTTGGTGGGTGTTGGAATGATAGTACAACCTAAGGAGCTGTAATGCAAGGTTTCAGTGCCGTGATCACCTCTTCTGCATAGGTGCCATGATTCCCATTGCCGTCCATATTGCTGATGTTAGCAAACCTGGTGCACACTGACTTTAACCCCAAAGGCAAGCAAGAGTTTGCATTAGGTTGAAATCACAATCTTGGTTTTGAATTTAATGCCTTTTCTGGATGTATAGAAAGAACTTTGGTGACCTCAAGGAAATAAGTTAATTTCCTTGCTTTAAAGATGCTTGATTAGCAAACAGAGAGGCTAAGGACTTAAAAATTGTGGGATAATCCAATTCCCAGCACTGTAGAAATCACTGAACAGATTATAAATTTTTTTTTCCTAATTGGAGCTTGTTAAAAGTAGTATGAACTAAATATTTTTGCACTTTCAAACAGCTAACTTTGTCCTCCAGATCTTGATCGTGGTGGGGGAAGGAGATGAGCAGCGTGGGGTCTGGCCCTTATTGAAGGCTTCATTAGTATGAGCCAAATCTAAATCTGAAGAGACCTAGCCAGCTCAGGGAACACCATTTATGCCATAGTTCTTGTCCCACCCCCACACTCTCAAAAAACTTCTGTAATCCCACTATTGGGAGGGCACTCCTTTGATTTATCAAGATTCACTTTAAAAAAAATTGTCATTGGGAAGTTTCAAATAATATAAATAGTAATGAGCCATTAGTTGGGGGTGTGCAGTGGGGAGGAAGATGTGTAAAGTCCATTGCTCCTTCTCCAAGCCTGGGTAAGAAGAGGGGATGGTATAATGGGGTAACTAAAGCCCAAATTTAGGGAATCAGGGAGACCTAGATGTGAATGCTAGATTTGCCCCTTGCTGGGTGTGTGACCTTGGGTAAATGACTTAACTTCTCCGAATACAAATGCATTTAAAAAGTAGGCAATATAGCCCTGGCCAGGTGGCTCAATTGGTTGGAGTGCTGTCCCATATACAAAAGGTTGTGGGTTCAATCCCTGATGAGGCACATACCTAGGTCCCAGTGTGTAACCGATTGATGTGATGTTTCTCCCTCAATGATGTTTCTCTCTTTCTCTCCCTCCCTCCCTACTTTCTCCTTCTTCTTTCTCTAAAAATCAATAAACATATACTTGGGTGAGGATTTAAAAAATAAGGCAAAATAATTCTACTTCCCAGGATTATTTGGGGAAATCAAATAGAATCAAATTCTATTTATTTATTTATTTATTTCCCAACATGTGTAGACAAAGTAGAATCTGCATAATGGTTGGTAATTATTGCCTGATTATCTGACATGCCTTGCTAATTCCTCAGATGTGACAAGGACCTCTGGTTTACAGTGTAACTCAAGATCTCCAAGCATAAAGGCCCAGGTGGAGCCTTCCAAAGAGATCCAAATACATCCTGAGTGAACTGTGTGGTAGAGAGATCACCTTCCATAACTGTCCCTATTTCCATAAGCACAGATGCCTACTATGGGCAAGAAGGAGACCCTTATGGCTAGGTCTTTAGGTTTAAAATAAATTAAAAGCCTTCTCTGTTGACTAATGAATAAAATAATGCTCTCTGCCCACTGTGTCACATGTCGCTTTGGCTGCCACTTTCTGAACTAATCACTTATTCTAGTCACTGGCTGCTCCCATCCACAGCCATGTAGCTGGTATTTCCCCTCATATATTCCGGCAGTGTTAATGTGTCACGAGGAACAATAGGGTAGGACCATATACCAGCTCCTGGAAAAGAATAAAGCACGGGAGAGAATTAAATAAAATGGCCTGAATACTTAGAGGAAAATGTGATAAACCCAGAGCCATTCCTCAGTGGTGTTTCACAGCAAAGGATTTATTGCACAACAATGAGCGTTTATTTATTCTTCTTGCAGTAAGCCTTTTTGCATTATTATTCATTCGGCAATTCAGCTGGGTATTCAGAAGTGACAGCTTGCCAATTTTTTTCACAAACATTTTTGACTTTAACATCTTAATCTGAAATCGTTGCAGTAATTACAAGGGGGTAATGGGTAAAAGGAGGAGGTGGGGAAGGTAGCTGCGTTTTCAGGATGCTCACACCAAGGGGAATGGTGCTAAATACTCTGTATGTAGCTCTGACAGCCGAGATGCAATGCTGACTCTTCACTGGCCAACGAGTAGCAGGAACAGGGTTCCATAGGATGTTGAAGAGAATACTCTGAGGTGTTCTCCCATTTTAGAAAGTCACCACACCTGCGTGAGCTGGGTAGCGGCATCTCTGACACAATCACAAAACCACACTCAATCAGTCAATATTTATTACAGGTCTGCTCTGCCCCTTATACTCTCGAATTCTTCATCCTGCTTCGTTTTCTGCATAGCACTTACTATTAATATTGTTATATCTCAGTTTACTTATTTGGTTTACTATCTGTCTGCCCAATCAGAAAGAATGTAAGTGCCATGAGAACAGGAACCTTGTTGGGTTTGTTTCGCTGTTGCTTCCCCAGCACCAGGAACAGCACCTGGCCCATGGTTAACAAATTTGTATTGAAATGACTGAATAGGGGGATGCTAAAAGCTGAGGCAAATTAAGAATATATATTTTTCCCAATCTTGCTTCATCATCTAGCTGGAAAGCAGAGTATGTGACTGCTCAGAAAGCCTGCAGAGCAAGCAGGGCCTCAGAACTCGGGGTTTTTCTTTGAAGTGGTGACCGTGTGCTTCCTGAGCAGAAGGAACAACAGTCCATTGCCATCCCTGGACCTGCGGGCCCAAGCCCTGCTGCGAGCACTCTTCCTTACTCTGCTCCTGACCCCCTTTCCTTTTGATCTCATGGCTGAGGTCCAGAGGCTCCCCCGCCTGCCAGTTACTAATTTGCTGCCTCCCATTCCTATTAAACATGTTCAAAGGATGGCTTGTTATAAATGCATCCTTGAAAGAGATATCTTCAACCATAATTCTCAACTTGAGCTGCAAAAAAATAAATCTTGTGGCTGTTAGAAATTTTATGGGAAAATGCTTCCCTAGTCAAAAAGGTTGAGGGAATGTAGAGTTAATCAAAGCTGTTCCCATAGGTTATTGCTAAGCCTCCAGTATACTGCTGTGCATTGAAATATCTGAGAAAGAGCCACAATACTTAGTGGGTATTTCCCACAAATTTATTTGTCCATGGAAACTTCCTCTCCTAAGTTGTACATCAGCTCTTGCTGTCGCCGAAACATCATTTCGAAACACTGGCCCACAAGCTTTGCAGGAGAAGTGCGTCTAGAGGCGGTTAGGCAGGCCTCTGGGGGCTAGAGAGTGGCTGGTGGGTCGCCGCAGTGGATAGGGGGTTACCATGACGTGTGAGTTCATACAACCAGGACCATAAGAATTCAGAAGAGGGAGAACCAAGAAGGCTCGTGAAAGAGGTGCGGTGGAACGGAGCTTCAAGTGATAAACAGAATTGAGATAGAGGAGAAAAAAAGGATATTTCCAGTGTGGGCAAAACTTAAAGACAGGAAGGTGACAATGAGTTTCTATTTTCAAAATTCCACTTATTCAGATCCCTGAAAATTTGGTGGGACTTGAATTAATGGTTCTAATAGCTAATTCTATTTTTCCAATTAAGTCTGTGTTAGTTTGCATCCTCTGAAGCAGATACTATTGATAAAGCAGGATCCAATGTAGAAGAATTTTTATTAAGGGAAATGCCCAAGTGACAGTAGATGTGGAAAAGCCAGGGAAAGCTGGGAAATCCATCACAGCCTATTCAAATCTGCCCCCAAGTGAAGGTGAAAGGAAAGAAAAGTTGGATGAAAACATCCTCAACTGCTGTGAAGTCTAAGGAAGATTCAGCAATACTGGCAGGGAGTTCTCATATCCAAGTGCATCAGAAAAGTGCTAAGTCCCCCAGGACTAGCTCTGCTCAAGTATTCCTTCTTCACTAGTTACCAGCTGAGAGCAGCCCACGGAAGCATGGTCTCGGTGAAAATAAGGCACTGAGTTTCAGAGCTCAGCTGCTGGCCCTGCATCGGCTAAGCTCTCTGTAGTTGGATTCTGCAAGATACAGTCTCATGACCACCACACTCAAAACAGATCTTTATAAAAAGTGCCCTCATCTACATATGGGGAAGAAATTGCCTAGAAACTCAAAGTTATACATCTGAAAGGAGGGATGAAAGTAGGACAGGAACTGATGCAAATGGCCATAGACTTGGCCTGGTAATAAGAAAATGAATCTTTCTTATTTTATACATCTCCAGATTAGAATATCTTAGTTTCTCCAGGAGATAGATTCAGTTATTGTGGGATCTCAAGATTATAAAATTGGGTGTTGAGCCGGGGAAGACTCATTAAGAAAAAGAATAGCCCTGACCATGTGGCTCAGTTGGTTTGTTGTCATCCCGCAAAGCCAAAGGTCGCCGTTTCATTCCTGGTCAGGGCAGATAGATGCCTGGGTCACGGGTTCGAACCCTGTTGGGGCGCTTGTGAGAAGCAACGGGTCGATGTTTCTCACATTGATGTTTCTCTCCCTCTCTTTCTCCCTCCCTTCCCTTCTCTCTTCTCTCTAAAATAAATAAAATCTTTCTAAAAATCTATAAAAATGAAAAAATAAACTACAGATACAAAATTGTCAGGGCTCCCACAAGTCAGAAGCCAGTTCCAGCCTCGTGTACTTCATGATAAATCCACCCTGACCCATCTGCAAAGTGTGGGTAAGAAACTCGGAGTATATTGCATGAGCACATTCAAAAATAATTCACTGCTGATTGATTGGTGAAAATGTAAAATGCCTGACAAGCGCTTAATTATCTGCAGTCTGGGTGCTTTGGACGGTAAAGGAACAGCCAGCTGAGGGGAGAGGGAGAGAGGGAGCTGCTGGGGCTAACGCGGACGGTGACTCCGGCAGGCAGGCCCTCTCCGCAGATCCGACAGAGCTGCTGCCACTGAGCTGCTGATCCAGGGGAATGTGCTCTCAGAAGCCAGCTCCAGTCACAGTCCTTGGAGGGGATCACGATGTGACCTTGATTCTCCAACTTTATGTGTCTCTTTAGGGACACAAGATAAGGAAACTCTGGGAAACACGCAGCACACACAAAAAGTTATTCTTTAGCCAAGCACCACAGTGCAGTGCAAAGGCAGTAAAATCTTGAGGGCTGCAAATAACACACCTGGGTTGGTTTGTGAAGACCTAGGGACGATGTGAGGTTTCCCAGAATTTGTTTTTGTGGAGGATTCCATACTACTCGAATGACAATGCTTCTGATAAAAGCAGTGAAGCAAGAAAAAAGGGAAAATGAAGGAGACATGAGGAAGAAAGAGGGAAGAAGGTGAGGACAGATGGAAAAGGGAAAGAAATAGAATAAAGAGTGAAAGGGGAAAGGACTTGGAAGGTCACAGTGTAGCTAAGTGGGACGAGAGGCCTAATTGCTTCTGGGTCTTTTAGCATAATTTGAAAATGGAATTTGACCCAGGGTATTAGACTCATACAAATCTAGTTAGGGGGAGTCCTGATAGTGGATATGTTTTTGCTGTGTTCTGACCATCCAGAGGTCTCTACCCCTGTGGTTTTCTGGCTTGGTACCCAGCCCATCTGAATATTCCATTACTGGGATAGTCTTTCTTACACATGATGATGCTGTGACGCTGCCCAGCTCAGCAGGGAGCGAAAGACTCCCCAAGCATACTCTTCCATCATTTGTTTCGAACATCCTACACCATTTCTTGCTGCATCTTTCTCTTTAACACTTTGTCAGCCTTATTTCTCATTTTTTGCTCCAACCAACTAGCTCCTGGTCTTGTTTACTTAAATATAATACAAAGGTGGGCAAGAGTGGGCTTACAGTTGTTTGTATGTAAAATGATATAATAATTAATAAATAATAACACAAGAATAAACTGTTTCATGTACTCATAACTGTAAACCTACTTTTGTCCACCTTGTATATTTTAATTTTCTACTTATTTCTGCATTCCTATAGCCTATAAGCTCTTAGAGATTTACCATTTTGTTACTGGGGAGACCCAAATCAGGGGCTCCCATCTTTAGTTCTTGCCTTGCTCTCAAGAGAAGAATTGAGGTGAGAAAGAACATGTATAGTGGAAATGAAATAAGGTTATTTATGAAATACACTTGAGCACGAAACTACAGACAGACACCCAGCTAGTCTGAATGTCCCACATATAGAGGAAATAAAGTTGTTAGTAAATTGTTCTATATACTTGAGCCTGAAGGTGCAAGCAGGCACCCAGCTAATCTGAGCGCCTCAACTCTTGGGGTTCAGGGGTAATACATTCCAGCCAGCTTTTAGTTACCCTTCCTCCTCTCCCTTCCAGACCTTGGGATTAATACACAGTCTCAAAGGCTTTCTTTCCCAGCTAGTGAAATTATTACTCAAGCTTTCCTTCCCAGCTAGTGTAAATGATACACAGAGAATCTCAAGAACTCCCCTCCTCCTGCACTATCATGGTTTTGCTTGTATGTTTGGAACTCCTGGCTATCTTATTGGCCCGGGCTCAGGACTGCTGAGTTAGTGGGTGACATGTCTTCCTCCTCCCTGCCTTGATTTACTATTGATCCTACTGACAGTTTCATCAGGAGCATGTCACACTGGATGGCATATAGCATGGTGGTGATAAATATACCTTGGAAGAATGAATGAATGATAAAGGTTTATTTATATGCAGGTATATACCTTTATTTATGATTTCTATGACTTTTAATTATATCCTTTTCTTTAAAATCCAGCTTGAAGTTTCTTATCCAGAAAAAAAATGTATTGAAGTACTTATTTCTCACACACACACACACACACACACACACACTTGCATATTCGCACACTCTTGGTTACTTAGGTTGGAAGCTTCTATGTACTGCTTTACTTTTCATGTGTTTTCCTACTACAAAGTAACTTGTAGAAGACCAATGAGTCAGGAAAAATTGTATTAAAAATTTTATCTGCTTTAAGACATCAGAGAGCAGCTAAGAAAATTGGGATTTGAGGGGTCAAGATCCCAGAAAGAAGGGGAGCTCATTAATATGACCCCAGTGTTCCACACTGTTGATTTCTTCTCAGGAAATATGCCAATTTTCTGACATAATTTGAGGGCCTGAGAAGCCACACAAAGGGTGACATCTAAGAGACAGAAACTTTTGACAATCTCCGGAACTAGGGAGAAAAAATTCAATTTTGGACTTGCCAGTGTATCTAGGACTAGTGTAATCCAGAGCTCCAAAGGAAAGGAGAAGCAGAGAAGGTAATCCAACACTTATAGGTTTCTCCTTTCAAGGTATTTAATGACTGGATAAAAGAATTAAAATACAAGTTAATGCAATCTAAAAATCAGGGTAGAGTTTGTCGCAGTCTCTTAGTCCTAGGGAGACAAAAATAAAGTTCAGGAGAGGTAATATTAAACACCCCAGGATCTCAAGTGGGAACCCTCAAGGGCTGCACCCTAGGACCACAGGAAAATCAGAAGTGAACTGAGGCTCATTTAGTCCTTCATTGGGTTGAGGTGAACTGTCCCTAATCTGGCTGCCTGCCGAGGGCAGGGTAAATTCTTTCTGGAAGAAGATAACATCACATGGAGCCCCTTCCACTGTTTATACACAGTGTGTCTAGTAAGCGACAAAAACTGGTTAAAGAGACAAAAAAAGGACAAAGAGATGGAAACAGAAAAGAGAAATGGATCCATAGGTAAATCAGATAATGGGATTATCCGTAGTACATTGGCTTGACCGAGCTCAGGAAAGTAGATAACGAGATGGAGAATTTTACAAAGAGCTAGAATCTATTTTTAAAATGATCAAATGAGAATTCTGTAACTGATGTGAAGATATCAATATGGGGATTTAACAGAGTATTGACCAACTAAAGGTTAGTTAACTGAAAGTTAAATCAGCAGGAAATATCAAAGCTAAATCACAGACTGACAAAGAAACATAGAATATAAAAAAGGGCATGGGCCAAATAAAACACAGAGAAAAGTTCTAACATGATTGTAATTGGTATCCCTGGGGAAGGTGAGAGAGGCAGAAAGAAGCTGTATTTGAAGAGAAAATGTCTGACACTGTTCCAAAACTTTTGAAAGGTATCAAGCCACAGATTCAAGACATTCTATAAACTAAATACAAGTGGGTCAAATACAGAGAAAACCACTCCTAGACATATCATAATGTGACCACCAAACTCTAAGGCAAAGAGAAATCTTAAAAGCCATCATATCAAAAAACATTACTTTCATAGAAGCCAAAATTCAGAAGACTTCCCCAAAGAAGCAATAGAAGCTAAAAGACAAAAGAATGACATCTTTAATGTTTGGGGAGAGAAATTCTGCCACTCTGGAATTTATAATCAGGAAAAATAGCCTTCAAAAATGAAAGTTAAATAAAGACTTTTTCAGTCAAACAAAAAGTGATAGAATTTTATCACTTGCAGGGCTGTACTTATACAAGGGAGAAAGGAGGGGGAAAGGAGGAAGGGAGGTTTCCTCAAGAAGAGGAAAGATGAGCTCAAAAGACGTGACAGAATTTCAGGCTGGAGTGAAAATCAGTGAGAAGAGAAAACTATGTGGATAATTTCATATTAATATAGACTGTGCAAAACAATAATAATGGTGGTGAGGGTTAATGCGCATATCGAACCAAAGGACAGGGCAACAGTTGTACAAATTAACAGATGCCTTCATCTCACCCTTTCCATCTCTGCATCAGCAGTGCCTGGTGCAGGGGAGGACGTACAGTTGGCACAGAATTGGTTGGATGCTACTCAAAAACCCTCCTTTTACAGTTGAAGGAGAACAAGGAAGACCAGAGAAATAAATGTACTGCCAGAGCTGTGCCCGGCACCCAGATCTTTCTCGTAGGCCAGCGCTCTTTCCGTGCTGATGTCAGAGTCTAGCTTTGCACTCGGCCCCGGTCAAGACTAGTGACACTTTAGTCTTCTTTCCACTCAACATGTGTGACTGCGAAAATGACTTGGCATCCCATTACAAGAGCCTAATCACTCACCCGTCAGGAGTGCAATTCTACCCCAAGCCCTGCTTTTCCATCCTCTTCCCTAAATATCCTTCTCTAAGTGGCAAAGCATTGAGAAAGTAGGATAACCCCGGAGGTCTGGGTTCAGGTCAAAGTTGTTTATGTTGGCTCAGACCCCCTTTCCCTCCCACCATTGAGGCCTTGGTCTGGAAGAGTGCAGCAGCCTGTTCCAGGAGGCGGGTGTCTGTGGAGCCGTCAGGGCTCCTTCTCCAAGCCTTTCTTCCAAAGGTCTTATGATGACAAACTGCCTCTGCCTCGTGGATGATTTTAAAGGGAGAGCCCTAGAGGCTGTGAGGAGTTGCCTGAGGGAGAGGGAATAGGTGAAAGCTTCAGCTTTCTCACCAACTTCCTCTTCTAGCAAAACCAAAAAGAGCTGGCATGCAATATGGAATGTCATGGGCTCGACTTACAGACTGTACAGTGATGTGGTGATACCTGATATCTTAGCAGCCCTTTTAACTTCCCAGACTCCCCGCCATCAAGTTTGAGTCAGTGTGTGGAACAATCAAGTAGGTTGCTGGGCAGAGAAGGAAGAGCCTGAGCTTTGCAGTCATGTAGCTTGATATCAGTCCTTACTCGGCTTCACGGAGGCTGATCATGGACTAGTCATGCAACCTCTCTGAGCCTCAGTTTCTCCATCTGTCAGTGAGAAAGATAGCCATTCCTACCTAGCCTACTTTACGTGATTTGGTGGGGGAAAGGGGTAGAGATCAAATACAATAATATGTATAAGTATGCTTTTTAAACAGAATAGTCCTGAGAAAAATCTAAATTTTGTTTGCCTTAAGAACATTGCAAAAATTGCAAACTGTGACAACTGATGAGTAAGGCATAAAGAAATGCTAAGTGTTTAGAACTGGAAGCATACTTAGGGACCTTTTGGCCTAACCCACTTATTTTTCAGATGAGAAAACTGAATAAAAGCCAAAGAAGTAAAGTTACTTTCTCAAAGTAATGAAATTAGAGAAAGAGAGAGAATGAACATCCTCCAAATATATTTGAAAATCTGCATGGAGCCCTGGCTGGTATAGCTCAGTGGACTGAGTGTGAGCCTGTGAACATAAGGGTCGCCAGTTCAATTCCCAGTCAGGGCACATGCCCGGGTTGCTGGCCAGGTGCCCAGTAGGGGGCACTTGAGAGGCAACCACACAATGATGTTTCTTAGAATCTTAAAAACAAGAGGAAGAAATCTGCACGGAGACCCTGGTGCATGAGTCAGGATTACCAGATCCCAGTATTTACAATTTTCTTGTTTTTGATGGACACAGACATCAAGCAGATTAGAAGGTGGTCAAAGAGAGATGTTATAAGCACATATCTAATGTTTTCTTCCTGGCACAATATCAAAAATTACAAAATCACTAGGAGAATTCTATAAAAAATATGGCAACTTACTTGAAGATTATGTCAATTAAAATCATCTTCTGATGAAGGCCCTGACATACATCTTCAGAATAAAAGGGTATCCTGTCACCGCTACAGGATCATTTCTAAGACTTCTGTGGTTCACTCAAAGCTGCTCAGAAGTCAGAGAAAAACATGGAATTTCAATGTGCCTTGCATCATCTCAAGACCACCTGGAGGAAGAAAGGAAGACACTGGTTATGTGAGCACACATCTTTGGTGCAGATGACAGACCTTTGAACACATGCTACTCAGGGTCTCTACAAACATTGTCACTTCGGAGTCCAAAGGCAAGTCTTGATAAACTGGATAGGAGTTTCTCAAAAAGGGCAATTTTGGGGGATCTACGCAAAGAAAGCGGGCCGTTATTCACTTAACACAAGACACTTAGAAAAAGTTACTTGAGCCCTTGATCAAATGGCTATTAAAATCACACTCCCTATCCAAGTCTCCTTCAGTGCTGCAGGGCCTCAGGAGTCTTTGAAGATGAAGTGGCCATTTGATCTTGAACTTACTACCACCACCACAGCATGAATCAAGGGTTTCCAGCAAGTCTTTCTTCACCCCCTGTTCAAAGGTTAGGAATCAAAGAGCCCCAGCTCTCAGTGGATCCCAGAATGCTGCTGGGTTAACCCAGCCACGAACTGGCACTGGGTGAATGCAACTGTCGGGACTTGGGTGTTCCCAGATCACATTAATGTGTAATCAGTGTTTTCCTCTGAGGTGGCAAGCCCCAGAGCCTGCCCCAAATTTTGGGATGCATTGATTTCATGCCATCAGGGACTGAATAGAACACTTCTATTTCAACAGAAATAACTGTCACAGACACAGAAACAAGAAACCTCCTGTCCCTAAGGGGAAAGTCACCAGGCAGGAGAGCCCTCCTTAAAGTATGGCATGGTTCCTTTGTTCTATGCCAGTCAGTTTCTGCCTTAAACTGTGCTGCCATCTCTAATTTATCTCCTTCTGCCCACACAGGATGACTCAGGGGGTAAAGAGCTGGGTAAAACCCTGCTGCATTTAATTGATGAAATACGGCCAGTTACTGCCAAGCCAGAGGGGGCAAATGCATAGTCCGAGGATGCACTGAAGTAGAACACTGAGCAACATGACAAGTAGCTGTGGCTACACAGAGCTGAGAAGGGAGAACAGTGGAGTGGCTTAGCTGGCCTTCAGCCATCTTTGAGCAAAAGCATTGGAAGCTGTAGGGGACAAAAAGACAGACCCAGAAACACTGACACAGCCCGTAAACCTCAGTGAGGGGCACACAACAGAGGCAGGCCACACACGAGCAGTCCGAGAAGAACCAGAGTGAGTGATCTGAGCCATCTGTTAAACAATGCTAACTAAATACTGTCCTGCATAGAATGAGCCCTGTGGTAGAACATTAGGTTATACACTGAGGAACAAGACGCTCTTGCACCCAGCAAGCTGGATCCTACTTAGGTGAGAGAGAACGGCACAAAACTTGACACTTACTGGTATGTTGGGCAATAACTAAAAGTACATACTTATATATTTAATAAGTACATATATACATATAAATATATATATACATCTATTTTTTTTAAAAAAGCAACCTATTTGTTGCCTGCCCTATCTGCACACTGATTAAATCTATTCAAATGCATACCCTTGATCTTGGGTTAAAAACTAAAATTTACTATTTAAAAACACCTTTTAAAAAAAGTATGAATACCACATGCAAGTGTAATTTGCCTCAGGTAAACAAACAAATACTCATAAAGAAAAGGCAGGAAACTGAAAATATTTTAAAAATATGTTCATTGAGTTAAAGATGGTCTTGACTGACTCACTGGAACTTGAACTTCCTATTTGTGAATTCAGGGAAGTGTTACTTCTGGTGGGCAGCCAAGAAATGTCGCTTCACTGAGAAGCCTGGACCATCATAGGCACACACAGGGACAGCAGCAAGGCACACCCTGGCAGGACTGGGAGCGCCTCCCTGTTCAAACCACCTGCTGGCCTGGTTCTTGAGCTCCTTCTAGATGAGTGTAAATGTCTAATAAGCTTTTGTTTTCCATGACAGGAAAAGTTTTTACAAAGAGGATTCCACTTGTGGGATAAAGAATGACTCAGAGGTGGGGAAAGATTGGAGAATGGTTAGGGCATTGTTATACTGGGTACCCAGCTAAATATAGCAAAATGGGAACAGACTCCCTGCAGAGGAAGAATTGGTGGAACCTGAGTATTGATGGCTTTCTGAGACAGGGCTTCTCTTCCAAAGAGAAGAGGGTCTTCTATTTACATGCCCAGTTTCTAGCTGTAATAGTCAGCTTACTATCTAATGTGCACTATAGTAACAACTTCCAAATCTTAATGGCTTAACATAATAAATGATTACCCAAAGACCAGAAGTCTCCATGGATATGATTGGATACAAATAGTTATGGGGAAAAAGATAACTCAATCTACTTGCCAGAAGTACTTTGGGCCTGCCAAGATAACAGATATGGAAATGGAAGTATTTCACAGAAAAGACCAACTAATTTCAATTGCTAAAGACTGCGTGGTGAGCTGGATGCTGTATACGGCAAGGCAGCCCCAAACATGGCACTTTATTTTGTGCAGTGTTTTGCAGACATCGGAGTCTACAGAGCCCAGGTTTAATTCTTTCTGCAGGTCATCCTTCATTTTTGTCTACCATCTGGTAAGCCTCTATTTTTGGCCAAGTCATCGCTCTACTGTAAAGATTGAATAACCCTCTGACAGAGTAACAGAACTGAGTCAAAGGACGTGCACAGTGTTTATCTGAAAGAGGTAGAGGAGAGTTGTAGTATAGCTGTGGTTCGTGCCATTGAAATGGGAAGGAGATGCAAGTTTGTTTTCCTCCTACACAGAGTGGGGCAAAAGTAGGTTTATAGCTGTGAGTCCATGACACAATTTGTTCTTGTACTATTATTTATTAATTATTGTATTATTTTTCACATGAACAACTGTATACCTACTTTTGCCCCATCCTGCCCTATGTGGGGGGCTTCACCTGCAAGGGCTGCCTGCAGGGTCCCCCACCAGCCATGAAGGATGAGAATAAGTCTACCAAGACATCATCTGCTTGGGGAGGAAAGGTGGCCAATCTCTCAAAGGAGAAGGGCCAAGAGTCTTTTCCTCAGTGGGCTTATATTGAATTCACTTTGCACAGGAATACAGGTAAAGGTCATTAATCATTATCAGGCAGTAAGGATCAAACAATAGATAATAATAGAACTCTGAGGGCCTATTTTGAGTCAGGGTCTGTTAGCTAAAGGGCTAAAAAACTTTGAGGAACAAACTCACTTCTTGCTAAAACCTTATTATTTAATTGAGAGCATTCTAAACAAAGCAGGTTTCACAGGATTTTACATATTCTTTCTTAGGCCTGATCACCCTGGGGGAACCCATCCTTTCCCATACAGGGCTGTATCACCCTCTGTCATTGTTTCAGGCTTAAGTCAGGCAGTGGAAGTAAGGCAGCCAATAGATTAGGAGACTTCTCACAGACCGAATGAGGACTCAGGCTATGTCAAAGCTGAGGGCTGAGCGTCCATTAGCTCTGTGCCCCAAATTCCTTTGCTATATATCCCCTTTTGCTATAGCCCCCCAAGTCCTTCCCTGAGGCCTCCCCGTGATCATGCCTGTCTTAAGTCATCCCCCACCTTGGGGAATCTTACCTGTCATTGGCTAACCAATCAAGCATTGGGGGTCATGCAGGGTGAAGAAAAAAGAGCAGAAGCTGTGTTCCTGCCAGAGGGATAAGCTTTGTCTGCTTAGTGGTGCTCACTCAGCCTTAGCCATGAGGGGTTACAGCTTCTGAAACCAAGCAGGGTGGTTCCCAACATCCCTAGATCATCAGCTTATTGCTGCTACTTCTCTATTGTCAAAGAAGACTATTAAATGTAAATACTGAAAGAAGTTTTCACATTTACCTAGCCAGACTGTCCCATTTTATAGATAGAGAAATGGACATAGAGGCTCAAATAAATGCCCCAAATTACAGAGTTGACAAAAACCAGGACAATTAAAAATCCAGTTCTCAATATCCATCGTGATCCACCATACAAATCCTCTCTCCTCTCACCTTTCTCTTCTCTCATTGAAATGATCTTGAGAAAATGAATTTGGGTAAAATAAGTGATGTATAAAGTAGCTGGTCATGTCTGAGCAGCTCAAACAAGCATAGGCCATTATTCATGGATCTTGGCATCCATCAACAGACAGGTGCTCCTGGGGTTTGTCAGCAAGTCTCCAAATGGAAGAGGCTTGCTGTTGGCAGAACACTTTTTGGTCCATTGCATCCTCCGAGAAAACAGCTGTGGCATCATGTATTTCTTTGTTGTCATTCATAATTGTTCCCTCAACGCATTAAAGGAAAACAATGCGTGGGGTCAGAGAGCCACTTTATTAGCAGATCTCCTGAAGAACCAAGACAAAAGAGCCAGAAGGAAATTGATGTGCCCACTACATAGTTTCAGCATACCTTCCTGGTGTACGCGGGTTCTCAAACTCTTACTCCAGAGCCATGTGCCATCCTTCTCACGGAAATGAGCCATGGAGGCACACCAGCATATTGTAGAATGAGCTTTGATATTTTTTTTCCTCTAAAAGCAATGGTGTGTGCCATGATCTGGGGTTAAAAGCAGTTCATAGACATAATTATGACAAGGAGCTAGTCACTTAACCTCTTTGACTTTCAGGATTTTTTTTTCAATTTATAAAATGGAAGAATTGAATTAGATTACTTCTAAGGCCCTTTCTGGCTCAGATATTTCAAATTTATAAACACAAAGCCACCTGCCTCACATCAGGAGTAAACTCATAATTTTGCCTCATTAGCAATTCTAATCAGCCTCAGAGAAAAGGAAAGAATAGAGCTTTTATTTGAGGTGTAGGCACTAGGAAAACCCAGATTCTTTCTTGATCTGTATTCCCTTCCCCAGAAAAGATTTTCAGTTTGCTCTGTGCCCCAAATTCCCTTGCTCCTAATTTGCTGGCCTACTGATATTTAATTTTAAACCAAATGAACAACAAGTGAGCTGTTTTGGGATAGATAGCCACAGTAGAACTGACAACCAGCAGCTGTTTACAAACACCCTTGATTGTTAGTGAAAAATAATGTATAAACTCATCCACATACCCCAGTTACTAAGACTGCTAGGAGAGACGTGGAGGAAATCTGTCTTCCGTGGAACATTCACTTCTCCGTAGACAGATGGAGGGTATTAATTGGAGTTTTTATTGGAGACTTTCTTTTGGAAATACAGTAACCAGTTGTGGTGGATAATGTTCATGGTTAATCAGGTTGGACTGTTTTTATGCAGAAAATATTTTAGTTGGATCATTCTTGGACAATAATTTTTTAAATTAAGAGCATAAAAACCTATATAAAAAGGCAATGTCTCTGTGAAAGGAGGTGCTGTTTCAGAGCTAATTGAAAATGTCATCTGTGGAGAACAGAAGTTACCTTAGATGGTTCATTCATTCACTTCTTCCACCACAATTCTAGAATTAATTAGGTGCACATATTGCAAATATGAATAGAGATAGTTCATGTTCTCCAGAGACTCGCTGTCTACTAGGGGTACTAAGAGGCATTGGCTATGCCCCATCTACAATGCAGACACCAGGGACAGAAAGGATTGTGGAGACCACAAGTAACTGTCCCAGCCTGGGAGAGTTGGGGGTATCACTGAGAAGCAACATGTGGTCTTTGTCCTTAAGAAAGGATGTAGAAATTGACAGCAGAGATGTCAGGAGAGGGTGTGTGTACTGGATATCTGTCATCCTTCTCACCTCTGCCCTCTGCTGGGTGACAGAACCAGATGACCTGGATAAACCACATCAACCGGCTTTCTGTGCTTTGGCTTTAAGTTGTGACCAGTCAGTAGGTAGCCCCTGCCAGAGTTTGCAGGGAGAGGAGGGCAGTCAGGGTATTTTACTTGCCTGGTTTCATTCCTGAGAAGTTTCTCAGTCTAAAATTAAACCAAAGGTCACTGCTCCTCTCAAGGTGGCTCCTACAGGACTGTCTCCTTTTGTGTAAACACCAGTACAGG
Organism: Tonatia bakeri; assembly: GCA_004024845.1. Lineage (NCBI taxonomy): Eukaryota > Metazoa > Chordata > Mammalia > Chiroptera > Phyllostomidae > Tonatia > Tonatia bakeri. Next base: position 646,787 of record PVIA01000011.1, read on the forward strand.
ATGACATGGCTCCACTGTGCCTGACCCTACGTTAATGCACTGGCCCTTGAGGTTCTCTTCCCTGGCACTCCCCCTTCCCGGGCAACCTTCCCTTTGTACATCAGCCCCCTCACACATCAGCTTGAGCGCACAGTCTCTTCCTAGTTGGGATGCTACATTCCAGGCGCAGCATTCCAGGCTGAGTTGCACACTGAGCAGAGACAAAAAGAATGATAAACTCCTATATCCTTGGAAGGAGTAGTGTAGCTCAGAGATGCTGCAATATGAAGGGCATTCTGGGGGAGGGGGCTGGGGAAGCACCACAGGTTTATAAACTACGACAATTAGGATATGGCAGGATTCTGTCTGTGTTTACAAAGATCACCCTGGCAGTGGCATGGAGAATGACCTGGATAGAAGAGAGATTTAAGAGACAAGTGGCAGTCGCTCTGAGTCTAGCTGCCTGCAGCCAGCACTGCTGTGGTTCCTGATTTTGTTAGGTGACTTCAGTCTCTGGGCTCCTGCAACACCATCCCTTCTGCTGGCTCTCCAGCTTGCTGTTGCCAGTGTTGAGTTACCTTGCCATCCCATGTTTGGCTCCCAGCCCATCACCTGAGCAACCAGTGCACTGTAGTAAATTCTTTCTTTTGTAAATATTTGAAGTGTTTTCTGTTTTTCTGGTTAAACCCAGAGAATACAAGCAGACAATGAGATGGCGAGGGATGACATAGCCTAAGGGGAAAGGAAGCTTGCAGGCAAAGGGCCACAATCTCCCCTCAAGCCAGAAGGCTGTTCCCTCTTTAATGAGGGGCAGAACAGTGCAGTGTTTTGACCTGATTCCAGAGCGGGCTTCCCGGGCTCCAAAGCCTGCTGCCTCCATGATCCCGTGCAAGTTTCTTGATCTCTGTGTGTCTGTTTTCTCACATGTAAAACAAAGATAACAGAACCTTTCTTGCAGGATTGTTGCAAGCATTAAATGAGTCAATATGATAAGTGCAAAATGCCTTTTAAAGTTCCTGGTAGATATTAAGTGCCATGTAAAAATGCTAGGTGTTACTGCTTTCCTGGGGACTCCATGTTGGAGCACAAAAGGCTGACATCTCCCTGAGTCTCCAAACACCAGTCATCCCTGTGCTAGGACAGCAGAATTTGGCTACTACATCCTAAGATCAGCAGCTTTGGAAGTGGGAAGAAGCCCACGCTGATTGACAGGGATGCTGTAAGGAGAAATAATTTTCCAGGGGCAAGCAGTGGTTGCCATGGTTTCCAACTGGCAGAACTCCAAGGTCAATTCCTTGAAAATATTTCACTGCTGATATGAGTGGGGTGATTCCTCTCTGCTCCTAATCATTGCATCAGCACCAGGGCAGATTGCTTCAAAACTGAGCCCTGCTTTCAGGCAGGGTGGCAGGAGAGAGAAATCTGAATAGCTAGAAATCAGAAAGCATAGCCATTCAGCTAGCTGACCACTCACCACGAAGGCAAATACAGCTCATTCCCCAGAGGAGCCAGAAAACCGACGTGTCACTTAGAGAAATTTTAACACCAAGGGGGAATTTAGAATAAGACTCAGTGTGCTTTGATGAAGATCGCTGAGGACAACTTTTACTATTTCAAATTTGAGTTCTGGTCCCCCAGTGATTCATTTTAACTTTCCTGGAAATTCAAGTCCCAGGGTGCCAGGAAAACCGCAGGGCACAAAGCTTTGGTAAAAGCCCTCGGCACAGCTCGCCACCCAGCTTAACTCGTTGCCTGCCTGCCTCTGGGCCCCGCACGTGTTTCATCCTCAAAATCAATGCTCCATCCTTCGGAATTAAACCCGGCTGACAGCCCAGCTGCAATATCGATTAAACATTTTCCTTTATAGAGTGGCTCAAGTTGTTTCGGGAAGCCTCTCCTGCCAGGCAGGGCGTTAGTTTCCCAGCCTGCTCTCCAGGGAAGCCCTCCATCCCCGCTCCACACTGCATGGGGTTCCCCTTTCACAGGGCAGCCCCATGAGCGGGCCTGAAAGCAGGCATTTTCATCATGGGCAAGCTGGGGAGTCGTTGTACAGACTCTCTAAGAGATGCAAGTTTCTCCAGTACAAAAAGACTCTGCCTAATTGAGTAAAGTACAAAAAAATTCCTCTGCCAATTATAAACGACTCAGAAAGTACCATTACACACCAATCATTCAGATGCTTTTGAAAATGCTTTTAAATGGCATCCTAGAAAACTTAAACCAATGTTGTTTTCTATTTATGCAGCATAAAACTCTTCTTTCTCTGGGGAAGCAGAGGCCTAGCCATCTATTTAGAAAGCTGTAGTAGAGATTTAAGAAGGAAAAAGAAATCGTGGTTAGGATCCGTGATATTTTTTAGATGGCCACAAACTCTTTGCAGCTGTTCCTATCAAGGGGCGGCATCTTTCCTGTCCTCTTGAGTTTGGGCTGGGCCGGGGAGTTGCCTGGACCAACAGAAAGCAGCAGGAAGGAGGGTGTGAGATGTCTTTGTCTTTGACCTGGAGACACCTTTAGCCTCTGCATAATCCTGTGGCCTGTTGCTACCAGGTGAACAAGTCTGAGCTGGTCTGCTAGGGAGGCCCCCTGGAGGACTCAGGCATGCTAACCGATAGTCTGCCAGTCCCCAGCTTTGTGAGAGAGGCCGTCTTAGACCAGCCAAACCTGCTGACCACCAGGCGGCTGCAGCTGTACCAGTGACCCCAGGCGAAAACGGCAAGAACTCTTCATCCTGAGCACAGCCCAAATGGTGGACCTATAGCATCAGGAGCAAATAAGATGGTTGGTTGTTTTAGGTCATTAAATACGGGGTGATTTATGACACAGTAACAGTTACCAGCCCAGAATTCATTTCTGGTTTAGTGCTTGGTTTATCTGAGACCCAGAAAATCACATTTAATTACAGAAAATATGGAATCAGTGAATTATATATTCCCACTGATTGAATCTTATGGACAATATTAAGAAAATTGAAGAAATTATTTAGAAAATGTGGCTCTGGCCCGGTGCCTAAGTTGGTTGGAGCATCATCCCATACACCAACATGTTGCAGGTTCGATCCCCAGTTGGGGCACTTACCTAGGTTGTGTATGAGATCCCTGGTAGGGGCACTTACAGAAAGAAACAAATTGATGTTTTTCTCTTACATCCATGTTTCTCTCTCTGTCTCTCCCTCTCTGCCCCCCTCCCTTTCCTCTCTCTAACTGATAAACATATCCTCAGGTAAGGAGTTCTAAAAAAATAAAAGGAAATGTGAACCATCTGGATTATTCATACTGAACAATCTCACTTCTCACACATGCTTACTGTGAATACATAACTCCATTTCTCAAAAGCAGGTATTTTTATAAAAATTATCAGCAAAATGGAAAAAATCCTACTTTTTCTGAAGTAATATAATCATAGGCTTGTTGATCATCGATTATTGGGTAATTGACTGTTGTTCTGATCATTGGCCTTATCTAAATTCTTCCCTTCTGTGTAGCAAAGAATTTAACCTTGCCCAAAGCGGTCTGGTTTGTACCCTCACCTCATGGAAGGTGATCTCTAAGCCCTTGGAGTGTCATGTCTGATAGAGTGTTTTTGTTTGCTTGAGGGCCTTGGGTCAGCCAGAGAGTAACAATATGATTTAGTGTTGGGGAGTGGGACTTAGGGTGGGGACTTTAGATCAGGCAGTATCCACTTGAATTCTTGAGAGACAGGCAACTGAGATCAGTTTGGTGGGCAGTCCCCTCGGCCTAGGTGATGGAGCGTCCAGTAGAGACTCTGGACACCAAGGCTCGGGTGAGCTTCCCTGGCTGGCAGTACTCAGTGTGTATTATCACACTCCAATGCCAGGGAAATAACACTTTCCTTCCTCCGTGTGAAGAGGATAACTAGAAGCTCTGTATTTGCACTTTCCCCTGACTCTGCCCTAAGTGCTTCTTCCCTTGGCTGACTTTAATCTGTATCCTTTCCCTGTAGTAGACCATGCCTGTGAGTATATAATAGCTTTCAGTGAGTTCTGTGGCCCTCTAGTGACTTGACAAAACAGAGGGTGGTCTGGAGTACCACCTGAACTTGAAATTGGTGTCAGAAGTGAGGGCAGTTCTGTGTGGACCCTCCCCCTAACTTTATTGGGGAAAGCTATTTTATACTCACAGTTATGGTTTGTTGCAATTCAAATCTGGTTTCAGGAAGTCTTTTGTGGCCACCCCAATTCTCAAGAAAAATTCTTTCCTCTGAATTTTAAGAGCTTGTTGGACTCACCTGTACTCTCTTATGTTACTTAGAAAATGATTCCTGGCTTTGCTGTGGGTCATGTGAACCTCTCGTGTCCTGTACCAGTGTCTTCAGGAATCAGCCTGCTTTCTACTCCCTTCCTACTTCTAGTAGCCAGTACATTGTTTTCAAACCAAACATGATGGTGTCCAACAAAAATTCTGCTGCCTCTAACGTCAACTAGCAATTTCTGAAATTTATGTTACCTTTATATCATTAATGAGGCTAAAATAATTATTCACTCACAACAAATATTTATAGAGCCTCTATTGTACAATGTGCTAGGCTCTAGGTCTTATCAACAAGCAGTGAAGTAAGTCCGTGCCTTCAGGGAGCTTCCAGTCTGGCGTATAAAGTGAAGAAATCATGAACTATACATTATACAGGGTCTGGCAGAAGTAACGCCTGTTTGAGTGAGGTTGGTAGTGTAATAATATGGGTGTAATAATTTATGGTATTAATTTGAGCATTTCACCTAAAATGTCATATAGTGTGCCTGAGTGTGATATTGTTATGTTACAGAATGACATGCTTATGATTTTGTAATAAAAAGCAGGGGCGTTATTTGTGCTGGACCCTGTATTATTGTAGATAGTGAGAAGTGGTAGAAAGAAAAATCAAGCAGGATGAGAAAGTAGGGTGTGATGGGGATAACAGCTTAGATAGAGCCATCAAGGGAAGGCTCGTAGGGGGGTAACATTTCAGCAGAGACTTCAATGAAGCAAGGGGTGAGCCATGCAGGTAGGCTTGCAATGTTGGTTTAAATATTTCAGTTGCCTAATGACTTCATTGGCCAAATTGGCTATAAAACACAGCTGTCTGATTTCTGAGTGGTGAATAATTTTTTTAATTTTTTTTATTGAGTTAGTGTAACTGAACAAAAAAATGGAGATAGGGCTGCCTGTCACCACAAAAGCCAAACTCATGAGGCCGATGCTTGTACAAAAGGAAAGAGGTTTTATTCAGGTGCTGTATGATCTGGGAGAATGCAGACTCCCATCTCATAGCCCATCTGTTTCTGCCATGGAAAAAGCCCAACCCTCCTCAGCACAATCAAGACAAAAGCCAGTGTCCAGAGTCCTGCTCCATTTTAAACTATAGTCCTTTGGAGCCTGCCCATAAGTGTTTTAGTCCCCATCCAGCTAGCTCAGCTCATTCCCAGTGGTCGTTCTCTTCAGGCTCCCTCCTGGACCCTGCATGGCCGTGTGCTCCCAGGTGACACCACATGGGAATGCACTGACAGGCGCATCACCAGGAGGGTAAGAGAGAGTGAGAGGCCCCTTCCTGCAGGCCAGGCGCCGTGTGGCTGCTAAGGCCACATGGCCCGTGGACAGAACTGGCCAGTGCACCATGCAAGTTTAGGTCACGTGCAAGAGCAAGTCACAAGCCCACCAGCCTTTTTGTTCCCCTGGAATTACATTAGTTTGGGTGTGGGATGGACCACGTGTTTCTCAAAAAGACCAATCAATTTCCCAGACTTTTGTACACATTGTGTGGGTCCATCTCCCAAACAATCCCTTCTTTCCCAGGCTAGACTGACAGATCTCCTTTGTCCAGCACTTCCCCCTGTGCCATTTTTGCTATTATGGTGCATATGCCTGCCTTCCCCTGGTCCCACCCCCAATCTGGTAGGGAGGCATTTTTTGTTTTCTGTCCAATTATCTCGCTAGTTCTTTGTGCACTACGTCCCTATCCATTGATATTTCTAGCTTTCTGCAGGCTCAGTGGTAAGAACCTCCCCCTGCCACCACTGTGGCCAATGGACAAGGCTCTCTGGCACTCCAGACACACTGTCTACCAGTAACATTGGGAACTTTTATCCAATCATGACACACATATACATCCTAATAGTCACTTTAAAGATAAAAAAATTACACATAAACAGTTTAGATGAGCAAAAGGTTTGGTCCTAGCTGACTAAAGTTCATAGCTAAGTGAAGACAAAGTTCAACTTCTTAATAGTCTTCATGCTCTAAATTTCTTGAGAAGACACCAAGAGAACAGCTTCTGTCTAATCATCCCACTGGGGAAGACTCCTGAAAACAATTCTCTTTCTGATAACATCTCTTGTTAGACTGTAGAATGTGCAATTAGCTTGACAAGATGTCACATAGTTTTAAGAAGAAGGACTGAGAGATTCAAATAAAAGAAACTGACCAAAGATAATGTGAAGAATAACTCTATAAATTAAATTGTAAGATTCAGGGAAATGTTTCTTGTACTTTTTCATTGTATTTAGTTTCAATGAATAAACTAAGGTTCATATACTTAAATTAAAAAATTACAGGATGTGCCCTGGCCAGTGTGGCTTAGTTGGTTGGGGTGTCATCTCATAGCCAAATGGCTGTGGGTTCAATTCCTGTTTGGGGCACATACTTAGATTGTGGATTCAGCCCTGGTCTAGGTGCTTATGATTCCTGGTCTGAACAAGTAGAGAAGGCAACCCATCAATACTTCTCTCTTGCATTGGTGTTTCTCTCTCTCCCTCCCTCTCTCCCTTTCACTCTCTAAGAAAAAAACAATGAAAAAATGTCCTCAAGTGAGGATAAAAAAGAGAAATTACACGATGTGAACAAGAAAAAGCCCTTTCACTGTACTCATCGTGTCAAACAGCTGGCCTGACTGATCCATGGGCATGAATCACTGCACGGGGCAGGGAACTATTTCAGACAGTCTCCTCATTACTGATCTACAACTCCAGCATGTTGCACTACCTGCTTCCAAAGGACACACTCCTGCATCACTCATCATTTATCATGACACTCCTCAGAAGAGGTACTCTTCCCATGGTGTGTAACCACCATATTGTGTGGTGTTGTTCCTGTACTCTGTAAGTTCTGCATAGTCAAAAACTACATAAGAAAGCCAGGTGTGATGGACTTGGCATGATTACCTGTTGGGTATGGAACTAATTCTAGTCCAGTTGCTGCTGTTCCTGACAATGTGTCTCACCAGTGTGAACGTTACCTTGCCACTGTGCACATCCTGGTGGCACTATATCAAGATTCCCAAGACAATTCACTTATGGGCTGCAGAATATTTATTTAATGCATTTAAGGCAGCTGCAGGATTAAATATAATGCATGCAACTTATTCTCAACTTGAGATAACAGTTTATGTGGCAAAAATCACTACATATAATTAGGCACATCAAATGCTGGTTGATCTACTTTCTACACAGGTTGGAGTATTAGCCCAACCCTTGATTGTTCAAGTGCTTATGTTTTCTAAGGAAGCACACATGACTGCTTTCATTCCCATCAATGCATTTCTTAAGGAGATCAGCTCTGTCCTCATTTTGATACCTGGAGTGATTGATGAGATTCCAAAATTCTGTGAAGCATGGAGGCACTTGGAGCAGCAAATTGGTGCCGAGTTGTTTCCATATGTGAAGGCGATACGCCATCAGGAAGCTGCCAAAGTCACCCCATCTGCCTTTCCCACACTAGCATCTGCTGCTCTCTGTCACACAACCAAAACCAGTACCATCATGAAGAACTATAGGTGAGGGCATCCAATCCCTGGAAGCATACCAGAGACCAAATCGGTTGATGCGTTCCATCGAAAGCTCAAAAGGAAAGGCCAGTCAACCTTTACTGATGAACAATGGGCAATTCTTAACTCTTGCAGAATTACACAGGATATGGTCACAGCTATACTTTAGTCACCTCCAGCTTCACTGAAGATGACTAAAACACTGAATCAACAGACACAACACAAGATATCCAAACTGATACCCAAATAAGTAATCCCCAAAGGCCTCCCTGATCAGCAGGCCCACATTGTGCAGATACACCAGCAGCCCCAGGATGTGTGAGGCCTCCAGCACTAGTGCTAAAACTGGTATAGGGGCCAATGAACCAAGCATCATCCTTGGCTGTTCTAAGAACAGAAGCACAGGTAAAAAAAAAGTTTCTACAGCCCTGGCTGGTGTAGCTCAGTGGATTGAGCGCGGGCTGCGAACCAGGCAACGCAGGTTCGATTCCCAGTCAGGGTACATGCCTAGGTTGCAGGCCATGTCCCCCAGCAACCACACATTGCTGTTTCTCTCTCTCTCTCTTTCTCCCTCCCTTCCCTCTCTAAAAAATAAATAAATAAAATCTAAAAAAAGTTTCTACAGAAAATTTGACTATGCCAGTATCAAGAACAAAATGGAAAAAAGTGTTGAACATCATGATAGTCAAGTTGAGGGGGCAAATGGCCCTTATTTTGATTCAAAGACATCCCCAGAACAACTAGCAGAAAAGATTGGCACCCTACAAGTTACAATGAGTAATCTGGTCAAGCTTATTGATGCCAGATTCCAGATGCTCCAAGCAAAGGTGCACAAGCTACAGACAGATGTCTCCTTCATGCATTCTAGATCTATGCAAGGAACTCCCCCATTGGAATCTATTATCCAAGTCATGTTCCCGACAGACCCAAACCTCCTTCAGCTGTTACCGCGTCCTTGTCTCTGGTATCTTATGCTGAAAGCAATTTTTACAGCATGTGGAAGGGCTTGTGATTATCAAAAAACTGACCCAAACACAGGAGAAGTGAATCACCACAGCACTCGGTCCTCTGGCAGACAACAGCACAGCGTCAGTGAATGACCTGCCCACACCACATCTGCCACAGCGAAGCTGCACACCCAGTGGGACCGAACACAGCGACACTGCCTCCCCCACCCCACTGTCAACCACTTCAGGTGCCTGTAACTCAATCCACATTATAGGAATAAAAAAAAGTTTGCATATTGCACTCTCATTACAAGTACAGATAGGTGCTTTGAGAGAATAAAGGTATGACTTTTAAAGATGGTGATTTTAAGAGTTGTCCCATTTCCACTTTTCTGATTTCTCCTAGACCCTGTCATTGCTCTGCTACCTCATGGGTGAGCATGGAGTGCCTAAGACCATCTTGTTTGAATATGATAATCCTTCCATGATCTAAAATGCCACTCTCCACAGTGCTTTATTCTCTGGCATTCTTGCACATATGTAGAAGAATAATTAAATGTCATAAAAATACTAAAAAGCATTTGAATAATCAAAAGAGGATTAAATTATGTGTCAGGGCAGTTGTGGTGCTCAGCATATTAGACTATTCCAGTTCTTTAAAAATGGTCCTCCAGGTGCTGTGCATGTAGTGAGTCTCGACTAGTAACCACTAACCAGAATATACCTACAGAATATACCATTCCCTAAGTATGTTACTGAATAAAATACTGCTCAGAAAAGCTTTTTTGCACTACTCATATTTCTAGGTTTAAAAACAAGTTGCTTTGGTTTGGAAAAGGAGGGAAAATGATTATATAAGAGCCTGTCCAGATAATGTGTCTTAAAGCTGAAGTCCAAAGTCTCCAGAATACCACCTTTACTAAATATTTTTGTTCTCCTTTTCCTTAATTGCTTAATAAAGTGGTGAAGATATGGATAAGATGTGATACCATGAGGAAAAGTTGAAAAAAAAGGAGGCTGATTTAGAGTAGAGAAGTTGTGACAGAGCAGGAGAAAGGAGAGTCATGCCTTGTCCATTTCTCTCTCTTTCCCATCAAACTCAGATGACTGCTATTGAACGTGTTGACACCATCTTAGTAGAGAAATTAAAATCTTTCTAGAGTATCAGAGGGAATAAACATGCTGACTGCCATAGCTATATTTGTCAAGTGGGAGTCATGTTAAGATTTATCAATAATTTTAGGGCAAAGTCTCAGGAACTTAAATCAATTTATTTAGCGTTAAACAAATGCCTTGTATAAGCCTAAGACTCAACTAAGTGTTGTAAAGGACATAAGTACAAAATACAGTCTCTGCTTAGCATTTAGCATTTAATTAATTCACATACTTGGTGAAAGACATGAAAGATAATGCATACACCTTGCTTTCTAGGAGCTCATAGATTCATGGGAAATACAAAGTAAGCACTTGAAATATTTGAAATGTGATCCTAGGCAGGGAAAGCCAAGAGCCAGAATGGTTCACAGAGAGTCTGCATAGTTGTTCACTCAAGGGAAAAGCCAAAGCTAGCCGGCAGTAGAATCCACTGATGAGGAAAGATTTATAACTTTGGGGTCTTTACCCATAAACTATTTTAATTCATGAGGAAGTCCATACAGGGAAGTTCAGGCAAACAAATATACAAAGAACAGCAGGCACTTCTGGAAGAGGTAACAGCTGAAAAGCACCGTAAAACCTGGAAAGAATCTCAGAATGTTGAACATAAAGTTGCCACATGACCCAGAAACTCCATTCCCAGGTTTGTACCCAAAAGGACTGAAAACATGTCTAAACAAAAACTTGTATAAACTGTTTATAGATGCATTACTTATCATAGCCAAAAAGGGAAAACAACCTAAATGTCCATCAACTAAAGGATGGATAAAGAAATTGTGTTTTATCCATGCAAATGGAATATTATTCAATAAAAAGGATTTAACTACTGATACATACTATAAGATGGATGAACCCTGAAAACATTATGCTAAATGAAAGAAGACATACACAAAAGGGTATATTTTGTGTAATTCCATTTACATAAAATATACAGCATAGGCAAATGAAGAGAGACAGCAAATTAACAGCCTCCGGGGTCTGGAGGACCCTGGGAATGGTGACTGGCTGCTTCCCAGGTACCAATGAGGCTCCTTTTGGGAGGGATGAAAGGAATTAGATGGTAGTGATGGTTGCACAACTCAGTGAATATACCCCAAATCACTAAATTGTTCCCTTTAAAAAGGTGAGTTTTAGAGTCAGTGAATTGTATTCTAATAAAGCTATTGTCAAAAGAAAAAAAAAGGAAAAAGAAAAACCTGGGAAGAATAACTCTCCCAAAGTTGCTAAGAAGGCTGGCTCCTAAGAGTGAAATTGTGAAACGTCCATCTTAGAAATGAAGAAAAACCACGGTCAGAACACTGGAGATTCACAAAAGCAAGATTCTGTCTAGAGCTTTACCCCTCTTGTGGAAAATTTTTTTTAAAGAAAAGAAAGAAAAATCCTATAAAATGTGTCTCAAGAAGAAAAAAGAATTGGGGTGTTATATGCCACTTTACATTGGTAACTTAAAGTCATGGAATCATTATTTGCATATATTGTTAAAGATGTTAGAGAGATGTTATTTTTTAAAAAACCCCACTATGCAGAAATAATTTCGAATGCACAGAACAGCAGAGTCGTACAGGGGACAGCGGTATACATCCTTTAACTCTACCCAGATACCTTGCTGTTGACATTTCGCCCATTGCTTCCTCCTCTGAGTCTGCACATTCTTCCTTCTTCATCTTTGTCCTCTCACCACCCTTCTCTCTCACGGCTACATGTTTGGAAACGGCATGGCCTTCTGGTTAATATATCAGCATGCAGTGTATAGTATACTTAAAAAAATAAAGATATTACCTTATATATCCATAGTATAGTTACCAACTTCAGTAAATTTAATGTTGCTGTAACACTTTATTTATTTTATCTGTGTTCTTAAAGTGAATGGCTATTGTATTTACATGGTGGAAATACTATGCAATTGTACAGCTCTCTTCCCAACTTTATGTTCAGTGATACCATGTAGGTAGCTTGAAATTGTCCATTGTGGGAGCATTTACACCATGGAAATTGGCAAACACTACAAATTAGGGCTTGTGTTATTGTTTTGTTGATTTTCTACATTTAGGTGATGGAGAAATGGAGTTACAAGTGTATTGTGTCTGTAGCTGTACATTGTAAATAGCACAAAAAACTGAGGAAAGATTTTCTTGTAGTATTGGACACTGTCAAAGAAGTCACTCATGTCATTGACAAACAAGTGAAGTTCCAACGTATTTTTGTTGTTTCACTTTGGTCTTAAATGTAAAAGAAAATGACCATGACATTTAGGTCAGAACTACCCTTGTTGATCAACAGCATAAGCAACTTCTTTGCTAAATCAGACAATAATCAAGCATTTATTCATATACTGACTTTGTCAAAGTGTGATCAATTTTTAACCAGAGGTTGGTTGTAGATACAAGAGTTTGGCCAAACACAGCAAAAGCATTCTGTGGGAATCGATTGGCTATATAAAATTTATAACAAGTGTTATATCAAAATCTCTGAAAAATTAAAAAAAACTTTCAGACATCTTAATTCCTTTCTGGAAAGAAGAAAACTCTAAATTTTTTACTATTTTTGAAACTTTTCAATATTTTTGTTATTGCTTTCTGGGGAAATCATGATTGTACCATATGGTCAATGCCATAGTAGAACCATCACACGATCTCGGTGGCACACAACTGTGTTTAGTATACTAGTTTGCAGGTGGATGAGAATCAGCTGACTGAAGTTGGGCTTAGCTGGGGTGGCTCTTCTTTGGTAGCTTGGCCATATTCTTCACATAGCTTTAGCAGAGAAGCAAAAGAACAAACCCAATTGCACAAGTACTTTCAAGCATCTCTGTCACACCTAGCACATGACTTGCTTCAGACAATGACTTCCCAATGGCCAAAGCAAGTCACATGCCAGACCCACAGTCTAGAGGTAGGAAAATATACTCTATCCCCCAGGGAAAAGCACAACAAAGGACAGGGATGAAGGGAGAAGAGAAGAATTGGGATTATATATAATAGACCAATAATCATATTAGCATTTGTGCAGGATCTTAAATGTTTATTTGTGCTTTTCCATGTATTGTTTAAATCACTTCCTTTAATGTAAAAGAAACGCATAATACACAAAGAAAGCTCAAGAAAGCTCTCAGTTCCAGAGTTGGTAGTTTAGGTGCAGTTGAAGAACATGAGCCTTTTCAGTCTCCCAGGAAAGAAGGGGTGAGAGGACTTGGAATATCACTGGACTGCTGGTGAACCAGGGCTGGGGCCACACATGGCTTAGCTCTCTACAAAGGCAAAGAGCTGATTTTCCTCATTATGGGCCTGGCCTTGCTCTCACACTGGTCCGCCAGTTCTCAGAAGTCTTCCAGTTCCCAGGATGGTCCCTTCCTTTAGTTCCTTAACATTTTCACTCAGGGGAGAAGGCCACTGGGTGTCAGAGTCCCAGGGGAGTGGTCATCCTTCAGGGTAGTGAGGGTGCCCGGGGGCAATTCCAGTTCAGAAAGATGAAGGTGCTTCTAGCAGCAGAACAGGCTCTGAGGGGTAGATTTGATTTGGAGGTTTCAGTCTCAAATACTTCACCCAGCTGTTTGACCAGTGGGCTTGGGGGCTCTCCGCTTTTGGTCTTCATTGGTGTCCATGTAATACCAAGAGTAGGACAGCCAGGATCTGAGTCCTCCTCAGATAGGACCCTCCAGCAGTGGCTCCCCTGCTGGTAGGTTTGGCTATGGAGAGCTCTCCACCTGGTGGAAATGCACATGATGCCAGCACTAGGTGAATGTGGGTCCACCATTCGAGCCAGTTGTGTGTTGTGTGGGGAGGCTGCAATGTAGTGCCTGGTGCACTCTTGGCTGAGTTCATCTCAGCTGGAAGGAAGAGGGTAGGGTGGGGCCCAGCATGAGGCCAGGAGGGGCTGCTGGGCCCCACCTCCACTTTTTGGTTCTTCCCGTGTATTTCTTAAAACATATTTTTCAATTATAGCCGACATACACGATTATGTTACTTTCAGGTGTACAACATAGTGAATAGACATTTATATAACTTATAAAGTGATTGCCCTGATAAATCTAGTACCCATCTGATACCATATGTAGTTATTACAGTATTATTGATTATATTCCTTGGGCAGTACTTTACATCCTTGTGACTATTTTTTATAACTGGCAATTCATACATCTTAATCCCTTTCATCTTTTTACCCATCTCCCCATCAGGTAATTGTCATTTTGTTCCCTATATCTATGTTTGTTTCTTTTGTCATTCATTTATTTTGCTTTGTGTTTCCACATATAAGTAAACTCATATGGTTTTTGTCTTTCTTTGTGTGACTTATTTCACTTACCATAATATCCTCCAGGACCATTCATGTTGTCTCAAATGGCAAGATTATATTCTTTTTATGGCTGAGTAGTATTCCATGGTATCTATGCACCACATCTTCTTTATTCGTTTGTCTATTGATGGCCACTTAAGTTGCTTCCTTATGGTAGTTATTGTAAATAATGCTGCAGTGATCATAAAGGTGCTTATATCTTTCCAAATTAGTGTAAGTGTCCCCTTTTCTCTGCATCCTGGCCAGCACTTATTTGTTAATTCCTAGTGACAGCCATTCTGACAGGTGAGAGTTAATATCTCATTATGGTTTTGATTTGCATTTCCCCGATGATTAGTAATACTGAGCATCTTTTCATGTTTCTGTTGGTCATCTGTATGTCCTTTCTGGAAAAATGTCTATTCATGTCCTCTGCCCATTTTTAATCATATTTTTAATGCTGAGCTGTATAAATGTCTTTATATATTTTGGATATTAACCCTTTATTGGATATATCTTTTGCAAATATTTTCTTCCATTCACAGGTTGCCTTTTTTGTCAAGGTTTTCTTTTTGGTACAAAAGCTTTTTATTTTGATATAGTCCCATTTATTTATTCTAGCTTTTGTCATTTGCCCTAGGAGACATATACAAAAGAATAAATTGCTTAAACTGATGTCAAATAATTTATTGCCTATGTTATATTATGGTTTTATGGTTTCAGGTCTTACATTTAAGTCTCTAACCCATTTTGAGTTTATTTTTATATATGGTGTAGGAAAGTCTAATTTAATTTTTTGCATGTATCTGTCCAGTTTTCCCAACACCATTATATATACCCCATTGTATATTCCTGCTCCTTTTGTCATAGATTAATTGACCATGTAGGTGTGGGTTTATTTCTGGGCTCTCTATTCTATTCCATTGATCTTTGTCTCTGTTTTTATGCCAGGACCATACTATTTTGAGTACTATAGACTTTTAGGACAGTTTGATATATCAGAGAGTATAATATCTCCAACTTTTTCCCTTCTCAAGATTGCTTTGGCTACTTGAAGTCTTTTGTGGTTCCATATGTTCTAGTTCTGTGAAAAGTCCCATGGTATTCTGGTAGAGATTGAATTGAATCTGTAGATTGCTTTGGGTAGTATGGACGTTTAAAGATGTTAGTTCTTCCTGTCCATGAACACAGTGTAGCCTTCCATTTATTTGTGTCTTCTTCAATTTTTTCCTTTAATGTATTACAGTTTTCTGAGTCAAGTCTTTCACCTTCTTGGTTAAATTTATTCCTAGGTATTTTATTCTTTTTGATGTAATTGTAAATGGGATTGTTTTCTTAATCTCCCTTTATGTTAGTTTTTAATATCCTTAGTTATAGGAATTCTGTTCACTTACTCTTCAGTTGGTTCTCCGTGATGATTGTTCCATAAGTTAATTGTAATTTTGATATGATCATGGGAGGAGTTGACTTCACACTTTTCCTACTTTGCCATCTTTACCAGAAGTCTTCTGTGAGGATACCATTTTTATTTTCCACATTCAGAGAAGAGGAAAAAGATCAGAAAGGTAAATTGACTTACCCGGTACACACAGCTAGTAAGGAATAGAAGGAGGCTTTCCACTTTTTTTGTTTTATTGAGATATAATTCACATGTAACATTGTATCATCTTTAGGTATACAATAAAATGATTTGATATATATATTTATTGAGAAATGATTACCACAGTAAATTTAGTTAACATACATCACTATACATAGTTAATTTTTTTCTTGTAATGAGAACTTTTAAAATCTACTCTCAGAAATTTTCAAATATACAATACAGTATTTTAACTACAGTCACCATGCTGTACATTACATCCCAGGACTTATTTTATAACTGGAAGTTTGTACCTTTTGACTACCTTCACCCATTTTGCCCACTCACCCTCCTCTAGGTTGCCAGTCTGCTTTAAGTATCTGTGAGTTCAGTTTTTTAAAAATATGTATTCACATACAAGTGAGATCATACAGCATTTTTTTCTCTTTTTTCACTTAGCTGAATGCTCTCAAGGTCCACCCATTTGTCAGAAATGGCAGGATATCCTCCTTTTTATGGCTGAATAACATTCCATTATATGAATACAGCACAATTTCTTTATCCATTCATTCATCAGTCAACAATTGGGATATTTCCGTGTGATGGCTATTTTAAGTAATGCTGCAATGAACATGGGGGTTGCAGAAATCTTGTCAAGGTAGTGATTTTGTTCCCTTCAAATAAATACCAAAAAGTGGAATTGCTGGATACTGTAACCTGGCAGCCAAGGAGAGTGGACTGGAATGTGCATGTGTGAATAATGAAGACTTCACTGTACTAGTTATTGGAAGTGGTACATGCCATCGAGTGAGCATGTGTACTGTGTGGCTGTTGCATTCAAAATGACTGAGCGAGTAGAGCAATGAATCTGCATCCAATTTTGCATTAAGCTTGAACATTCCTCCACAGAAACTACTCAGATGATTCAAAAGGCTTTTGGGAACAATGCAATAAGTGTGGTTCAAAAAAAAGTGTGGTACAAACACTTCAAAGATGGTCAAGAATCTGTTGAAAGCAGGCCTGCAACAAGCAGAACACTTGAGAATGTTGAAGGTATATGGACTGCAGTGAACAAAGATCAGCAACTAACAGTGCAAGAACTAGCAGCTAATCTGAGGATTCCAGAAACTACTGAGTCCAAGATCTTGATGCAGAATCTTCGCATGAGACGTGTTGTGGCAAAATTCATTCCACAGCTTCTGCTACCAGAGCAGAAGGAATATCATGCTGCAGTTGCTAATGACTTGATTCACACAGTTACCAATGAACCAGATTTCCTCAAGACATCATAACTGGAGATGAATCTTGGGTGTACTACTACAAGCCAGAATCAAAGGCCCAGTTGCTCCAATGGAAGTTGCCTGGTTCTCCATGCCTACAGAAGGCACAACAAAGTCACAGCAAGATCAAGACCATGTTAACTGTGTTTTTTGGTTGGGAAGGTGTTGTCCATCATGAGTATGCCCCTTCAGGCAAACAATTAATAAGAAGTATGAGTACTACCTCAATGTTCTTCACCAGTTGAGAGATACAATACCACAAAAATGGCCACAGCTATGGGCAACTGGTCATTGGCAGCTTCATCATGATAATGTGCCCACTCATGAATCACATCTCATGCAGAGTTTTTTGGTAAAACATCAAGTTACCCAGGTGACGGCCTCCCTACAGACCAAATTTAGTGCTCTGTGACTTCTGGGTTTTCCCAAAACTAAAATCACCTTTGAAAGGGGAGAAATTTCAGACCATTGATGAGATTCAGGAAAATATGACAGGACAGATAATGGTGATTCCAACAAAGGATTTTGCAGTGTGTCTTAAACAGTGGAAGAGATGCTGGGAAAAGTGCGTGGGGTCCCAAGGTGCCTCCTTAGAAGGGGACTGAGATGTCATCATCCTGTGTTCAATGTTTCCTGTATCTTCTTCCATGAATGTCCCTATTTTTCATATTACATGGCTGGATACTTTCTAGTAAAAACTTGTATAGGGGTATTTCTACCAACAGTACACAAGAGTTCCCTTTTCTCCACATCCTCACCAGCACGTCCTTGTGTTTTCCTGTTAGCCAATTCTAACAGGTGTGGGATGACAGCTCATTGTGTTTTTAATTTGAATTTCCTCATGATTAGTGATGTTGGGCACCTCTTCATATACCTATTGGCCATCTGTATGTCTTCTTTGGAAAGATATCTATTCTGTTTCTTTGCCTATTTTTTATTAGTTTTTATTAGTTTTAGTGTTTTTTTATTGAGTTGTATGAGGTCTTCATATAATTTGGATGTTAATTCCTTATTAGGTATGATTTGCAAATATTTTTCTCCATTCCATAGGTTGTCTTTTAGTTTGGTTGATGGTTTTATTTGTTATACAGAGCATTTTAGTTTGATACAGTCCTACTTGTTTATTTTTCTTTTTTTTTTGCCTTTGCTTTTGGAATCTCAAATTTTAAAAATCTTCATCAAGACTGACCAAAACTCCTAGAAGGACCGTATGTTTCCTTCTAGGATTTTTATGGATTTGGGTCTTTGATTCAAGTCTTTTAATATATGTTGAGTGTATTTTTGTGTGTGATGTAAGACAGTGGTCCAGTTTCATTTCACAAGTGGACGTCCATTTCTCCCAATGCCACTTATTGAAGACACTGTCCTTTCCCCAGATACACTGTAATATTTTTATATAACCTACTGTCTACATTCCAATTTTGTCAACCAACACAGTGCATTAGTGATGAATTGTTGTGTAACAAATTACCCCAAACCACAGCAGTTTAAAAAAAACAAATATTTACGATTCCACATTTTCTGTAGGTTAGGTGTCTAAATGTAGCTTAGCTGGGTCCTCTGACTCAGGTCTCTAGCCAGGCTACAACTGTGGTCTCATTTGAAGCTTTAAGTGGGGGAGGATCCACTTTCTCGCTCACTCTTATAGTTATTGGCAACATTCAGTGTCTCACTACTGATGGCCAGAGGACTTTCTCAGGTCTTTGCCATTTGGGCCTCTCCATAGAGCAGCTCCCAACATTGCAGCTGACCGGCCTTAAGGTGAGAGAGCAAGAAAACAAGTCCCCAAAATGGAAGGCTCAGTCATTTTTCGTGACAGTCTTTGAAGGGACAGTTCATTACTTCTGCCATTTTCTGTTCATTAAAGGCAAGTCAATAAATTCCAGTCCACATTTAAGGGAGCTGATTACACGATGGTTCAAATACCAGGAGGTAGAGTTATTGAAGATCACCTTGGAGGCTGCCTACCTCACCCAGTAATACTGCTAGTATAGAATCCAGTCTAGAATCATATATTGCATTGTATTGACATATCTCTTTAGTCTTTATTTTTAATAACACTGACATTTTTTAAACACTGTTGTCCTTTTTAAAGTAGAATGCTCCTCATTTGGGGTTAGAGTGATTATTTCCTTATTGTTAGATGTAGGCTATGCATTACCAGCTGAATATTGCATGAGTAGTGTTGTCTCCTCTTCAGAGTGCTGTCTTAGTTCGGGCTACTATGAAGGAATACTAAAGACCACGTGGCTTATAAACAACAGGAATTTCTTTCTTACTGTTCTAAAGGCTAAGGAGTCTAAGATTAAGTCACTGGCAGATACAGTATTTGGTAAAGAGCATCTTTCTGCTTCATAGATAGCCAATAGCCGTCTTCTTGCTGTCTCTTTACATGGCAGAGGGACTAGGGAACTCTCTGGAGCCCTTTTTATAAGGACACTCTCCCATTCTGAGCTCATGACCCAGTCTCCCCACTGCCTAATACTATTAATTTGGGGATGAGGTTTCAGCGTGTGAATTGTGGGTGGACACAAGCATTCAGTTCATCGCATGCAGGTCTCATCCAGAGACATATGATATCCATCTGCTCCTAATTGTTGATGTAAATTTTGATCCCTGGTTAAGGTGCTGTTTGATTTCTCCACTTAACAATTAAAATTTCCCCCTTTGCAACTAACAGTCAATCTTTGAGAAGACACTTTAAGACGATGCAAAGAACTTGCTCCTTACCAAAAATTTCTTCTAGATTTAGCATCTGGATGATTCTTAAATAGTCTTTGCTACAATGGTAGTAAAGATTTTTCCCCAGCTCCAGATGCCTTCCACATCTACCAATTGGTGCTATGTGTTTTTATTAGTCTGCTTGGGCTACCATGAAAAAAAAAAAAAGAGAGAAATTTCTGTTGTTCTGATGTAATAACAGAAATGTATTTTCTCATGGTTTCAGAGGCTGGAAGTCCAAGATCAATGTGCTGGCAGCGTAGCTAGCTTTCTCCTGAGGCCTCTAGTTTTTGGCTTGCTGACAGTCACCTTCTTGCTGTGTCCTCCTGTGCCTTTCTTAATGTGTGCATGTGCCCGTGTCTCTTTCTTTAAAAAAAAAAAAGGAATACCTGTCCTATTGGATTACCCCTTCCACCCCGTGACCTTTTCTAACCTTAATTACTTCCTTAAAGGCCCTGTCTCCATGTACAGTCCATTGGGAGTTAAGGCGTCAACCTATGAATTTCAGGGGACACAATTCACTGTATACCAATATCCTACTATAAAAAGATCCATCTCTTATCATGTATTTATTTAATATCTCTGCTTGTTAGTGTATGGATTCCATTTTCTTTAGGGTCTATAATTCAATAAAGCCCTCATTTAGGTGTTACATTGCCCCAGACTTGGGCAGCGGAAGCCCCTTCAGGCTAGCTCTGCTTGCCTGCGACACCCCTCTGTTCCATATTAGGCACTGCCTCACATCCAAGCACGAGATGTTCTAGGCTCCCTTTAAATGGACACGGTGGTTGCTCAGCTTTATGAAGGCACTAAATGCCACAGAAATGTACACTGTCAAACAGTTAATTTTATGCTATGTGAATTTCTTTGAGGATGTGTGGCTCCTTTTAGTCAGAAAACTGAATTAGAACTAAGATTGTGGTGTTAGGTGTGCTCGTTGCTACAAGAGTATTTTTTTACAGTGAACAGAGTTATGTATATAATCATACATATATATCACATCAACGCACACATAAACATGCATATAGACATATTTCCAAAATCACGAGTCTACAAAATCTGTGTCTTTTCACAGAGAGCACACACTGATCAGTGAGCCCTGTGTCTCCAGCGAGCCAGGCTATAGGCCATTTCAGGTATGCTTGCACCCAGCCAAGCCCAAGGCCAGCAGGCTCCTGGCATCACATTCTTCCCTGTGCCTTATTGTCCCCCATGGTTTGGGCAGGCAGACCCTTGCCTGCCAAGGCACTGCACAACCCATTGCAGGCCCTCACCTCTGTCCAGTACAGACATGTTGCCTAGTGTTTTTGTTAACCAATTCTGCCCTCTGTCACAAAACCAGTCCTCCAGGAACAAAGCTAAACTCCTTCCCTTCTCCTCCCCTTTCAGTTCACCTCAGTTCATTGTCTCTCCCTTCCTCCATCCCTTTCTCAGTCTCTCTCTCTCTCTCTCTCTCTCTCTCTCTCTCTCTCTCTCACACACACACACACACACACTCACACACCCTTTGAAAAGATCAGCTCTTTCCCTAAACAGTGGGAGGCTCCCTGGGCAAAGGTTTGGAGTCATTTCCCACCTGTAATTCATCGGCATTAAACACAGGAGCATCACTGTAGTAAGAGCACGACTCTGAAGCCATTTCTTTCTATTCTCCTTTTCCTACCGCAGCCCCTGGGGGAGGATGCCCCTGGGCTCAGCAGCTGGAGCTCCTGGTTTAAGAGGAGGTCTTAGGAAGCTTCACCCAAGAACTACAAGGACTTGGGCTCTTTCCTATTCAGGGAGCTTCCCCACCTTGTGCCTTTGCCCCACCCCCACCCCCCAGAGCTCCCAGGACTACAGCACCTGTATCTGTCCACCTGTGTCTGTTCTGCTACAAAACTGCCTCCAGGAACTGGGAGGGGTGCGTGGCGACTAGAAGTAGTCAGTCAGTTTACAAAGGGAGTGATGACTACAAGGGAGAAAGGACAGCTCGAGCATGGGGTTCCTCATAGGGTTAACACAGCGAGGCTACACAAAGGGTGGATGAGGGTGAGGCAAAATGAGAAACCCTGTGCACCGAGTGGGGGAAAACAGCTTCCACCCTTTCTTTTTGCATCAGGGGGCACATTTACATTTCAGAGTAAACCCAGCTACAAATGAGGATAGCTGGGAGCGTGTTCCTCCTCAGGCAGCTGATGAAAAACCCTTCCAACGCCTTTGACGGGGGGTGCATATCGGAGCACATTTTTAAATGTGCGTGTGTGGTGAGTTCTGCTGGGGAACCCCAGCCGTGAGCAGCACAGCTGGTGGGTGAGAGGGAAAACCTTGTCTGGAACACGCGGGGCTTGGAATAGGCTGCCAGAGCAGCACCAAGGAAAACCCGGAGTAGATCTTAGGAAGAAAGTACGCACTGCTCAGGAGCTCTGCAGCGGGTACCGTTACAGAAACTCATCGCCAGTCTCTGGCTCCCAGAGCTCCACCATTGGAGCACACCTCCAAGGGCTCGCGGTGGGAACCTGGGAGGGGCCGAACATGCTGTTCGGAATAATTTAGGAGGGGAAATATTCTTCCTGCTTGGTAGTGTGAAATCACTTATTTATGGCTTCTATTCAGGCCCGGGTTTGCAGATAATCCCCCTTTCTATGCAGTCTAACTCATGAATGTTGATCTTGCAAATCAAGCTGACACTGGCAGCTTTTGTCCAGCGGGCATACATCAAGGCCTGCTTTCTCCTCAGCACGTTAACCCTCTCATCGGAATTCAGGTCCCAGCCTCCTGGATTCCTGAAAGGCGCGCTCCGCCCGAAGCGACCTGGGGTCTCCAACAACAATCCAGGGGCTTGTCTGCCAAGCTTTCCTGCCTAGCTTGGAGAGTCCCGTTCAGGGCCCCAAGAGAAGCTCTCAAGAGAAATGACCCCGGCAGGAGGAGGTCACGGATGAGAGGCTCCAAAACCTTTAGATCCTCACTGGGGGGTGTAAGCTTTGGTCCTTAAACACAAAATCAAGCCATGCCCAGGCAAAATGCCATTCCTAGAAAGGAAGCAATGAAATGACTCCGCTTATCTGGCAGGAGGACCTAGGACCGAGGGAACCGAAGCCGGCCAGGATGTATGCATCAGAAATAATGACACAAGATGAGGAAGGGCAGGTGTCTGCTCTATCCACAGAAGCCATCAATAAAGCAGGCTTTTGCTCAAATCGAGGCAGGTCATTAGCTCTTAGAATTGACTTAGTGGTAACTCTGGAGCATGATGTGATAAGATCCTTTTAAATTAATGATAATAATGTAATGATTATAAAGTACTCTAGGCTCCAGAAGAATGGGTAGTAACTGCAGACCGAATATGTATTTGAGTGTTTTGTAATTAATGGGACTGCCTAAAAATTAGGAATATAGGCATCCATACCCTTGCTCTCAGGAATCTAAACTCATGAATAAAGATATTGATGCTTAAATCTTAAACCAAAGTGGTCTCTATAGCCACAGCGACTCATTATGGTTCACAGATGCACAGCTCACCTATGCAGTTTCTCACCATTTGATCGAGAGCCTTTCAAGTGTTCATGCAGGACAGTAGAAAGGATTTGTTAATGCACAAGTTTGTTTTAAAAAGTTTATCATGGTGTTTGATACAGAAGAGTAAAATAGATGGTCAGGATTCCTATTGGCATATGAGTTATATTTCCCACCTCCCTTCCCACATCAGTCCCCGATGTGCAAGCCTCCCCCACCACTCTGTGAAGTGAAGCCCCTGAAGGAGCTGAGGACCTGTAAATGACAGACGAGTCGCTTGAGGTCCCAGCAAACAGGAGCACTGATTCTTAGCATTGCCTCTTTCCAGTTACTCTGACTGCCATGGAGCTCACCAGAGAGGAAACCATAGATAGGATGGCTGTGGTTGGGTTTCCTGAAAAGGAAGGGTGATCAGAGTGACCGTTCTGATCCCCACACGTTTCTCAGAGAGAAGGAATAGGTTGAGTTAGGGTATTGTGGATGGGGAAGTCTTATCTCTGTGCACTGCTCTCCATCTCGGAGTCCAACGGTCAATAGAATGAAGCAAATTAACTGCTTTCCTTTTGTGGGACAAATTCTTCAGGAACAATTTGATTACCATCAAAGAAACTAATCTGTCTTGTCTTCGCCTGTGATGCTTATCTGAACATTTGGATCTGGATGTCCAGCCGATGGTGGATACAGGAGGTGTTCTTCTGCACGGTCTCTTTCCCCTCTGTCTCCTGGACTTCAAGTGGCCTTGGTGGGACAGGTCACTGCACCACTGGGCATGTGACCGAACCAATTCTATTCTGCCATCCAGGAACTGGGGTTTTTGGGTGCAAACCCAGGACTAGGAAACTGAAGTGTCTAATACCTGGAGCTGTCCTGTTGCTGGTACCTTCCAACACCCACTGAGCTCTTCTCCCTTCTGGGTCTGCTCCACTTTCCCTTCAGAACCTTTTTTTTATTATTATTGCTTAACTTACATCAATACCCAAGCCATATGGAAAACAGCAAATTTAAAAATCAATTATTTTTTATTGTGGCATATAACATACATCATGAAAAGTACATAAAAAGGTAATACAAGTAATCACAGAGTGAGTGTCCATGCATGTCATTGTCACCTGGGTCGGGCACTAGAGAGAATATTGCCACGTGCCTGGAAGCCCTCACCTCTCCCACTGGTGCCCCACCTTGCCGGTGATAATCACCTTGCCCTTTCAAAACCACTATGTGTATATTCTTCCATTCTTTTTTTAATCCTTACTCAAGGATATGTTTATGGACTTGAGAGAGAGAAAGAGAGAGATTGATTGGTTGCCTCCCATTCGTGCCCCAACCAGAGATCAAACCTGCAACCTAGATATGTGCCCCAATGGGTAATGAAACCTGCCACCTTTGGTGTATGGGAGGGACAATGCTCCAACCAACTGAGCCACCCGGCCAGGGCTATGCTAATAGTCTTGATAACCACCCCCTTGCTTTGCATCATAGCAGTTGTATCACCTACATAAGCATCCCTCCCTGCTCTGTGGTTTCACTTCATCTGTTTTTGAAATTTATGTGAAAGAAGTATTCTGGTCTTTGGTTACCATTATGTTGGTGAGAGTCATCTATGTTATTATGTGTACAAACAGTTTACAGCTTTATTGCTGGGTGGCCGTACGTCTGTGAACATCCCATGCTTACTGATCCATTCTATCCCAGAGGAACGTATGCGCTGTCCCCACTGGGGCTACTGCAAACAGCACTGCTCGGAGCAGCCTTGTTTATGTCTCCTAATAACACGTGAGCACCTTTCCCTAGTGGGAATCCCTAGCAGTGAAATTGCTGGGGCGTGGGCTATGTGTCTCTTCACCTTCACTAGATAATGTTACACTATTTTTTTTGAAGTCGTTGAACCAATTTTGAATTCCCACCAGTTGTAGATGAGAGATCCTATTATCCTGCATCCTCTCTGGACTTTGTATTTTCAGCTTTTTAAATTTTTTGCCCACGAGGTGGGTTTATTTATGATTGCCTGGTGGCTGATGAGGTATGCACCTTTCCAAAGATTGGCCATTTTGTTTCCAAAAACGATTTCGCATACACGGGCACATACGCATATGCAGACGTGTGTGTGTGTATGTGTGTGTGTGTGTGTGTAGGCTTAGTTCAGATTCCTTTAAGTGATAAAAAAATATCAAGTTTTATGTTCCTATTCAACCATCAAATTCAAGGAAAACTGTCTTTTTTCTGGTGTTCAAACTTTTTTACAGAACACATTTGTTGTTTAATTTACATTTAATTTAACAGACAACTTTTCTTTTAATTTGAGGAGCTAATCAGAAACTCTTATTCTTGAAGTTGTTTCATTTGACTTTCCTCTTGAAGATCTGTCTGACTGCGCTGAAACCTGATAGCAATCCCCGCTCTTGGTAGCGACCGTCACTCCATGCCTCAGGAACGCTCTTCCTGTTAACTGTGGAGGCTAGCATTAAACCACACCACTCTTCCCACAAAGAGGACTGAGATTAAATAAAACCTGTTGGGATTATTTCTCACCCTAGTGGATATGTCTGTTCACCTCCAAAACAGAAAATCTGCCCCTTGTATATTATAAAGAAAATACAGTATCAACCAGCACTTCGCAGGTACAACCAGACATAACGCTTGCCCGACTCTGTTTAGATATTCAACACACCTCTTTCTCTCTCCTCACTCCCCGCCAAGTATTGTTCTTTACCCTCCCTCTTCTAGGTCAATAAGATGACGATGGAGAATGTAAGACATATGACAATAGGACACTTCTGAGCACTAAAATATTAGGTATGGTTTTAGATTTTGTTCCAGTCCAAGGGACCATGCGAACAGGGAAGGCGAATAGGTTTCATTTCACAAGTCAGCTCCAATTGGCTGCAGTAATTTTTGGAAAGAACTCCAAAGTCACACCTGGGCTCTGTGGCAAAGAATGCTATGATGGTTTAGTCATATCTGCCACAAGTGGGGTGGAAGGTGGCAGGACTTCTGTCACATGCACTTTAGAGCAGTGGTTCTGAAACTTGGCTGCCCTTTAGACTCATCTGGGGAGCCTGGACATGTTCAAGCCCGGGCCTCATCCCAGACCAGTTATATCAGAAACTTTAGGAATGGCTCAGGCTTCAGTATTTTTAAAACTCCCAAGCAGATCCTGGTGCATAGCCAGGTTAGAGAACATGTAACAAAAGCAGTGTTTCTCAACCTATTTTTCATTATGCTCTCCTCCACACATATGTTTTTTCCTCATTGTCCTCCTCCCAGGAAATTTTAATTCTGCAGATACGCTGTATATGTGTTTGTATACTGTAGACATGCCTGTACTTTATACAGGGAAAAGGGGGAGATTTTTGTCACCCTTGGCAGTGATTTCAGTTCGGTTGAGAATGCATGATCTAAAATCCAGGAATTAGCTTTTAGAGAATTGTTTATAGTGAGGCAAATATGACTTGGTACCATTTGCAATTCAGGCATGATAATAATTTACTCTGTAAAAGCAAAATGGCACCATTAGCATGATAGTGGAGTACAAAATGATGCATTGTTTGTGGCCACTGATGGACTTGGCTGTGTCTTTCATAGTTTTCAGGAATAATTAAGGGATAATGTTAATTGAGCCAAGCACATTGATAATCCTCTGCTGCTAAATAAGTTACTATTCAAGCTGGAAATGTTTACTCTCCTAGCAAAAGAAACTATGTCTAAAGTAAATAGTTTCTGATGACACAGTGACCGGTTGTACTTTCTATTACTAACAAAACCGATAGTGTTTTTTTCTGATGTTTGGTGCCCTATGGTAATGTCTGATCACTTTCCTTTTACTCACCAGCTTAATGAAAGTCTTGGAGCTTTAACCCAGGGAAGGGCATTTGTTCTTCTATAACCTAGGGTGGTCTTTATCACTATGTACTTTTACCTTTACAAAAAAACCCCAAAAACTTAGCATTTCCTAAGATGCTTCAAGTAAACACAAACTTAAAATGTTATAAATAATTTTTTAATCCTCACCCAAGGATGTTTGTCCATTGCTTTTAGAGAGAGAGGAAGAGAGAGAGAAAAATATCAATGCAAGAGAGAAGCAACGATTGGTTGCCTCCCTTATGTGCCTCGGGGTCAAACCTGCAACCCAGATATGTGCCCTGACTGGGCATTCAACCTGCAACCCTTCAGTTATTGGGTGACACTCCAACCAAGTGAACCACACCAGCCAGGGCTAAAACCTTATAAAAAATTTAATGGACACATTTGTAAGACCTGGCACATCTCATTAGTCTCCATTTTCTGAAATGTCCGCCTCCCCCACCTTGGCAGCTGGCTCCAGTGTCACCCTGACACTCACCCGGTCACCGTGGCAAGTCATTTAACCCATCTGTGCCCTCAAAGAATTGGAAAAACAATTGCTATACCATGCAGGCTTCCAGGAAGAATAAATATATAAAGCTGTTTTGTGAAAGTAGAAAGTCTCAACACAATGAAAGGTAGTGATGACCCAATGTCATTCAGCAAGTATTTACTAGTCACCTATGTTCTCATCACTGAACTTAACTTCTGCAGCCCAAGGATGAATAAGTGATACTGACTCTGCCCTCAAAGAGTTCCCACTGACAGCCTTCCTGCCCTCAAGTCCTACTGCTGGTTTCTCTTCCATGTGGATTCTGGTTCCCCGGAAAGAGAGGATATGGGCAATCCATTGATGGCACCCAGTAAGAAATATTCAGACACACTGAGTGTTATACCTAATAGAGGGATTGCAGTTTATTTATGTTTAATTATTTTAAATTTTCAATTCTGGTTGACATACTGTGTTATATTAGCACCAGGTGTACTATGCAGTGATCAGACATTTATACACCTCACGAACTGATCGCCCTGATCAGTCTAGTGCCCACCTGGCACCACACATAGTTATTACAATATCATTGACTGTATTCCCTGTGCTGTACTGTACACCCCCGTGTGTGTTTTTATAACAGCCAACATGTGCTCCTTAATCCTTTCCTTTTTTCACCCAGTCCCCCCAATCCACCTCTCAGATAAAAACTATCAGTTTGTTCTCTGTATCTATTAGTTTGTTTCTGTTTTTGTTTGTTAATAGATTCTGCATATAAGTGAAACCATATGGTATTTTTCTTCCTCTGTCTGATTTATTTCACTTAGCATAATAGCCTATAGGTTCATCCATTGCTAAATCTTGCAAATGACAAAATTTAATCTTTTTTTATGGCTGAGTAATATTCTATTGTGTATAGGTACCACAGCTTTTTTATCCACTCAACTGCTGATGAACACTACCTTGCTTTCATATATTGGTATTATAAATAATGCTGCAATGAACATAGGGGTGCAAATATCTTTTCGAATTAGTGTTTTGGGTTTCTTTGGATAAATACCCGTAAGTGGAATTTCTGGGTCATACAGTAGTTCTATTTTAATTTTTTTGAGCAACCTCCATACTGTTTTCCATAGTGGATGCAGCAATTTGCAATCCCATCAACATTGTACAAGGGTTGAGGGATTTCAGTTTAGACTGTCTATTTGGTTCTCAAATCATGGATTCATTCTATCTGCTACAATGCAGGGTGGGGCAAAACAAGTGTTCATATGGAAAATAATACAATAATTAATAAGTCATAATAGAAGAATAAATTCTGTGTTTTGTATCCTCACAACTGTACACCTACTTTTGGCCCACCCTGTATATAGTCACACAGCAGCCTCATTCTCTCCGTCTTGTCACTGCTGGGCTCTTCATTTGTCACTGGCACCAGCTTGGTCAGTGCTGGGTTCTTTATCAGAATGTAAGCCCATTGAGGGCAGGCACTTCTGGGCTCCTTAGTGGGTCCCAGAGTCCCTAGATCTCTGCTCCCGAGTACATGCTGCTGGTGGAAAGAAACGCTCAGTGAAGGGTACTGAACAGTTACTGAGGCAGAGGGATCAGCAGACCTAGCGTCTTATGAATGCCAATGTCATTCTTGAAGAACTGTACTATCTTCAGCCCTCTCCTGAAATGTCCAGTTCCCAGTTTCCCTCTGGCTGGTTTCCAGCAAATCCCGCCATAATCCAGAGGAGCTGAGCTGACCCTTTCAGTTCTAACATCCAGGTATTTCTTCGCTCTCCTGCCCTCACTCCTTTGTTTCTCTCACACAAGCTCCATGGCACTGGCTTTTAGGACTCCTATTTAGTGACACTAAAATGAAATGAGAGCACATTAAGTTGAACCTGCTGTCAGAACACTGGACCCAAGAAAGCTGGAGATTTCCCAGCTGCTTGGGACAATCTGCCTCACCCGTCCATTTCCCAGCAGACCTAGTACCGAGAGGAGATGTGCCAGTCCGGGCCCAGGCTGAGCTGAGCACTTAGTCTTTAGAGGCCACCTGGGACCTGAGGAAAGAAAGCCAGAGACAGACAGGAAGGCGGGGAGCTCCTGAAGGAGTGGCTCCTGAAGGAGTAGCTTAATGAAGAGCCACAGAAGTCACCTCAGCTCTGGGGTAAATGAGCTTGCTGTGGGCAGCTTCTTTTGGATGCCTGCTGCCTCAAAGACATTTTTCACTATTTGCAACATATTTGTGTCCTATACTCACAAAAATGAAATCACTGCATTACAGTAACTGTAAGTGGCAGGTCCCCCAACCTTCAGTCCATTGTGGAGGTATTTTTCAAACCCCACACTAACAGAGAGATGGCACAGGCCAGCTGGCGGGAGTTGAAGTCCTGAGCAGCATGGAGAGGCAGGGAACCACAGCCTCGCTGCTGGTGAGCATGTTTAATGATGAGCATTTAATCCAAGCAGCCTGTGCTGTATTCCCCAGGCCTCCCCAAAGTCCAGTTTGCCCTAAGGGGGTGAAATAGCCAGACCCATGTATCAACAGTAGGGAACAAGAAGCATATGGTGATATTGCCACCACTGTTTTCATTTACTTTCTGTTTTTGAGAAAGTTGAGCAAATCACACTCAACCCTGGGAAAGGGCACTGACACGGCAGTTGCACTGCTCAAGCACCCTCAAACTAGAGTAACGGGCACTAGCATCCTCCACATTTTCTTGTTCAGAGACCCCAGGTACATTAGATGCTATTCTAAAGGGGGAAGCCACTTCTCCTCATATAACAATCATCAGTACCATATTTTTATGATTTAGATAAATCTGATGGAACCTTTACTGCACTTAACGTTGGCCACTGGCCTAGAACACCCTAATAATTTTTTTTAGGAGATAAAAACCTCCTGGTGATGTTGCAAGTACTTAAAACTAGTATGAGAAACTGCTGCCGAAGTTTCTACTGCCGAAAGAGAGCAGGACTGCTGCCGGAGCCAGTCTGAGGCAGTGTCACCTCCTCCTCCTCCTTACGCCAAGAGTCGCCTGCTCCCACTAACTCCTTCCCACATTCTCAGAACTGTCTTCCCTCCGCCCTCCCACCGAGAGCAGGGACATTCATCCGCCGCCTCACAGCACAACAGAGCAGGGTCTGGAAGGTTAGCTCCTCAGTTTTGAAATGTATCCCTCCTCTGCTCAAAAAGTGATTATCTAAATTGTTGCCAAAACATAACCTTGATCTTCAGTTCTGAACAGTATGGAAACTACCAAGCTGGTCGTAACACAGCCCTCAGCCTGACATTGTGAGTATTGATTCATAGGGACTCGAGGGCTTCTCCAAACACTCCTGTGCGTCAGGGTACAGAGCCTTTGGGGAGGGGGGCAGCTTAGCTGCAGAGCTGAGTTTTCCAGCCTGTGGTCTGCAGTGTCAGAAAGTGTTAATATGCATTCATTAATAGGAGCTCCTTGCAATAAAGGGTTGCGTGGTCAAATAGGTTTGAGAGCCACTGAATACCAAATGTCCCTCTTGGAGATTCTTGATGCAAATTACCATGGTAAAGGCTCTGAGAAGCTCCACAGTAAAAAATATTACTTTACTCAGCATTTTCCACGTTGACCCCAGAACCCCTTTTACCTAGATACCCTGAGAAAACACAACTGTTGGGGTAGAGGAATCAGATGTTCCAACTAAGAAGATGTTAATAATTGGGGATGGATGTGAGTACACCTTGTTACAGGACACTCGTGGAGTGTTCAGGGGCATCCTGGACCTAAACATAAGCTGGTGTGGCTCAGTGGATTTACTACCAGCCTGTGAATCAAAGGATTGCTGGTTTGATTCTGAGTCAGGGCACATGCCTGGGTTGTGAGCCAAGTCTCCAGTAGGGGTGCGCACAAGAGGCAACCACACATTGCTATTTCTCTCCCTTTCTTTCTCCCTCCTTTTCTCTCTAAAAATAAATAAATATAATCTTAAAAAAAGACTTTATAGCCAGCATTTGTTGAGTTTGCATATGTCAGTCATAGTGCTAAATCCTTTACTTCTGCATATTCTCATTTGTTTTAATCCTTACAACAACTTCAAGAGGTCCTACCACGCACAGTTTTATATCTAAGGAACAGAGAGATTAAGTAACTTGCCCAAGGTCACACAGTCTGTAATGAGTTCAGGTCTGCACGTGTCCTTAACCCGAAAGCTCTACTGCTTCCCTGTGGAGACTTTGTATTTTGGGGCTGCCTTGCAGAGATTTGAATAAGGACCAGTGTGGACCAGAAAGAGAGAAGTGTCCCTGGGGAAATCTGGAATTGAGAAGGCAGAAGTCTTTCCTGCTCTCACCACACCTAACTTCGCCATTGTGATCTACTTGAAATGAGTGACGACTGAAGTGACAGATCAGACTTGGTCAGTGTCTCCAGTAACGGGGACTGAGTTGAGGCTTCAGGCCTGCCCTTCCCGCAGTGGGGGCGGAAGCAGAATCCCTAGCTGTGAACCTCAGCACGAAGACGGTCAGCCACTCCCAGCATTATTGTGTGCCAGGAACTGAGCCACCATCTAGCTTCAGGTTACTCTCCGTGTGGTCCCAGATCAGCAGCATCAGCATCACCTGCGTGCGTGATGTAACTACAGAACTACTGGATCAGAGTCTCTGGGGGTGGGGCTCCAACACTGTGTTTGCATCAGTCCTTCAGAGGAGTCTTAGCCCAGATCTAGCCCAGATCTCTCATTTTATAGATGAGAAAACTGTCCTAGAGTAGAGAGGTCACGTGATTTACCAAAGTCCTACAGAGCACGTAGTAGGAGCACCAGATGGAGTGGATTACTATTGGTTTTACCTACCCAATATCCATAGCTCTTTATTTTGGTAATAGTACACAGATTTTCCTTGGGGCATCCTCTCTCATCCCCTTTCTGTTCCTGTGGTTTGGAGGCAAAACGCTCCCAGATGTCAAGGTGGGCACCACCCAGTCTGGTAGAACTGAGTACTTTGTCTCCACTCCAACACCAACCTGCCCCCAGACGTAGAGTTCAGGAATGGGCACAGGGCTCACGCCAGGTCAGTGAGACTAGGTTTGGGGATTTACTGGGATCTGGGGAGGGAGATGTATGCTGAGACTGATCGGTGTGAGGGTGAGGTGAGCGACCTTTGTGCTGGGAAGTTCACCCGAACAACAGTCTCGTCGGAAAGCAGCTCCTGGTCCCGTTGGCCATGCTCAGAGCTCCACAACCTGGGTCTCAGCTGTCAGCTGGACCCCAGCTAGTCCAGGTGCCTACTGAGACAGCACTCGGGGGAGATGGTTACCTTAATATTTTATGGTGGCAGGCTTGTTGGTAACGTGACTCTCACTCTGGCTAGAGATTTACGTGGAGTTTCCTAAACATGATAACAGTTCAGTGCTAAAAGCCAAAATGTGGGCTCTGATGGGAATCTTTTGATCCTTCCTACCAAGGAAATAGTCACAATTTCTAACCACTGTGGCCGAGAGGATAGTTCTGGTCTGGACTCCCCTGTTACGTAGAGGTATGGTTGACAGGTATTGCTGTGGGATTCCCTTAAACACAGTCTAGAAAGGAAGCAATAGTTGAAGGCTTCTCTACTAATCTTCTATATCCAATATTGTTTCAATTACAAAAGGACTTTCAAATATCAAAATGTCCTTCCTTTGAAATAAAAATCTTCACTACAATTTCCTCCCTGGTCAGTAAAAGGTCTGGACTGAAGAAAGCTGTTCTGTCACCCTTCTTGTAAAAGTGGGAGAGCTCGTTTCTTTGCCCACAATGTGCCGGGTGCTGTCGTAAGCCTTTGGCAGGGGTCATCTCACAGCCCTAGGAGGAGCTTTTTGAGGGACCTGTGGTGTTAGCTAGCATCCCGGTGAGTAAGCACTCACTGTTCAGCAGGCACTGTTTTAAGCACTTGTCACACATGAACTCATTTTATTCTTCCATCCTCTTACAAGGGGTACATCGTTAGTGAGCAGCAGGGAGGAACTCTGAACCCCGGCAACCTGGCAGAGATTGCTCACTTGCCCTCTGCGCCGTGCTGTCTCCGAGGTGCCAGTGCTGGCGGACAAAACTGGCAGGAGGTGCGACCAACGATCGACTTCCTTGTTGTGTCCTGTCCCGGTTGGTGAACAAAATACGCTCTGGGTTAAACCCCTCACCTGTGAAATGCAGCTTAACAGAAATGGTTCTAACGCCCCCTCCCAGAAGCCACCCCTTATTTGTCTTCAGGCGTAAACTATTGTTTCGAAGTTGTGGGAAGGGAAGAAACTCCTGCTCTTGGAAAACCTACTTTGGATTTTGTCTGATATTGAGGGAGTTTGCTCTTCCTAAGTTTTGGAAGTCGTCTCATCCTCCAGATGAGCCCAGCAGAGGCTGGCATGACAAAGAAGGTGGCTGTGCTTTAGCCTTGGATCTAAATCATTTTGCTAAAGGCCTTTTCCACTTGTAATAAGATTTTAGGGCTTCATTTGATCAGCAAGTTTTTCCTTGGAGTAGAGTCTCAAGTTTCTCTCCTGTGAAGGTCATACTGCCTTTGCCTTGCTAAGTCTGAGGAGAGAAAATAAAATTTCCTGGAAGAAGCAGTCACTTAACAAACAATTGATTGACTATTGCTCTGAATTTGATTCACTAAGCCGAACACCTGCACGTGGACTGCAGCGGGGAGGAGAATGCGAGGCAGGTGTGTGTGTCACATCTGCTTGTCTGCACAAGGCGCAGATGGTTAGTCGTGCAGCAGCATTCCTCAGCTCTGCTCTGCTTAGGTCAGTGTTCACAAACCACTGAACATGCAAAGACAGCAATCACTCAATGCTTAGTGTTTCTTGGGGCAAATCGTTTCAACACCTCAGATATCATCACCTTTTTTAAAAGTTGAGTTTATTGGGGTGATTTTGGTTAATAAATTATATAGGTATAAGAGGTACAATTCCATAACATATCATCTGTATACTGTATTGTGTGTTCACCACCCCACAAGTGAAGTCCCCTTCCATCACCACCTCATCTTCATTACACCCTGTTGGCTCAAAATAATACAGGTTATAACCTCAGTCCTTCACAGACCTCCCAGTTCTCCTTGCTGGCATTTCCCTAATACATATGGTGTTAGGACTCCTTGAGCTCACTCACCTCCAAAACTGAGCTTTCCCAGATGAACGATGGGAAAGGGGAGAACTGAGCGGGAAATGGCAGGTATCACTGAGGTTGATAAAAGTGTGTCCATAAAGGGTTTAGCGAAGAGAACGTGGGACTGAGGCATCGTGACACCTGCCATCACAGGGTCTTTTGAGTGCAGGGGAGTTCCTTTCCAGTTTTCTGTAAGGCAGGAAATCAGCTTGCCCTGTGTGCTGTGGAGCATTTGGAAGGAACAGTAACCACATTTTGAGCACTCTGGGGTGTTATTTTTTCTTTCAGAGGGGACTAAATCTTCATCTATGTCTGCATAACCTATTTGCATTTGGTTTGTGTGCTTGCAAGTAACGGAGTTTCCTCAGAGAGTTCCAGCCAAAAGGGGTTTCAAAGATGAAAGGACTGGCAGAAAGAGCAACTCCGATTTTTCTGGTCACCAACGAGAGAGACCAGTCTGTGGCTGTCCCCCAAAGCCGTGACTGGCAACAATACATTCTAGATCATGTCAATTTATGTTCAGGTCTCAGTGGATCGGGAGTTCATGGATCTTCACAGTAGCATTCTAACATAAATGTACCTCAGCTACCTCTCATTTTCTTACTGTGACTTCTCAGTTCTTCTGCTTCGATCATGCTTCTTCTGTCTCCATTAGAGCTTCTGCTTATTAATGTTTCTCATTCCTCAAAACATTGGCTTATTTGACATTAGCTTGCTGCTGATCCCCACTCTCTCTCATGACCTTTCAGCTTCTGCTTCAGTTCTTACCTGGTTCTTTCCATAAATTTCAATTCAAATTCATGAAAGAGAGAATTTCAGCCGGGCCACCTGGTTCCTGTATGGGCAGAACTCCAGGCTACCTCATACGCCATTGTCTAGCTTGAACACAGCTTGATCTCAGATCGGCTGCGGACTTTGGGCTCAAATAGGTTAGCTCATGTAGGAGCCTGTAGTGCAGAGATTGCTGGGTTCATGGAACAGAATATGCTTTCTAAGCGTATCCTATATCTAGAGCTTTAATTTGACAACCAGAAGGATCGAGGTGGAGGAGCTTGCAGAGTAGGGTATCTATTCCTGTGTGGGGCAGAAGGGCGCATCTAGACAATGCAGGCACTGTCCTAAAAGCAGCGACCCTCCATGTCATCATCTATGTGCCAGGTGCTGAGAATAAAAGAATACAATTCAGTCCAGTTGTAATAGAGTGTGTCATACTTCAAGAGTAAGGACGAGGAGGAGGAAGGAGAAACTGGAAGTTGTGGTGCAAACTATTCTTTTGCAGAAGTTTGATGGTAAAAAGAAGGGTAGCTCAAGGTGACGACAGTGATGTGAGAGGACTTGGAGTGTTTGAGGATAAAGGGTGTCTGAGCATGTTAGTAGATGACAGCCGCACGGAGGATGAGGGTAAACCAATGGTGTCCTTCAAGGGGCTTCTCCCCACTAAATTGGTTCATCATCTACACGTTGATTTATTGGTGTATCCCACACTCCTTACTATGAACTCTGCTTAGTGCTAAACTCAGGACTAAAATAATGCCACACCTCCAAACTACTTCCAGGTGTGCTTCAGCCTCATGCTCACCTTCACTCAAAGCCAGGTCTTTCCAACTCCATCACTTCCTTTGTTTTGAAAAGGGATCAGAGGAACAAACTGCTTTTTCCAGGTGTTTCTTGCCTCAGGCAAAGTCCACAAGAGCCTGGTGATTTGGCGCCCCCAAGGGGCACCCAATCAGCCCCATTCCTGCTCAGTGATGGACAAGGGGCCCTGAGGGGAGGATGAAGCTGGCAGTTACTCTGCCCAGCCTAAAGGACAGACTTTATTATATGCCCTGGACTGTTGTTCTCTTAGTCAGGGACCAGGGGAAGGAGTGGTGGCAGCCCCCTGGAGCTCCCCTTGGTGTCAGTAACGTTGTGAGCTTTAGAGTTCTAAGACATGAGTTAAAACCTAATTCTGCTCTGCTCTCTAGTCTTGTGAGATTGGGTGACTCTAAGTTTCCTGACCTGGAAAATGGGGCCCCAAATATCTAATTTGAATGCTTCTGTTAGACTTGTATTAGTCAATGATGAGCTTCAAAAGACCTGCCGAACTCATAAAGACCCCTGTTCCCAGTTCCCAAAGCCTGGCGGGTTGGTGGAATCTCAGGATGTGAAACAGCTCCAGGCACATTGGAATGTCTCAGAAAAGGGTGGGGACGGGGGGAGGGGGTGGATGGGGCTTGAGTTGTCAGGCACCTAGCAGCCTGAGTATGAAATCTGGGACCCCCATGGTCTCTTGATCCCCAATATATGCTGAGTGGCTACCCTAGTCCCCAGACAGTGGATTCAGTTCCCAGGGGTCTCCATCCAGCCTGATTCCATCAGAAAGGATGTAAGGCTCTCACTGTTTTGCTTTTCTCTTAGTCTTTAATCATCAAGTAGGAGCCAAAAACATGCTGCCTTGGCAAGAAACCCCAGGCTTTGTAATCAATTTGTCCCTGAAAATCAGGTCATGGTGTTTCAAAAGACAATTTTTTAAAGAAAGAGGTTTTTAAAGGAAAATACCCAAACTTGCTGGCATTTTCACAAGGATATTATTGATCATCCATGTCAAACCGCCTGAAGAGCTGTTTGCCTACCTTCGGCTATTACTATTTGCAGAACATCATATTGCATTGGAGGGCTGGGGTGAGACTGACTAGTGTAATGAAGACACCAAACAGTGCTTCAGAAGTGGTAAGGCTCCCTTGCGGCAATTAAATCATCACTGAGACTTAGGGTCATCTGTAGAAAGGTGAGCTGTCTACTCTTTGGTGTAGGTACATTCCATCTTAAAAATCATAGACTGTTACAGTGAAAAGGAACACTAGAATTTTTATCAGTCTACCCCCCTGCTTTGACAGATATGGAGACTTAGTCCCAGACTGGTAGTGATTTGACTAGGGTTGGCCAGAAAATAGAAGTATTAAGGCTTGAACCTATGTCTCCTGATGTAACCAAGCAAACCAGGGTTTGGCCACTTGGTGCCTTGACACATGACCCTACAATTAGTGTTGAAGGTGCCAGGTTTTTATTCACAGGGCTCCAACCCTGGGGGTGCTGAGAGCACTCCTGCTTGGAGCCCTCCTCTCCCATGAGAGCTAGCACTTCCCTTGTTCCCCCAAAGGCTACAAGCCAAAACCATGCCCAGAAGTTCCCCGTTTCCTTATCTGTTCTTATGCTGGCCACACAAACTGGTGCCCCTCCTCTCCGGAAGGTGCTGTTGTGGGTTTCAGAGTCTCCCTCCTCTCCCAGCAGCTCTCTGCTCTAGGATCTAGAGTGTGCTCTTCTCAGGCTCCATGCAGTGGGTCAGGGAAACATGTGCTGCGTTCCCCTGGATCATCGTGGAGTCCAGGCAGGCACATGTTCCAACAGCTTGACTTCTCCATACATCCTTCAAAGAAGCAGAAGTCTGCAACTCGGCATTCTCCGTCACAGTTCAGCTCCAATGAATGCGTGCGTGGTTAGGCAGGTCCCTGCAGCTCCGTCAGCTCTGCCACCGACTTCTCCAGGCAGGCTTTCTAGTGTGCCTCCTCTTTCTTACTCCAAGCCCCTTGGCTTCCCCCTTACACTCTAGACCTCTTGGCAGGCCCCCTTCTCTTTCAGCCTGCCCTCATTTTAAATGTTCATTCCAAAATTTTCTATGTGACCTCATATCTGGCTCCTCCAATGATGTGCCATTTTTGTCAGTATCCCCATCTCTTTTACCTTCTTTTGGCTGCCATCTTTAGTCAGGGAGAGGGCTCCCAGTGACATGGCAATATCTGAGGTCATCATGAGGTCCCCTGGCTATGTCACAAGTCACTATCCACTCTGAAAGTCATGTACACCTTTTGCCCTGGATGGCAGTCCTCTTCCCTTCAAGAAAGGCACTGCTACCATTGTTATGCAAACTGCCTTAAATGCCTATTTATCCACTTCCCCCTCCCCCCAATCAAGGGTTATGGGGGCAACACTCTGCTACATTCAGGAGACTTCCACTCTGCACCCTGTTACTGACTCCCAAGTATAAAGCTCTTTCCATTGTATTTGTCTTACTAGATAATTCTACAGGATGTGTTGAGCTTTGTAGGATAAAAGAAGAAGGAAGATCCCAGCCAGGGGCATCCACGCAGAGGGTCTGGCAGGGGTGCTGAGCCGGTGGGGCGGGGAGGAAGCTGAGGAAGTCAAGCAGAGGCCCCTTTATTAGCCCAGGGTTGGTGTGTCAGTCAGCAGGAAGAGTTCTCTGAGGCGCGAGCCATTTTGCGAGGAAGGACAGAAACTGTGGCTTTAGAACATCACCTCTGAGAGTCTTTAAGACAAATTGCTCATCAACTGGACTGTATAAAGGAGAACAGAGTGGGGGCGGCGAGCCTGTTTGTCTCGTTCAGTCCTGGGGCCCCAGCACCTGGATAATCACTCCTTTGTTCACTCGGTGCTGGGGAGAAAACGAAGAGCAGGTACTGTGACTGGCTTCGTCCTTGTGGAGATTGCAGCTGGGTAGCAGAGACAGAAAATGGAATTGTCACACAAATCAATTTAAATTACAATGTGATGATAAAAACAAAATTACACATTTCCACATACACGCCATTTATGTGTGCGTACGTTATCCATGCCCTCCTCCCCCCGCAGAAAAGGGATAAGAGGATGCGTTCCAAGATCATTGTGGGAAGGGGCCTGGGGCCTCATGCTTCATGTGAATTGTAGGAATTTTTAAAAACAAAAATTCAGTTATGTGTTAGAATTCAAAATAGTGGTCATTTGCCTTGGGGGCAGGCTCAGTCACTGGAAGGGGGACTTTTGGGACACTGGGAATGAGCTGCTGCTTGACCTTGAACACACACGGGAGTGAAAAAGCATGAAGCTGAGTTTTCAAGTATGGCTGTCTGTTTCTGTTAGGGTTGTCTAAAGTATATTCAGGTGTTATTTTGATATGAATAAATAAATATTTAAGACCCGCCACCACGTGAAGCGCTACCCAGAAGGCGGGGCAGTGGGGTGAGCAGGCACGAGTCGGCCGCGGGGCCTCGCTTCCTCAGGGGTCTGGGGAAGCTTGCTGGGGATTCGAGGTTTGGAGTGAGGCCTCAAGGATGAGCAGGAGTTTCTGCGAGAGCAGGGAGGGGAAACCATTCCAAAAAGAGGGAACAGTATATGCAAATGCCCTTGGCAGAAGGCAATGGCCTCAAAACAGGAACTGTAGTTGTGCTGGTTGACAGAAATGGAGAAAATAGGAGAGATAACAATGAGAGAGGGACTGGAGAAATGGGCGGGGCAGATCATGCAGGGTTGTGTTTTCTGTGTTAAGAATTCTGATGTTGGTCTTAAGAACTGTAGTTAGCCACTGAAGTGCTTTTAGGAGGAGCCATGATTAGGCTTATATTTCAAAATGATGTTTCTGGCTACTGTCAGGAGGATGGATTAGAGGGGGCAAGTGTAGATGGGAATGAACTGTTGAGAGGCTAAAATGTCCAGGAATATCTTGTTTTATTGCACTTTATTGCACTTCATGGTCACGTTTTTTTACAAACCGAAAGCAAGACCGTCTACAAGCAAAGATATTATGACCTCCTTTTCTGTAATGCTTGCTTCATTGAAGTGATCTGGAACTGAACCCACAATATCTCTGAGGTATACTTGTAGGAAACCAAGGTGCTGGTGGGGATGAGAAAGTGAAGCAAATTCAAGTAAAATGACTCAGGTGGTATCCAATGGTGATGTCATTAGGACTTACTGACAGGTAAAGGATGAGAGGCAAGGGAGACAGCCATCAAGGATCATTCCTAGTGATGTGACAGTGCTGGCACAGAGCTGACTCACAATAAATGTGGACCACCTGTTGTGGAAACAGGGCCACCTGTTGTGTAGGTGCCCCTGGCCTGCTCTGCTGCCATCCCATATGAGGCTATGGAGCTGGGAAGGTAGTTCTCGGATGTATTCATCAGCTCATCACTTCATCCAAAAAAATCTCCTTTGGGAAATCTGGCATTGCTTTCACTCTGGAATTCTACCACATACGTTAAAAATAGGGTTCTCAGCCCTGGCTGGTGAGGCTCAGTGGATTGAGTGCTGGCCTGTGAACCAAAGGGTCACCACTTTGATTCCCAGTCAGGGCACATGCCTGGGTTGTGGGCCAGGCCCCAGTAGGGGGCATGTGAGAGACACCCACACATTGACCTTTCTCTCCCCCTCTTTCTCCCTCCCTTTCCCTGTGTCTAAAAATAAATAAAATATTTTTAAGAGTAGGGTTTTCAGCAAAGACTAAGCCCACATTAAATTAGAATATAAAGCTGCAAAATGAAACTATACCCTTGAATTTTATTTCTTTTCAGTTCAGCACTCTTAGCTCCCACTTTCACAATAAATTAGAAACAAAAAAGCTTGGGGCTGATGGGCTTCTCAGAATGAGAAAGAGAAGCTGGGTGAGAATTTTTCTAGGACCGAACTAGGAGAACTCGGTGTCCTGCAGAGCTGGTCTGAGGGGGTGGAGCCAGAATGGGGTCACGGTCTGCAGGGAGTGGGAGAATGGCCGTGGTCAGGAGACAGGGAGGCGAGGCAGTGCTTGAGGACAGTGGGCAGGTGTAAGCTGGATGTTCCCAGCTTCTCCAGCCCTTAGAGGTCACATTTCCTCCCCTGTAATGCCCAAATGGCATGAGTCTGAGGATTTATCCCACTTTACCTCTAGAATTCCAGTTATTTTTTTCCCCCAGATTTTAAATTTAAAGTATTTCCGAAACTTTCTGACAATGCATCCAGAAGCCATATATCTGTTCTGGTTGCCTGTTGCCTAAGGCTGTGACTTCTTTCAGGATTGCTGCTGCAAGTTCGTATCATGCAAGTTCAAGGGCTGCTGTGCACATAGTGGATGGGAATTGCACCCCCTTCCTGAATTCGAGCAGTGCTCAGATGCTTGGCTGTATAGGTGCCCTTTTCCCAAGCCTGGGTACAGGCTCGTTTCTAAATTCCCCAGGGCACAGAATGCAGTGGGCTGTAATGCCTATTACAGAACAAAGCCGCAACCAGAGGCAGCCTCCTTCATCTCAATAGCCAAGTTGTCAATGCTGAACTTTTCAGCTCTAGGGCCTTCTGTATCTTGAGGATCACTGTAATATATGATCTCTGTCTCTTCCAATATAGAATGATGTAAAGGCTTGACATACAGCTCAGCATAACAAAACTGGAGGGATCAATAGAGCGTAATTAGTGCCACAGAGAGAGGAAGCGGTACATTGAAGGCTACCCCTATAACTGGGGACAGAGTTTGTTCTGAGTCCTAAATTTCTGCCCAGCACTTTACCCACTGTACCCCACTGTACTATGAGGTCCTTTTTAATAGCCAGATCCTTGAGGATTCTCAATAATTCAAATAATCATAAAAGGTTTTTAAAAGATGTTATAGAAGACACATTTTTAGCGTTGTTTATTTTTGCTACAACTGAAATTCCCTAGACTGGAAAGCCAGCCCATGTTCCTCACTCAGCCAGTCCGTCAGCAAACACATCATCGGGCTGTCGGCTCCAGACACTGGGCCCCATAGCCCAGTAACCCCCTGCCTTCCCCCTGTACGGTCTAGAATTATGTCATCACTTCACAGCTTATAAAATCTATCCCTTGATACAATAGTTGGGTTAACATCCTTTTTAAATAATACATAGCAGCGTTCAGTAATGACTCGCATTCTAGGAGCAAGAGTGACGCAGCGGCAGGACTGTAAATTGTCTGTGGTTGAGCCTTGGCCTTTGAGTCAGTTCCAGTTTTCAATACAGGGAAACAAACTTTTTGTTGTCATGGACTTCCTTCCCTCTTGCTATTATTTTTTTAATAGGGAACATTTAAAAGACTTTGTGTTTTGTGCGTCTAGTCATTTCTGTCTGGTCTTGTGGTGTCACTAATTCTCAGTGTGGGAGATGGATGGCCTGCGCAGCTATCCTGATTCGTGACATAGTACCGCCACCAGCCGATAGATAATTAATAAAAGGAGACTTTCTTGTGAAGGAAACTGTCAGACCCGTTAGATTTAGGTCTAATTTCAGTTCCCTTCCTCTAAGTTTCATTGAAATTTTTATAATGTAGAATCAACTTTTAGTAATGCAATAAAATGACTCTAATTCAGGCAGAGTGTGCTTGAGAGGGGAAGTCAGTTAGAATGAATGAAAGTGAAGAGAAGATTTCTTTGAAGGAAGATTTATTTCTTTGAAGAAACACTGTAAATTCTGCTACCAAAGGCTTTTCTAGTGGAACTGTCCTGTTAAGAGACCCCTTGGTTGCAGAGAAGAGGGCTCACTCAAGCTTAAGAAAAGAGACACCAATCCTCACTCACATGCCGTAGTTTTTTACTGCAAGCCCACCAAAGGGCTGTCTCCGGCTGCAGGAGCCTCTGAGGTCCGTGCGGGAAGGGACAGAGTGCCAGGAAGTGAACCGTCTCTGCAAGGAGCCTCGGACAAGGTGGGGAGGAGTCGGTGGGGAAATATCTCAGCTCCTCCCCCATCAGGTGGGGCAGAACGTTCTACAAGATCTCCTAGAGTTCCCCGGTGGAACTGCACCCCAGTGGCCCACAGCTTTAACCATCTCTACTCACATCACAGTGCCTTTCTTCTTTCTGTTCCATTCCCCACTCCCCTGCCAGTGCTTCTTGGGGTCACCTCCCAAACTACTGGCACTAAAATCTTTGTCTTGGTCTACTTCTGGGAGAACCCAACCTAAGAAGACTGTAATGTAAGTAATGAAAGGCAGTAAGAGATGATTTTTTTTTTATTATTATTTTCTTATTTTCAGAGAGGGGGAAAGGGGGGGAGAGAGGGAGGGAGAACAACATTGGTGTGAGTTGTCTCCCACATGCACCTTGACCAGGGACCAAACTCACAGCCCAGGCATGAGCCCTGATCAGGAATTGAACCAGTGAAACTTCACCCTGAG
Source organism: Tonatia bakeri (assembly GCA_004024845.1). NCBI lineage: Eukaryota > Metazoa > Chordata > Mammalia > Chiroptera > Phyllostomidae > Tonatia > Tonatia bakeri. Next base: position 690,311 of record PVIA01000011.1, read on the forward strand.
GGACAATGCCCAACCAACTGAGCCACACCGGCCAGGGCAAGGGATGATCTTACTGAACACAGAGGACTAGTAACCAAGAACAGTCAGGTAGATACAAACATCAACCCACCCATAAAAGTCTGCACTCCGTGTCTGTGGAGAAAGAAATTAAAATTCTTAACACAACAACTGGTCTGTAGTATTTTAATGACAAGCATTACAATCTTTTCTCATAGTCTTTTAAAAATGTGCCAACCTATGTCCTCGAGGCCTGCCTTCCCCACTTAAGCAGTTACCTATGTTCTCTTCTCTGAGGATCTCTAGGGACTTCGTCCCCGCTGACCATCAAATGATGTTCCCTGCTTTCTTTGGGCAAGGCAATTCATATAATTAACCAAGTGTTATTTTAAAAATTATGAGTCTGAGGTCTTTATTTCCTCAAACAGGCCACCACATAGCAACTGAAACTATGAAGTTAGGAATTAGTTCTTGGACCTTCCCAGAGCCTGCCTGATCTCTTGTCCCTGAACCTCTGTGTGTATATCTGTTGTTATCTCTTACTTTAAATTCTGTTTTATCCTTTTTTTATTCTTGGTACTGCCCTTGACCCAACTCGAATAACACCTAAATGTGATCTTCATGTCTTCAAATTCCCACAAAAAGGAAAATTTGACTGGCTACTAAGCCTATGTGTTGATTCAACAGGAGAGATGGCCACGCGGGCTCACCCCCCACCCCCTACGGGGGGTCGTGGGTGAAAGGGGAGTTCCCAGTAAGGAGGGGTGGGCTGGCAAGGCCTCCCAATTATAGCAACTGTAATATTAATATTGAATATCTATTAATAACCAGAATATCTATCATTAGGGTGCTTGAGGCTGCTTGAAAGTTGTTTTCTTAAACAAAAAACTTTCCCTTCAATATCTTTATAGTAAATGCTTGCTGTTCTGAAGTGAACCAAAAATAATAATGAGTTAGTGATATTTAATTTTACTTTATTTCTCATGTGTACTATAGTAATTTTCAGTTTCTTAGTATCTTAGTCATGTTTTCTATTTGTTTTCGTTCCCTACCTGTATCATCATGCCTTACACAATAATCTATTTGTATTAGGACCTAAATCACATTTCATGATTGAATGATATTACATAGAATAATATGCGATGCACTGAATTGGGGCTTTTTTGAGACTTATTTGTGGAAACATAAGCAGCTGCAGGGGGAGAAGAGACATTGATGGCTATAGGCCAATTAATTATTGTCTTGTTGAAGATTGTCATCACTATAAAACAGTCTTTCCCCGGGATAAATCTGAATCTGTCTCTGAAGTTGAAATAAAATAGCTTAGGTAGTTTTGTGTTTCTGTTGGTTCTGCTCTGGTTAATCATGTCTTACATGCACGTTATACTTACACGCACATCAGTGAAGAGTACAGGATAACATGTGCAGGTTAGAAGGCAGCCTCGTGGAGGGATTACAACCAGGGCGGGGCTGTGGCACCATGCTGTCTGTTTGAATCCCGGCTCCGCCACTTACTGAGTGGCCTTGGACAAGTTGTTTAAAACCTTCCTGGTTACTGTCCTCACTTGTAAAATAGAAATCGTAACAGTCTCTGCTTGTATACTTGTTTTGTGGATTATATCTAGAACAGCACTTGGATCTGTGTGAAGCACACACTAAGCCACAATAAAGATAGCAAGTATTATCTTTATTTAGTAAAAGGTGGGTGAGAAGCTTTAAAAATAATATCACAATATAGGTTGTCTTTTCTATATGCTTGCATTTTGTTGAGATTGTTCTTGAACTCTGTAGTGACATGGAAACAGTTTGTCGGGAAGGTTTGCCCTCCGAGAGACAGAGTGGGGTGCGGATGAGGAAAGAAGACGAACACTCATCGGGTGCCGAGTACATGCCAGGTCCTTCACGTTCATTACTTCCTTTCCTCACAGAGTTCCCTGGGATTCTGCCCAGATCCATGTGGCTCCACATCTCACCATTCCACTCTTCCTTCCAAGTAAAATAAAGTCCCTGCCCGTCTCTGTCCAGTGAACTAAGTAAGAAGCCGGACAAAGGGTTTGAATTTACTTCAGTCACTCACTGGTTCTGTGACCTCGAGTGATTTCTGATTTTCTGTCTCCTCTTGTTTTCCTGCTCAGCTTTCTTTCTTTTTTTTTTCCTTTTTTATTCCTCACCCAAGGATATGTCTATTGATTTTAGAAAGATGGGAAGAGAGAGAGAAACATCGATGTAAGGGAGAAACAACCAAATGGTTGCCTCCCATTTGGCCCTGACTTGGGGTTGAACTTGCAACTTAGACATGTGCCCTGACCAGGAATTGAACCCACAACATTTTGGTGCATGAGACAATGCTCCAATCAACTGAACCACCCAGGGCCCAGTTTAGCTTTCTTTGTTTTCTTTGTGGGCAAACTCACCTGAGATCAGCTACAAAAACCTCAAGCCTTTCAGAGTACTGGTTCTTTTTTTCCAAATCCCCAGAGCGTGTTTGCTGTGAGGGCTCTGCCCTCCTGGCTCCTGCTGCTTTAACTGCCAAACCCACTGTGAGGCAGCTAAACCAGTGCCCGAACTTGGATGAGCAGGGAGCCAAGGCCCTGGGTGTCTGTCGCCTAAGCCATATATTTCCTCTTGCCTTTGACTTGTTTTCATTCCATGGATCAGAGAGAAGACTATTTTTACTGTAGCTCCAAAGGAAAGACACAGAAATATCAGTGCTACATGAGGCATCTCACTGTTTGGGAATCTTTCCTGTGTTCTCAAATTTCAGTTAAGCAACTGACTCTTAAGAATAACAAATCAATTTGTGGTTTCTTATTTTCACAGTCTTGCTTCTTGGGTAGTTGCTTTGATGTGTCTGAGAGTGATATCATCTTTGTCCCTAAGTGTCACTGGACACCAGCTGGTATAGAGCCAGGGTAAGTGAAAGATCACTGGCCTGAGTTACACAGGGGCTTTCCAGTTGATTTTACCACCTACTTCCTCTTGGGCTATTTAATTTCATTTGTTTGAACATTGCTTCAAAGCAAATATCCTCACTAGTGACAAACAGGTATTAAGTAAACGAGAAAGTATGCAAATTATGGTCATGCTCATTAGCAAAGGCTTTTCTTAAAATTGATTGAATGCCCTTACTAAGCATTTAAGAAACTGGACAAAACACATCAGTGTGTTCTTCCTTCCTCTTCCCCTCTACCTGGTCAGGACTAATGAAATGCCAATTACTGACATGCATCCCCTCCTTCCATAGCATCTGGGAACCTAGTCCTATGGTCTCCCTTTCTAAATTATCTGACTTCAAAGAACATTTCAACAGTCTTTTCAAGACCTTCTGAAGTTATTATTTCACTTCTGAATGTAAGAGTTGCTCTTCCCCTCCAGACATATAATCTCTAATCATTTTGTTCATATAAAGTTGACAATTCATTTGTCTCCTAAGCAATGACATGACTGCCTCTGTGCATAATGAAGTATTGCAAAGCCTGAATTTATTGTGAAGCACATAGCAAAACTAATTGCATTTAACCACCAAAGTCTAATCAGCATAAAAAATTAGAATATAGACACTCATTGAATGCCAGTGCCAGAAAGGACTTTAGAGATAATTTATTATCAGCTCAGCTTACAGATGAGAACACTCAGCTCCAGAAATATTAAGAAACTTCTGAAGGTCACATGCTAGCTTTTGGCAAAGCCGGGTCTAAAAATCTGCTTCCCAGGGACTTCAAAATTTTTTCTCTTGCACTAACCTACTTTTTCATATATTATACATTTGAAAAGAGTGAAAATATATTTCCAAATGTACTTGAGAAGAAATGTGATTTCTTGAAGGGCATAGATTTTCTCAATCATTTTTAAAAAATATTTTATTTGTTTTTAGAGAGAGGGAAAGGGAGGGAGAAAGTGAGGGAGAGAAACAATTGGTGTGTGAGAGAAATATTGATCAGTTGCCACTTGCCCACACCCAACCAGGGACCTGGCCTGCAACCCAGGCATGTGCCCTAACTGGGAATCGAACTGACGACCTTTTGGTTTGTTGGATGATGCCCAACTCCCTGAGTCACACCAGTCATGGTGATTTTTCTGAATCATATTGCAAGATCCAGTCAAATGCCGCCTTCATCATGCCAGATCTCACCCCAAACTGGAAGAACTTTCTTCCCTCTGAATTCTCACATACCATTCTTTGCTTGTCATATGACATTGGCCTCTTCCAATCTTATATCCATGACTTACCTTTTCTACTGATGATGGGGCTCTTAAGAGCATTTCTGCCATAATTTTATATTTTTGTGATTTCCCAAGTGCCCAGTACACTGGCTGGTATGGATATGGAATCTCTCTCTGCCTCCTCTTATAAACTTTTAGTACCAAATTCCAAGAAATCTCTAAAATGACATTGACTCACTTAATCTGAGGAGAGCATTTCCTGTTTGTCTCGAACCAGTAGACCGGCGGCAGAGTGCAGATCACATACAGGATATGAAGTAAAGAGAGCAGGAGCCTGTAACTGGATCGTGTGACAGGATTGTGCTTATTTCATTATTTATGGCTTTCAGTAAATTGAGCAGGGTGACATAAAGCTCAGGCCAGTGGATTATTTTAAATAATTCAAGAGTTTCATTTTTCTTTTTGCATGCAGTTTTTAAAAAATTAATTAAAATTTACTATTTGCCTTTTTGTTTTTGTTACCTCTGGAATTCAGTAAGATCCCATTTCAGCCCTTAGGGGAAAGTCAAAGTTGGGTAATGTTATTTTAAAGATCTCTTCTAGCTGTTTTATGTCTTCATTCATTCATTTGGTTAACAAATATTTATTGAACCCCAGCCAAGTGCCAGTCTGGTCCTGGGCTGGATACAGGTACAGTGGTGAATAAGAAAGAAGTGGTTCCCTTCCCTCAGGAAATTCATAGGATGGCAGGAAAGACAAGCACGCTAGTGTGAAATTACAGTAACATGTGATAGCTTCTGTGAAAGCACACAGAAGAGGCACTTACGTATTTTTCAGACTGTAAGACATACTTCCCCCCTGCCAAATTTGGGAGGAATAATCATTGTTAATGCTACTGTTGAGTTCTGTTTACATTTACATTGGTGGAGTATTATGTTATTTGTTATTAAATATTTTACCACATTTTTTCCTTCAAAAATTTTTTTCCTACTTTCCTCCTCTAAAACCTAGGTGTATCTTATAGTCCAAAAAATACGGTATACTCAGTCATAGGGAGAGCAGAGAAGGCTTTCTAGAGAGACTGGCATCTGAGCTGAGGCCTGAAGGGTTAAGTGGGAGCTAGCCAGGTTGGTGTGGTGGTGCTGGCAGCAGTGTTCCAGACAGAGAGAACCACATGCACCAACTCACGGGGGCAAGACCGAGCCTGATGTGTTTAGCTACTGGGAAATCCAGGAAGGCTAGGTTTGGGGATGCCAACTTAATTACCACAGGGGCCTTCATGGCCTCTCAAGAGAGGCCACTTACAATTTGGCTTCTGCTGCTTATTGCCAGACAGAAATATAGCCCTATATAATGATATTTATACATTTTTTAACAGAAGCTTGTGGAGCCCAGAGTTTTATGAGAAATATACCTATTTTCAAATGTTGGTAATTCAAAAAATTTTAAAACATTGTGTGATTCAAATAAAATGGTCTGCCAGCTGGACCCAACCGATAGCTACCAGTTTATAATTTCTGATCTAGAACAATGGTTCTCAATGTGGTCCAGGGACCCTGTCAATGTAACCAAGCAGACAGGGCCCCATCACGTGGTGCCTTGGTGTGTTAACAAACAATCAGTGTTGAGAGAAACAGGTTTTTACTAACAAGATTCCAACCTTGCGGGGGCACTGAGAGCACTCCAGCTTGGAGCCCTGTTCTTCCCCGAGACCCAGCACTTCCCTTGCTCCCCACCAGGGTATAAGCCAAAAACAACCCCAGTAGTTCCCCATCTCCTTATCTGAAGCCGGCTGCACAGACAGTTCTCTGGTCCCTCTGGAACGTACACTCGTGGGTTTCAAAGTCGCCATCCTCTTGCAGCAGCTCTCTCCGTCAGGATCTGGGCACGTTGTCCTCAGCCTCCGTGTACTAGTCCAGGAAAGCATGTGCCGTGTTGCACTGGGTCATGGTGGGGTCAGAGTCCGGGAAGGCACAAGTCCCATGGGAGTGGCCTCTCCATGTGTCCCTAGTCCCAGGAGCCCAGACAGAGTTCGGGTCTGCGAGGCAGCAGGTCAGCGCCTTGCAAGGCCGAGTCCTTGTGGCTTCAGAGGCAGCCGGGTGGCAGGGGAAGCGGCAGGAACAGAGCAGCAGTGTGCGGTTCTGCCCGTTACTGCACCAGGACGCACAGCCCAGTCCTTACTACAGAGTGCCCAGCCGCTGCGTCCGGGCTCCTCCTCCTCCACGCTCACTGCGCCTGCGGGGCTCCTACCTCACCACCTGCAGCCTGGCTGAGTCTTTCTCTCTTTCAGACTACCCTTACTTTAAATCCTGACCCGGAGCTTCCTACGTGATCATGCATTTCCTTCCATAATGAGCTACATTTGCCAGTTTCCCGTACCTTCTACCTTCTCTGGACTGCCATCTCTAGTCAGGGCACATGTGACTCATTGACACCAGGGGAATGGCCTCCCTGCCTGTCAGGAGTCAGGATGCACACTTGAAGTCACTAGGCCTTTTGCCCCAGGGTAGTGGCACAGCTATTAGGTAGCCATCAGCTTGTCGTAGATGCGCAAAGTATCTTAAGCCTATCATCCACTTCCCTTATCCCCCATCCTCCAACCATGAACTGTGGGGAATTTGGTGGTGGTGGCGGCGGGGGTGGGGGGGGGCGGGGCTTGCTCTGCACCCTGTTCCAATGTTACCTTTGAACTTTCCAGAAATGCAATTTCTTTGGCCCACCCCAGTCTTTAATGAGTCAAAACTCTGGGCGGAGCCAGCAACCTGCCTCTCCGGTGTCCCTCCAGGTGATTGTAATGCAGCTAATGATTGCGGACTACAGCTGCAACGCCCAATGCAGCCCGCCAGCACTCGCAGTGCGGCCGGAGTACATTGAGATGTGCTCCACATGTACCAAAGATACTGGTTTTCAAACACTGTGTCTAAAGAAGAAAAGTATCTCAATTTTTATATGTTGATTACATGTTCAAATAACACTTTGGAACATATTGGATTAAATAAAATAGGTCATTAAAATTAACCTCACTTGTATCTTTTCACATTTTAAAACGTGGCTACTGGAAAATTTAAAATGATACATGTACCATGTGCCCATTGCTCAGTGCTAGTCTATAGTTGGTGAGGCAGGGAGTATGGGCGAGGGAGGCTGAAGCAGTCACACAGAGACGGGCCTTACAGAACAGTGGAGGCCATCTGAAAGATACATACTTCATTCACACCTAAGGCCAGCAGGAAACCTGTAAGTTAACCGTGATGATGAGAGGTCTGATCAGATTGGAATTGGTTGAACACTGGAGAGCGGCTCATGCTGAGGAGGAATGCCTGATTCACGCACGGACGGAAACCAGATGAGTTGTCCAGTGGCGAGGTCCTGGACTGGTTCTGACAGTGTGCATTCTGTGGGGGCTGAATAAGACAACATTTTCCTCCCACCCTCTAAACTCTTCTAGCTGGGCTAACAATCAAGTTTAACAGAGGCAGATGAACAGGAGAAAATGTCCAAAGTTTATTAGATGAATGTACGTTCAAGGGCTCATAGAATGCGACCCAAAAAGACTTTGGACATTTGAGATTTATATGCCATTCTGGACAAAGGAGAAGGTACTGGGGAAGGGTCTGGGATTTTGAAGGAGAAATGGGCAATTCACAGGTAACCTGGAACAAATTCATGCTAGGCAACCTATAAACAACGGACTGGAGGGGAGGATCCGGCAGAACAGGTTTTTGCCTGAACTCTTCCTGTCTACCATGCTTTATTCAAATTAGGTTAAGGTGAACACTGTGGAGTGAACACGCTAAGATTCCCTTCATGAAGCAGGTTTTTCTAGCTGAATCTCTTTAGGCAGTAAAGGGAGAAGGTCAAAGCTTCTGAGTCTTTTGTTTTTAATAACCAGCTGAAAATCATATCCTAAAGAGCACATACTGGGGTGGCAAAACTTAGGTCCCCTCCAGTTCTATTCAATATGTGTATTCAGTGCATGTTACTTTGCTGGGTAGGGGGGGAGGGCTCACTCCAAAATGAATAACATGTTTGTCCCCAAACGAGTGCACAGTCTAGTACAGAAGGAGAGATACTGAGAGGCAGGTTGGAGTTCTAGGTAAGAACAAGGACTTTGGAAATGGTCTGCCTGGAGACTGGATCCCAGCTTTGCCACTTAACTAGCTAAGTGACCCTGCTCAGGTCATCTCTTTAAGCCTCTGTTGTCACATCTGTAAAACAGGAACAATAATAGTGCCTACCTCATGAGGTTGTTGCAGAGACTTAAATGAGCCTATATATATAGCCTGACTTTTGAATCTACCCATGTATCTATCCTATCTATAAAGTACTGAAAACAGTGTACATGGTAAATAATATTGCTGTTATTATCACTGCCCTGGACTGGTGTGGGCATGGAGCCAAGGAATTAGCCAGCCTCCACTGTGAACTGGAATACTAGTGTTATGGTACTGTTTTAAAATCCTGGTATTCCTAAGGCCAAATGCAGAACAGAATGGATGAAATTTCTTAAGCCTGGGGCCTCTTTGATTTCACGTTCCTCATTTTGTTTTCTTTTACTCTGGTCCGAATTCTTCAGCTTTCATGTTTTTATTTCTCCCTGGGACTCCGCTGCAAGTTTCCTGGTCTTCTCTGAATCCTCAACACCATCAAAGAGTTAGTCCTTTAATATCTCCTCCTGCAGGTCTATTTCCCTGTGCCATGGGGTCCACCCAAGGGAGAAGGTTTGTGATGGCTACTTCCAATGTCCTTTGAGCAGTGAAACGGGCATTAATCTTCTGTGATCGCTGGATGGGCTTTGGGCCAGTGAAAGAAGCTCCAGGCAAACCTTTCTTGTGAATTGTTTAAAATCTGCACTAAGCACATGCTTCCAATGGAAGATGGTGTGTGGTTTCTTGTGGCCTACCCAGACCAGACTCTGAAGAGCAGTTTGATCTGTCTCATATTCCCCACTACCATCAGTCTTAAATCTAATTTCACATCTTCTACAAAACCTTCAAGTTCCCTCCGCAGCACTTGGCTCTCATTCTTCCAGCGTTCATCATTTTTGGCAGTGGGAAGTAAACATGGACTGGAAATGACCAGACTGTGCCGTCAGTGTGGAACTGGTTTAGATAAGTTATGATAACATAATGGAATACATGCAGAGGTTAGAAGAATGAAATGGCCCTTTATGCACTGATAGGAATGCTCTCCGAGATAAATTAGTAAAAAAATAAGATGCAGAAGAATGTACATAACTTTGCTACACACATGGTATGTTAAGAAAGGGGGAAAAAGCAAAATATTTTCTTGACTCTAAGACACCATCTATTGTAAAAGCATCATTATTCATCACAAAGACAGGAAAATTGCTGCTAATCAAAATTATGATTTCATAAAAGATATGAATGTTTTTTAAAGATGTAAAGATTGTAAGATTTACTTATTTTTCATTCATTCCTTACCAGATATGTTTATTGATTTGAAAGAGAGAGAGAAGCATCAAGGTGAGCAAAAACCATTGACCAGTTGCCTCCTGTACATGACCTGACTGGGGACCAAACCTGCCAACACAGGTAGGTATCCTGACCATGAATTGAACCCATAGCATTTTGGTGTATGGAATGATGCTCCAACCAACTGAGCCACCTGTCCAGGACAAGATATGTAATCCTTAGAATTCATCAAATATGGCATATTAATATTTGCTTTTATTTGCATGGTTTACATATTGTTATCACATCTTTGGGACCACTGGGGGCTGCAGCTGCCCTGCTGAGTGGGCTCCTCACTGTATGGCCCCACAGACCACAGTGGCTGCAGCGATCACAGAACCTTGGACAGACCTCTGGGAGACAGTGGAGGAGGCCAAGAGCGATGAGCCCACACGGGGTGTTGATTTATTATTCTCCCTATGTGGTGTACGTACTCTACACTGCTTGCTTTCTGGTTTGGGTGTGAACGGAAGTGAAACAACTTAGAACCAAGTCTAAGTTGTGATTCCCATCCACCTTGGGGACCAGGAAGAGATGCTGTAGTTTGCACTCGCTCAGCCTTATAAAGCAGGCCAGAGATGGGCATTCTGTGGGGGATGGGTCCACTGCAGGGGTGTTAAATGGTCAAGATCTTTGGCCATGGAGGAGGGTGTCGGGGTGGCTGAGCAGCTGGTGAGGGTTCCTGGTTGTGAGGGAGATGTGAACAGGTGCTGGAGCTTACTTTCCTTGATATTTTCCCCACCGCTGAACATGGGATACCCTCAGTCCACTTTGCAAAGGAAGTCTCAAGGAGAGTTCCAGGCTGAAAACTGGGACTACGTTTGGAAAGAAGTGGAAACTGGTATTCAATTGTAGGGACAGTCTCCCTATTTAGGTTGTTTATTAAGGGTGTGGATTGTTAAGAAATGATTCTAAGGGATCCAAAGAAATTCTGTAAGGTAATATGGTCTGATTCAAAATGAAAGAAAGTTAGGGTCAGAAGTAGACACTTGATTACACTGTGCCCTGCAAATACAGTACAATCCCGTGCTCACACTGCTACAGGACAAAGACCACATTGTGCCTCACGAGGCTCTATTAGTCCTTTTCTGGGAATAGTACAGTAGTTTTATATGGAGTCTAGTGCTTGAATCCACATAATATTGAAAGCTCAGAAATGGAGTTCTATGATTTCTCCAAAGCAACCAAGCTTCAAAAACGAGGGAGTGATTATGAATTCTCTGGCATTACCTAACCGTGAATCATTACTATCAGGCTGGCCCTCTCTGGGAGATTTCACCCTAGTGGCCACACTCCAAGTATTCAACATACCAAACCTATTTAAAAGCAAACAATCAGAAAAATGTGGTGTCTGTTAAATCTTAGCAAACAACAAACTTAGAGCCTTGCCCCAGAAAGGCAATTTAAAGCCAGTGTCACCTTGATGGGCCAGCTTCCCCAAGAGCTACCAGGCTGAGAAAATTTCCCTAGAAACCCAGAGGCGAGTAGTTGTTTTGACAGTCCTGCTAGCTCAATGGGAGACAACTAAGCCTTAGGGCCCTGAGGTTCCCAAACTTGGCTTCCCTGGACCACCCAGAGAAGCCCTCCCCATTTTAGAGCAGAATGACAGGGACAAGAGTCCTTTTGCTTATTCACAAAGCCCTTTCCACATGCAACTAAATGTGTTTCTTGTAGAAACTTGAAAGTTAGGTTTTGTTTTTTGGTCCACTCTGACAGTATCTTTTAATTGGTGCATTTAAACCATTGGTGTTTAGTGATTATTGATATAGTTGGATGGGTAGTTACCATAATTGATACTATATTCTATTTTTTGTCCCTGTTCTTTGCTTTTTAATCTTCCACTTTTTTCCCTCTTCAGGCTGTAAGTATTGTGATTCCATTTTTTTCCGTTAGAATTTCAATTGTACATGTAAGAATTCTACCTTTTTAAGTGGTTGCCCTTCAGTTAGCAGTATACATATACAATTAATGTAAGTCCACTTTCATGTAACACTATACCATTAAACAGGAAGTATCTTATAATACAGTATTACCAATTCCCCCTCCTATCCCTTATAATAGGGTGTCATTCCATTGAACTACCCAAAAGCTATAATCATGGAATAAGTTACTTTTTAAACAAACTCTTACCTGTTTGATCAACTAAGAATAAGTAATAAAAGTTTTTATTTTTCCTTTATTCCTTCTCCAACATTCTTCCCGTCTTTAAGTAGATCCACTTTTTAGACCTGTATCATTTTCCTTTTCTCTGAACTTCTTTAACATTTCTTGAAAGGCAGTTCTACTCCCTTAATTTTTGGTTGTCTGAGAAAGTGTTTCTCTTTTACTTTTAAGAAATAATATCATATGGTACAGAGCTCCAGGTTGGTGTTTTTTTTCCTCTTAACACCTTAACTTGTCCATTCTCATCTTGCCTCATGGTTCTGAAGTCAGATGTAATTTTTATCCCTGCTCCTTGATAGGTATTTTTCCTCTCTGGCTTTTTTCAGTATTTTTTTTTTTTGTTTGGATATAATATGCCTAAGTATACATCTTTAGCATTTATCCTGCCTGGTTGTTCTCTGAGCAACGTGGCTCTGTGGTTGGTCATCTCTCCTCAGTTTTGGGAATTCTGTCATTGTACCAGATGTTTCTTCTGTACCTTCCTCTCTTTATGCTGTTCCCATCATGTACGTTATACCTTTTGCAGTTGTTTTGGATGCTTTGCCTTTTTCACTGATTTTTTCTCTTTAGATTTGTTTGGGAAGTTCCTATAGACAAATCTTTCTTTTAGTGAGCTTGTGACCCTGGCCTTTGACCTTTACGTCTGTTTTTTTTTGGTTTTTCCTCCTTATAAGAGACGAGAAGGTTAAAGGACCCAGGAGTTAGGTATTTATTTCCCTCCTTCCAGGTCAGTTAGGCCCTGGTAAAACAGCCTCTGCTGAGGGCAGCCTTGTTCAGAAGAACAAAATAGCCCTGGGTGGTGTGGCTCAGTGGATTGAGTGCTAGTTAAACCAAAGGGTCGCTGGTTCAATTTCCAGTTAGGGCACATGCCTGCGTTGTGGGCCAGGTTCCCCAGTTGGGAGTGTACAAGAGGCAACTACACATTGATGTTTCTCTTCTCTTTCTCCTCCCCTTCCCCTCTGTCTAAAAATAAAATCTTTATATATATATATATATATATATATATATATATATATATATATATATATATACTGGGCATATCTTAAAATGGCTACTTTCCCCCTCCCTCTACTGAAAACATGAGTTTTTTCTCCTCTCTACTGTGAGAACCTGATAGGGCTCCTGGAGGTGAGTGAAGCGGATGAAAGAGTGGGGGACCCCTAAGACTGGCATCCCCAGATCTTTCTCTCAAATTTGTCCACAATGAGTCTCCAGCAATTCATTAATTAGATTACATTTTGCTAGTCTTCTGCTACCTCAGTCTGCCTGGATATGTCTTCAGTTTGGTCAGCTTTTCCCCATGCCAGATCGGAAACCGGAAGTCTCAAGTGCTTTTCTCTGCGTGGTAATATTTTTTTTCTTTATACTTTTCTTACTGTCTGCATTTTCTATAATATACATTTATATTTATTATGACAAAAACGTGTTCTTAGAAAAAAATTTTAAAATGAGTTTAATTTCTATTGACTTGGAATAAAACAAAAGATTTTTCTGGTTAGTAAACAATTTAAACCATTTGCTGGGTGTGGCTTAGGTTATGGCAGTATCTCTGCTGTTGTTCAAGGTTAAAGTCACCAAAGTAGACTCCTCTCCCTTGGACACACCTGGTTCATTTCAGCAGACTGGCTCTCTCTCAGCGTTTTTTTTTTTTCCCAGACCAAATGTTCTGTAGCAAGAGCCTGACCAGCTCTTTGCAAGAAACTGTCACTCAGGTTTTAGGGTTTCAATCCTCTAGAACTCAAAAACAAGAAGAAACATTTGTTGAGCTAAATTATCTCTTTATTAGGAAAGCACCAACACCACACTCTTGGAAATTACTGGAATTTTATTTGCCTCAGGCTTATGACTTGCAACCAAAGACATTGTGCAAAGAAAGCAAAGATTAAGTACACTTTCGGGAGAAGGAGACGATCCACATCGGTAACAGAGGAGATCAGGTCGACAAAGAAAGCCATCCAATGCACTATATAGATTGCAATATTCAATAGCATGTTCAACAAAACCTTTTTTAATCAACTGCAAAAGAAAGTAAGCCATGTTTACAGTAGACATAAATCTTATACGGTTCAAAAAGCATTTTTCTTTTAGATCATAGAGCATAAAATGGAAAAATGTCTATGCAGGTGAAGTCTAACTACTGTACATTAATCACCTATTAAAGTTGCTTATATGTACCACAGTGTAAAAAAAAAATCAATACCGAACAACTAAAAATGTTGAAAATTGCCTGATGAAAAATAAAATAACCAGTGACTTTTAATGGCTTCTCCTGGTTATCAGTGCTACAAAAAGACAAAAATCTTCTCATTTGAACGGGTGATAAAACCAGGCACAATCAAACCACCACCAAATTCGACCCACCCATAGAAATATACTATCCACTCACATATTTTCCATCAAAAGCTTTATTTTGTTTGTTTTAATCTTTGAATCTTTGAGGCCCATTTGGTCACAATATGTTACAAATATTTGTGTATGTGTGCGTGTTTTTTTACACCATGATATCATATGTTTGTCTGGCACTATCCTAAAGCTAGTTTATAGATGAAGATGACATAGAAACAACCCAGGGCCCTATGACAAATGAACTCACTGGGCAGAAATGGGAGAAGGGAGGAAGGAATTCAGCTCTACCGAGGAAAAAGGGCCGTGTCGATCACTCATCATCAGTCCCACTTGCTTCTGACTGTTCCTAAAAGTAAAAATGAAGATACAAGGCAGTGAAGTTACAAGAAAAGGAAGACATGAGCTGTCAAGAAGCCATGTAGAAAACAATGACATGTTGGAAACAGTTAACCCTCCGAGCCTCTGCATCCTGTGAGAGGAAGAAAAGCCACCAGAGGCATTGACAGCCTCTCGGCGGAAAGCCCTCCCAGCTGGAAAGCCAGAGCAACACCCACCCCCTCTGCCAGTCTTTTCATCTCGTTCACTTTGGCATGAAGGGTTCATAGCTCATCATTTCTTTCTTTCCTTTTTTCTCTATAGCTCACCTACTTTACTTTCAAGAATAGCTACAGTTTATTTATTATTGAATTTATTGGGGTGACTGGTTAATTAAACCTTATAGGTGATGGCTAATAATTTCAATTTTCAGCATTATATTTTTAGAAAAAGTGCCACGCATTTGTCATCTACTTCCTGGTAAGTCTGCTAAAGAAAACACAGTATTTTAAATGTATTTGAAAATGCTTGTGTCATGGGTTAAGGCTGGGTAGGGTGGGATGTGAATTCTGTGGCCTTTTCATCAGCCCCAAATGGCAAAGTGCTGAAGGAAAATCAAACTAACATACACACAAAAATGGAAAATTAACGTTCCAGAAAGAAGAAAAGAGGGGGAGGGAGGGAGGGAACCTGAGGTCCCCTGAAAAATGAAGGAAATGGAGAGCACTTCAGAAGTTTCTGCTCCCCTGTTGCCTGCACAGGCAGGGACAGTGCACTGGGCTGAGTTCGGCTATTTGGACCTAAAGTCAGCCTCTGATGTCCACTTACAGGAGCTGGAGCAAAACCCATATAACCTAAGCAATGATTTGTGTACTATGTTGACAGTGACATATATCTCATGATGCTAGTAGAAGCATTAAATATAGTATCATACAGAAAGGTACTCATGTCGGGGCCTGGCTCCATAAATGCTGCCTGAATTTTTCCATGATTAAAAATAATGCCTCTAGGTACTTAACAATTCATCTGTTTGTTTGTTTGTTTGTTTTGTATTTTAAGAATCAACTCAGACCCAGCACTCGGACATCCTAACACTTTTTCTTATTCTCCCATCTAAGCTTTACTTCATCTACATGTTGCTATAGACCAGGCACTATGCTGGCTGTTATGGATATAAAATATTAACCGGCCATGGAGAAGACTGTATCTCTCTGTGAGTAAGCAGTGGGAAGATGGGAAAGGGGAAAAAGAACCTTGATTTAGTGTTTTTCATTTTTTGAGGACTATTAGAAAAGCAATAAACAAAGACCCAAATTCTTTGCTTTACAGCATACAGCTCAGTTCACATCCATCAAAAATGAAGTCTCGCCAAATCTTTGCATGTTCACTTCTAGGTAATAAAGTGAAGAGCTTGGAAAAGACACGGCAATATGCGAGGGAAACAGAGGTGGAGGGATTCCCAGCTGCAGTCAAAGGCAGCTGCACTTACATTGTCATCCTGCTCTTCATCACTGTCGAAATCACTCACGACAGGTTTGGCTTTTCCTCGATTTGGCCTTTTCTTGCCTTTTCCTTTGTCCCGACCCTTCTCATCTTTTTTATTAAGCTTGATTTTCACCTTAACAGATTTTGCTATAGCAAAAACAAAATAGACAGCAATGAGAAGTCACAGGGAAATCTGTTCACAGGTAGATGATGAACCAGATGTCCAGGAATGTACAGACCATTCTTGATTCATACCTGTTTCCCACCATCCTGTCTAGTTGGTGCCCTCTCCTTTCACTTGCAAACATGTCTCAGTTGGGATAATAACTTATACCGTTATCTTAAACAGGCAACAAGAGGAATCTGGGTCCCATGGAGGGCAGCTGGGTCCTTTCCCTGTCTGCTAATGGCTGAACAGGGATCTTACTAAGCAGGATAATGAGGGCTGCCCTTTCTACTTTATGGGGGAGTATAGGCATTTATTTAATGGACCTTTGACATTAAAAAATACAAATTAGTTTAAAAGGTAAAAAAAAAGGCCAATAATTTTACTGTGGTACTACTGACATTTTGGCCAAACAGTGCTTTGCTGTGGGGCTGTCTTATGCATTAGAAGATGTTTAGCTGCACCCCTGTCCTCTACCCACTAGAAGCCAATAGTGGAAGACAGCCAACACATTCAAAATATCCAAATCAATGAAGTTATTGGTGAAAATAAAAAAATGTGTCTTTTATTTTATGGAAAAAATATAATGGACCTTTTGGCCAACCCAATACATTACAAAGTTATAGTAATTAAAACAGTATGGTACTGGCACACAAGTAAGTAGAACAGAATAAGGAGCCCAGAAATAAACCCACACATGTATAGTCAGTTTATGACAAAGGAGGCAAGAATACACAATGGGGAAAGGAGGGTTCTTCTATAAATGGTGTGGGAAAACAAGACAGCTACATGCATGGGAATGAAACTAGATCACTGTCTTATACTTTACATGAAAATTAACTCAAAATGGATCAAAGACATGAACATAAGACTTGAAACCATAAATTTCTAGAAGAGAACATAGGCAGTAAACTCTTTGACAATCTTAGAAGTGATCGAGATTTGATACTAAAAACAAAAGCTGTGAATACAAAAATAAACAAGTGGGACTACATTAAGATAAAAATGTTCTTGCACAAAGGAAACCATTAACAAAATGAAAAGTTAACCTACTGAATATGAGAAAATATTTGTCTCATATATATTAGATAAGGAATTAGTCACCAGACTACATAAAAAAACTCATACAACTTACCCAAAACCAATAACCTGATATAAAATAGGCAAAGATCTGAATGGCCATTTTTCTAGCAGGGGACCAACAGGTACATTACAAGGTGTTCAACATCACTAACTAAGGAAATATAAATGAAAACCGCAATGAGATATATTACCTCACACCTGTTAGAATGGCTCTCATCAAAAGTATAAGAAATAACAAGTGTTGGTGAGGATGTGATGAGAGGAAACCTAGTATTTCATTGTTGGGAATGTAAACTGGTATAGCCTCTATGAAAAACATTATGAAAGAACCTCCCAAAATTAAAAAAGAACTTGCAGCCCTGGCCAGACTGCTCAGTTGGTTGGACTGACGAATAGATAAAGAAAATGTGTGAGACACACACACACACAACGGAATACGACTCGGCCACAAAAGAATAAATTCTTGCCATGTGCAACAACGTGGACGGACCTAGAGGGCACTATGCTAAGTGAAGTAAGTCAGAGAAAGACAAATACCATATGATCTCACTTATATGGGGAAACTTAAAAACAAAAAAGTTTATAGATACAGAGAATAGATTTGGTGGTTGCCAGAGGTCAAGCGGGAAGGCTGCAAGGTGTCAAAATAGGTAAAGGGTATCAAACGGTACAAAGTCCAGTTATAAAATAAGTCATGGGGTTAAGGTACAGCATGATGAGTATAGTTTATAACCCTCTATTTTACATTTTGAAATTTGCTAAGTTCTTAAAAGTTTGCTAAATCTTAAAAGTTCTCATCACAAAAAAAATCAATTTTCTAACTATGTATAGTGACGGAAGTTAATTAGACTAATGGTGATCATTTTACAATATATACAAATAACAAATCATGATGTTGTACGCCTGAAACTGATATGATTCAGGCATACACTAATCACTAATATCGATGTTATGTGTCTATTACACCTCTAGAGAAAACAGAAAGTTTAAGAGGAGGAGGCTCAAGAAAGTGCCAAAGAGATGCACAGGGAAATGGGTTCTCCTCCAGGGCCCCCACTGAAAGGAATGCAGGCTGCTGATTCCCAGATTTGGCCCCAGAGACATCCATATCAAAATTGTGATTTACGGAACCAAGAAGTCCTAGATTTTTGTTTTATTAAGCCACAAAGTTTGCAGCAATTTGTTAAAGCAGCAGCAGGAAGTTAATACGCCAAGCCTCAAGAGAGATACAAGAGGCTAAACTGACAGATGGGATGGGAGGGCAGCTATTTGAAGACAGATTAGAAATCTGGCTCTAAAAAGGAAATATCTAGCTAAGATAATGGAGGCTTATTCATCAAATGTTAGGATATTAGAACTAGATAATAACCATATAAAATTAAAAATGGTTAAATAAATAAAAGGAGGTATCACTCAAAAGAATGAGACTGGGTATGGGGACACGGACTGTAAAGGATGTCACTCCAGCCGCGTGGCAGGATGTACGCATCAGATACTTTTTAAATTTCCACAATGATTTATGGGTAAGACTGCAGGACAGCACTATTTACAGTGAGACTAATACAGTTTGGTACATTAACGAATGGTAATATAAACTGCTGTAGACAGACACTGGTTGCTGTGGGAAAATGTTCACTATAAACAGATCATGCTATAAAACTGTACAGACAAGATCCTTGTGTATAGAAAAAGCTGGAAAGAAACTTAAAATGTTAAATGTATACTGAGCAATAAAATTATACAGATTTTCCTTTCTTAAGTATTTTTTCCAAGTTGTTTGTAATAAGTATGTAATTAGGAACACATCTTAATAAAAGTTTTTAAAGCATATCTGTACTGTTTTACATAGCAGACCATAAACTACTGGGATTTATTATTTTGAGAGGAGGTATGGGGTGAAATCATAATTAGGTAAGAAGAGATTTTAGGAGTTTGAAGACAGTTTTAACTTTTGAAGACTAAGATTATCAACCAAGGTTGGGATTATGGTAAGACAAGAGAGGCACTTCCCTTGGGTACAGAATTTAAAAGGGCATCAAAACTGAGTAATCAAGACAAACATTCTAATGCAATGTTTTAAAAAACTCAAAAATATCAATGCCAAAAATACAAGATGAACAAAATATTAACATTTTGATTAAAGACAGGATCAGTATCTGATCCATGATGCACTAAAGAGTCCCCAGTTCCAATTCAACAGGGCGATCGTTTTCCAAAGCAGTGTTTCTGAGAGTGTGGTCATGGGCCAAGCAGCAGCAGAATCCCCAGGGAACTGTTAGAAATGCTGACTCTCAGACCCCCATCTCAAGACACCAATCCAAAACCTGGGTGGAGCCCAGCTATCAAAACCACTGTGCTAAAGAACAGGTAGGAGGTATTACCTACACTGTTAATAGGAAATATACATTACACTGTTTTTCAAAGGCAACCCGCAGGGAGCATTCACTCGGCCTGCCCATATGTGCTAAGCTTTGGGGGCATACTATTATCTCGGTTTTCCAGAGGAGCAAACTGGGCTCGAGCCGGGTTAAGCGCACTGCCTGAGGTTGCCTGGCAAGGACACGGTAGAACGGAGACCGCAATCCAGATCTGTCTGTCTCTAACATCTGACTTCCAGCATCTGTGCGAACATTGACGCAGGTGGTAAGGGGTAAAGTGGGAGAGGAACCAGATGCCAGAGCTGACCTTCCGACTCTGACTCCTCTTCTTCATCTTCCTCCTCCTCTTCATTGCTTTCTTCCTCACTCTCCTCCTCTTTGGCAATTTTCTGCCGTGCACTCTTAAACACCGACTGCAAGACGATGGAGTCTTCATAGATCTAAAGGGGTGAAGTGGCATCTGTTAACAACTGCAAGCTGAGGGCCCAAGATTCACAACTGTAGCTTGCGCTTCTCTTCCTTATGCAACACACCAGCTTTATTTTACATGGATGTTAGTAGAAACATCAGTGTTAGCCTCTATGTCTGCAGAAGAACACCCTAGTCTGATACCGACACACATACTCTTATAGAAAAAAGCCCGTATGCAGTTGGAATAATTTCACTGTGTGTGCATTTGCGAGCTTGGGAAAGAAGGGTGGGCTTCCAAAACATACCCTCTCATTTTTAAAAATATAAGTATTTTAAACATTACATTTCTTATTTGAATTGATCTATCAAATAGTGCAGGCAAAGCAACCTTTTTTAAAAATGCAATTCCCCTAACAAAATGGAGGCTATATTTTATTATTGAGCTTATCAGTACCAACCAACACTATCCCAATCAATACTTTACTTTCAGTGCATGCACATACCTGAGCACAGCCCTGTGTAGCTGCTGAGAGAAATGTAAAGTTCAGGAAGGTTCCTTTTTTTTTTTTTTAAGATTTTATTTATTTATTTTTAGAGAGGGAAGGGAGAGGGAGAGAGAGAAACATCAATGTGCGGTTGCTGGAGGACATGGCCTGCAACCTAGGCATGTGCCCTGACTGGGAATCGAACCTGTGATGCCTGGTTCGCAGCCCGCGCTCAATCCACTGAGCTATGCCAGCCAGGGCAGGAAGGTTCCTTTTAAAAAAAAGTTTAAATAAAATAGAAGTACCATATATCCAGCTATCTCCCTTCTAGACACATATCCAAAAGACTGAAAGCAGACTTGAAGAGATATTCACACACCCATGCTTACAGCAGCATTATTCACAATAGCCAAGAGGTGAAAGCGAACCAAATGTCCACTGATGGATGAACAGATAACAAAATATGGCATTACATACCATGGGGTATCATTCAGCCTTAAAAAGAAGAAAATCCTGCCATGTGCTACAACATGGATGAACCTTGAGGACATTAGCTCAGTAAAATAATAAGCCATTACAAAAAGACAAACACTAAATGACTCCACTTACATGAGGTATCTAAAGCAGTCAAATTCATAGAAATAGAAAGGGAGGTGCTGGGGAGGGGGAAGGAAGATGAGTTTTTTAATGGATACAGAGCTTCAGTTTTACAAGATGGAAGAGTTCTGAAGATCTGTTACATGACAGTCACGATATACTTAACACTACAGACCTATATACTTAGAAATGGTTATGATAAATTTTGTGTTTTACTATAGTTAAGCAAAAAATAAAGAACAAGTTAAACATGATTTCTGCTAAGAACATATTCTCTTGTTGTAAAGATGAGGCACACGCTGGCAGCTTGTAGGGACCCCCAAACAATATAGTCCAGTAGGAGGACACAGGACCTGGGCACAGCACTGGGATGGGCCCCTGGGTGGAACTAGCTAGAGACATCAGAGATGAGCTGGACCTTAAAGGTGAGGGTGGCTCCATCAGGGGTGAGAAAGGAGAGGGGGCTTTTTAAGAAAGAACAAGAGAGAAAGGTGAAGGGGCAAGAAGAAAAAGGAAGTGCCTGGGATGACACCAATGCCGACTTTCAGGTTATGATATTGGACTATGTTACACATTACTATCTTATGATGTAAAGGACACACGGGTTCTCTCTGCGCAGTATCTCTGACACCTACAGGCGCATCCGGGGAGGTAGGTGTTTAAGGGACCAGTCTGACTGCACTATAAACTGTTTAGTTTGAGGAGCAGCAGGAAATGAGGCTTTAGAGAACAGCCTCTGGAGATGAAGTTTATTCTAGAATTTGATAATCAATGGGGAACCGCCAAGCTTGGCGGGCAGTAGATGGACAAGACAAGGTGGTGGTCGGAGAAAGATAAACTGCCGTCCAGGATGGACTGGGAGGGAGGCCAGTGAGGAGGCCACTTCTGGTGTGAGACAGTGAGTGTGTGCACAGATGGAGGCTGTGGGACTGGAAAGGGACAGGGTACTTGTCACAACATTGGCATAGCATTATAAAGAACCCAAAAATCTACCCAGAGAGTGGACACAATCATTCACACAGAGACTTCCTTGTTCACTCATATATTTACTCTCTGTCCAGTTTTCATCTTATCTCTCTTTGAAGAGTTTCTTGGAAATACAAGGTTTGCTTTCAAGACCAGTTATGGTCAAAATACTAATACTGTTATAATTGCAGTTAATTGTAACATTCAAGTCACATTCTAAAGATTCCGTCTTCCCCAGGTCAGTGACTGGAACTGAGATGAAGGTCTGGAAACACGGTGGGCAAGAGGCGCAGGGAATGTGATGGTGGCCGGCACTGCACTGGCTGGCAGACATACTGACTTCTCTTGTTCTCTTTAACTCATGGGTACGAGAGCATTAGGCCAAAAAACAGACAGGAAAACGGGAGTTCAGCACAAGGTGAGTGAAACTGAGGTGTAATTAAAGTAAAAGTGTCCTCCACTAGTTACAGTCAAACCTTGGTTCTCCAACGTCTTGGTTCTTGACCAAGTTGTTCATGGGGAAAATGTCTCAGTGGTCTGACACGACTTTGGGTCTCGGTTCTTTACTGGACAACCCTTTCGGGCTGCTGCCTGTATGGTCAGTCTCTCAGGAAACAAAGGAAATTCAACTTTCGAACAAATCACTTCTCGAGCAATTTTTCAGAATGAATTAAGTTTGAGAACTGAGGTTCCACTGTATTTTTAATGAATTCAGTGTCACTGTATATTCTTATGCTTGCTTATTGTGGAGATGGGAGATAAAAAGAATTACAATTGACCTGATGAAAAGCAATTTTTTTGTAAGCAATTAAAGCAATTTTTAAAATATATATATTTTTTTATTTAAATCATAGTAGTTTCAACTCCTGATACATGGTCACAATCAGAAAGATGAAGGTAAAGGTAATCAAATATATAATCTCTATAAAAGTCAAAATTGGACCTCCTGCCTTTAAGCATTACATTGAGTGATTTACTTGAATTCCTCCTCTAATTAAAAGTGAAGACTTTAAGGGAAGTGTGAGTAGGAGTTAGTGTAGCTATGGTACAGAAGAGCTGGCATGAATTTGAAAATGCTAAAGCTTCAATTTACTTACACAGGTAGCACAGAATATAGGCTTTTAATTTTCAGTTTTCTTCTGCCAGGGTAGTAGCAATGATTCAAATGTAGAAAATGAAATGTTTTATTTAAAAGAACATAAGACAGTTAAGGTTAAAATTTTTTCAGACAACGAAAGACAGAAAGACAGACCTGAGACCCCTCCAAGTTGAATGTCTGCGCATTATGACAGAGAAGCATGACGTCCTTCTCCAGGTCGCCCAGGCTCCGGTACTTATGGTTACGGATTCTCTCCTGATGAAAGTTTTGGATAAAACAGAAGACAGAAGAGGGAGAGAAAAAATACAATCATTTCTTGGTTCACAAAGCCTGATTTCCCCTCTGTCTACTCAGCACGCAGCCCTGCCAGGGATGTGGGCTGCACAACTCCAGGGGGTGCCATTCACAGAGCCCACCTCCCACTCGTGTTCCTTCTAACAAGGGGGAAGAAGGAGCACATGATGGGAAACAGAAAGAGCAATGGTGCTGAAACTTCTTAAATAAAATACAATATAATAAAATAGGAGCTCTCAGTTTAATGATTACATCACACACATCATATAAAGGCATAAGATATCCCAACCTTTCTGGTGACACATGCCACTGCCACCTCCTAACTATCATTTCAATGAATTTGCATGTGTTTATTTAAAAAAAAAAAAAAACACAAAGTTTGTAAAAAAAATATATATCTACCTTTATTTTTTTGAAATCCACTGGTTTCCTAATCAATTCATAGTATTCTGGTAATTCTTTCCTTGAAGGTAACTGAATGAAGACTTCACTGAGCTGTCGCCCGGAACTGCAGGGTGAGGGAAACAGACAGACACAGAACAGATCATACACTACTGAGGAAAGGTTTTATTGCGCTTCATTTCAGAGAATGTCAAAAAAGCGAACTGGCATCCCATGCATATTGGTGTGGGGCTCTTTATAAGAAGGAAAATTCTGCAGCTCTACTGAAGATTAATGCCTGCCTCTTCTGCGAACTTCAAAATCACATGAAAATACCGTAGGTTCCCATTTCTGTCTCACATCTGAGAAGTGCACTGTGGATTTCTCTCAGAGCCACTGTATCTTTTCATTTTGATAGAAACATTTACAATATCCCATTCAACCAAAATTCAATTTTTTAATGATTGATAACTGAGTTGGTAAAAAAAAAACTATTTTCATAATCCTTTGTCTTCAAATTCACTTTATATTTAGAAAATATATTAGAAAATATTCTGGAATCTCAAATGAAATGCTTCTGTACGTACCTAGTGACTGCCTATCATTTTGGTAATGTTCCTTTTCAAGCATTTTACATACTGTGTACCTTTATGTACCTTTATTATTAACACAGCTCGTTATCTCACCTACCTGCTCCTTTGTGTGTGTGGAGCAATCTGGGCAGCAAAGAACAAACACATTTAGCGAATATGGATGCCTGGTGTTTCTGGATTGGTGCTTTTCCCTCCCCCAAATGCATGGTGGCTTTATCTGACAGCACATTTAGCAGCAGCGAATGCTTAGCATTTGGTAATTTTGAAAAACAGGATATAAAGCAATATAAGCTTTTAACATCATTTAATATTAGAAGCAGACATGGTTAAAATAACAAAATATACATAATTTAGATTCACAAGCCTAGTATCTGACCTGGCCTATCCAGATCAATAACAGCTGGAGGAATATATGGTATAGTCATTTTTCCACAAAAATCCTGCTTCTCTTATGATGCCATCTCTAATTCCTTTGTGAAGCCAGAAATATCGAAAAATAACCATAAATCACTGCCATGTAAATTTCAGAAGGTGATTTTAGGAGTATGTCAAAATGCTAGACACAGCAGCAAAGAATGAGTAACAATATGCTGTTTTAATCCATAGTCCCAGTTGTATAATTAAAAAATAATCATAATGACAGTTATCATAAAAAAGGCATGCGCAGTAACTCAAATGGTTGCCTAGCAACCAGTGGGGAAAATGCTGAAGTGCAAAGGGGCCTGCATAAATTAACCGAAAATCCTCTGTCAAAGGGATGGGCGAGTTTTTCTGTTTTACTGGGTCACCGTTTTATTTTTTAACGCATATAAGGGCTTCATGAATACTAAAATCAGGAGTAAACAAAGAGGTTTAAGAAGACTATAGTTTAATAGGGAATTGGATTTTTAGATTATTGTGGCAAGAATCAAGGTGTTTTTTCTCCCACTCACAGCCACTCATATGCCTCCCACCTTCCCAGGATGAGAAATGCATTTGTACCTCCATAAATTATACCATGTAGTATATGACAAAACCTACTTTGTTTACTATCACCTTCAACGTATGGCCACAATTTCTGGTCTATTCTTTTTCTACCGCTCAGAGATTTATATATACAAACACTTTACCTATTTGAAAAGGGATATCTGAAATACAATTTATAGACACTAATTTTTCTACTAGTGACATTTATAATTAGCATTCTTTATAATCTAGCAATAATCAGAAAGTCAGGCCTCTTTGTGATCTTGGATTTAACACCTGACCCTCAATGACATCTTCATGATGTCATTTTCTACATTGCCAACAGATGGTGTTATTTTTCTATTGACGGACTATGAGCACGTCTTTGCTTTGTATACCTGTGACGGACACACTCTTAACTTCGATTGTGCCACTGGTGCAGTGAGAAATGAGTGTGACAAAGCTCTTTCTGACTGGGCCAAAATGGCTAAAACAATGTTGGTTTGGGTCTCTATCCTCAGGCTTTTCATAGAAATTCCAGACCCTCTAAGAAGGCAAGTTCAGAGTTATATGTGCTCATAGAGGAGGAAACTGAACGTTCTGAGACCTGGGGCCAATACTGTGAAATGAGACACATTTATTCAGTTTCAAAACATTCCTGTCCCACTTCCCTTCTTCCGTCCTCAGAACAGAGGATGCGGGCAAAGGGAGGACCTGGATGCTGTCCAGGACAGGCTCGCTGTGGCTATGCTGGTTCCACACTGTTCAAACATCTCAGTCCGGCTTTCGAAGCCCTCCTCGGCTCCTTCTCTGCAAACCTGGATTGCACCGTTGACCTGACCCTTCCAGCCAGGACACCTTCTCTCCTGTGTCCCCCCAAGTACCACGGCCAATGCCCCACCAGGAAGAATTCCAAGTCTCCAGAGCTGACCCATCTATCACTCCAAAGGAAGGGAGTCTATCCTTTCCCTCCATTGAAATACTTCATTACCCATTCAGAATCAAGAGCCCCTCCTCCATAAAAATGGAGGGAAGAGTCCTCAATCTTAATGAAATCTGTCCCTCACTGCTCAGAACTTAATTCCTTCACATGTGCTCCGTTTGCCCTCCTCTGCACAGGCGGGAACCTTCTGCTTGCAGTCCAGCCCTCCCCGTCCCTGTCAGAGGCAGTGTGTCTGACGGCTGGCTCAGGAGGAAATGCCAGGCGTTCCTGGGGGACATCCAGCTTTTCCACAACCTATAGAATGCAGGGTCAGCATGAGCCCTTGCTAATGAATTGCAACAGTAACTTAGTTTCCCCTAAATTAAAGGTTAAAAACAATAAGAAAATGGAAGTGAAATATAGCTTGATAGTTCTGAATTCTTGGCATTTCTTTCTCAAACTTAAGCCTTTTCAATATACCTTTTCAAGTTTTTTTTTTTTTCTTCAGTGCTGGGAAGTTCTTTCTTTCTTTGTTTTAAGTACAGAACAATGGACTAATTGTACAGTGGTTTGCGGAAGGTGTTCTGTTTCTGTTGAAATGCTTACCCTACCCCCAAGGTATTTTCCATTATGTCATTTTACACAATTTAAGGCCTAAGTATAAACTGTTACCTAGAAGCAAGCTCCCCACCACAAAAATGATACCTGCTCCCCTCCTCCAAAAAAGGATTCCACTGATGCTCTGTAATTCTAGGTCTACTGCAGACAATGATTTATCGCAGAATAAGAAACGTGACCCTGATAAGGCAAGAGATGGGTGGGGAGGAATGTAACCTGAAATAAAAATGTAAAGGAACCCACTGCACTTAATAGAGTTCAATGAGGCTGGTGGGTGAGCACAGTTTCTCTGCCCAGAGGCCAATGGGCACAGGGACACGTGGCCATGATGTCATGCTGTGACACACAAAAGCCCGACAGGCCACTGTCAATGGAGGTTTGAAACCCTGCATGTACAGCTTACTCACAAAGACACACACACAAAATTGAGGTTTACTCTGCTGCGTTTCATCTGGGAACCAACAGTTTCTCCCATAACCTCCAGAAACCCAAAGGCAATGATTTCCTATCTGTACTACTGTGATTCCCAAGTGAGGACTGCGTACATCAGAAACACTACATCAGCTTCACTTTTGACTACAGTTTGGATGTAGCTGGGAAAGTATGACAGATGGAAATGCCAGCTAAGAAACCCACTCCCTTAAAATAGTGGCTCTTACAGTTTCCCAACAAGCCCAAACCCAGAAGATACAATATTAGGTGAAGGTCTTTTCTTTCTTTTCTTTCCTTTCTTCCTTTCTTTCTTCTTCTTTTTTTTTTTTGCTGTTTTATGATTTTTTAAATCTGCCCAACCTAATCTGTTGACAAGCATTTCTAATAATTACTTGTGAGAAAGATTTTAACTAAAGTCAAAATAAGTTTTTAGTTACTCAATATGAACATGTGGCTACCTTGCCTCTGTAAGAAAATGATGTCATAGTCTAGAATACCACTTGGAGTCAGAAGAATTTTACAGAAAAGTTATTACAGTCCTAAAGAACCGACTGCAGGAAATCATGTGGGGAAAAAGCTACAAAACTGGGTCAGCGTTGGAGGGCAGTAGGTGAAAGCAAGAGGCTGCTTTTCAGGGTCAGATTCCTGTGCGATTTCTTTAATACACACCGCTCGAAAACGCTTAGATCTGAGGAGCACCCCACTTATCCAGAAAGATCCCAGGCACCTGAGCCAGCCACAGACTAGGTGTCACAAGCACCTGCGCTCCGTATTCACTACTGAGATCTCTCATCCGAAACTTACTGGGTGCTGACTGATGGTAATTCCTAACAAGCCTAGAAATCTGACTTCCCAGACTCTTGGAGCATATATGAGACAACAGCAAAACAGACTGGGGTCGGGTAGGCTTGCTTTTGGTAGTGGAATCAGCAGCTGGCAAAAATCCCCAAGGATTATGTTAAGAATATAGGTATATAATGTGCCCGAGTAATCAACAAAAACAAGGCCACCTCCGGTCAATGCCAGACAAATGCCCTGATGTACGGAGACTACCAAGGGCTGGCTCAGCTCGGTAAGAAAAGCACCAAGGCTTTATCAAGAGTCTGGAATACAATCACTCTGAAGCACAGTTTTACTTTTGGTCATCTACCCCAAGCTGAAATATAGACTCATACATGTGTACACACACATGTACATTTGTGTGTGTACATATTTGTATATGCTTGTGCATGCACACACATATTTGCATGTATATGTATATGTGTATGTATCCATACATAATTTTATATGTATATGCTACAGAGTCCAAAGTTATGTATTTTAGAATTATGTGCCTTAAAGAATGGTAAAATGTTGTTTGTTGTGACATTCATGGGAAAAAAGAACACGGGACCTCATATTGTCACTGCCTGACAGCTTCAGCAGTGTTTAAAAGGCATTAAGTAAGGACCAGAATGACATATGCCAGAGCATAAATAAACACTAATAATAACATACTTATTCAATAAGAGGAAGATGTACAATCCACTGTAATTTGGAACCATATTATCATCCATAAATAAAGTAGGTCTTGAACCATTTTACTGGGTTACCTGCTTTGAAAACATGCTGTAAATCAAAGGTCTAATCTGAGAACCCAGAGAAATGACGTCTGGGGGGCACGGGCCCCTACTTTATCTGCATCACCATGCACATCCTGCGTCACCAATTGGCACCTTTTAACTCTACATATAAAGCCAAATAAATAAATAGAATGACAGAACATAATTCTATAAAGTTTTTAACGTATTGCAATGGTCAGAATCTACTATATAAAGTTTCTATTTCCTCGGAATTCTCTCATTGAACTTATTATTGCAAATCAGGGGTGCTCAGAGGGACAGGGGGTTCAGAGGGCTTTTTGTTTGTTTGTTTAAGCAAGTATTTTGAGGAGACATTTGAGAAGATAAGTCATTTATCACTTGACTTTTTAGAAATAGAGTTTAGAAACTCAGGACATCTAGATGCCTCTCTCACTCGACATTTCATAACAGCAGATGCAGGTACAGGATTCTAACTGTGCGTGTGTCTACCCGTGACGGCTGAAGGGCTGGTGACTTCCGCGGCCAGCCACCTGGCCAGCCTTCCTTGCCTCACCGTCTACACCTGGACGTCGCTCAGGACGCCTTCCTTCCAAAAGGTGAGGACCCTCCTTCCCTTCCCCTGTTTTGTTCTTTGATCTTTCCCTGTGCCTTGACTTCTTTATGGTAAAAAAAAAAAAAAAATGCTTCAAAGATTTTCCCTGAATTGTGACCCAACTCAAAAGCATAAAGCTTCGGCAGGCAAAACCAAATGCCTCTCCACCCGAGCCGCAAACCCCAAGCATCACTCTGTTAAAGGGGTGGGTCACAGCAGCTCCAGATCCCCTCTTTCTCCTGTAATGACCCTTTTAGTTAAATCCTTAAGGAACACATATGAGGCACAACTCTAAAGAATCGAGGCAGATATTCCCCCCAGGAATTTACAAGAACAGAGCGGGTAGGCAAAAGTAGGTTTACAGTTGTGAGTACATGAAATGGGGTTCATTCTGTATTATTATTATTAATTCTATTATTTTTCCATTCAAACTGTAATAACTGCTGTATTTCAGCACAATCTATTTTTGATCAAAACACTCAAGAGTTGTTTTGAGGACAGTTTATAAGACAGTTAGAAAATGAATTTAGTTATTTCCAGCTGGGACTCCTTTCCCTCCCTCCGAGAGAGGCCATTTATGCTGGAATCTGCCTGGAGCTTCGAGAGGTAGAGACCCTGGGCTTCTGGGCCAGGCTAATGCTGGAAGCCTCAGGGAGGCCTTTTGTGCCTGGGAAAGCAAACAAACCCAAGTTTATTTGTGGCCTGCCCACCTGCTGTACGTGGGTATAATTGGCTGAGCAACGCAAGTGTCAAGTCACCAGGAGTCAAAGCAGCCTATTCCAGTAAACATCTGCAAGTATCAATATTTTTAATGAGGGCAAACTAAAGTGCTGGAATCCAGATTTCTCTGAGTAGGTTCTCTCTGGAGTAAATGCACCTCCTGAGCTCAAAGCCAACATTTCCCAAAGTGGGTCCCTGGAACACAAGCTTAATGCACTGCCAACAGTGTTCCTTGAAAGGGCGGGGTGGGGCATGCTTGTCAAGTGAGTTTGGGAAGCGCTGGATTAAACCAAGTTCAGCAGGTTGCTTTACAGGGAAACTTCTCAGAGCCTCTAACTGTGCTGGAAGTTCTCCAAGAAGTTACAGGACTTGAGAGTGAGGACCACACTCGGGGAAGCATCTCGTGCATGAGGCTATGACCTTGCCAGGCTACAGCTACACAAGGTCAACTGTCGGATTCAGGCAGAGCCCAAAGTATCTGACACAGAGTAAACAAAGAAAGGCTCTTCAGCTAGAACTAAGATTTTCTCAAAGTGTATCCGCTTGGTCATGTTACTGTATTGTCACAGCAATTTCTCTATAATCTAATTAGGGCTATTAAGTGTGAAGGTGCTCGGGCCCGAGATCCATAGTCACAGCCCCTCTCCTGCATTTAAAGAAATATGGAATGTCTGGTGTCAACATTGCTAAAAATACATTCTGTCTAAAAGAGCTTCTTGGCAGGTCCTGAAGGGAGAGTCAATACCAACAAAATAATCACAATGTCAAGGGCTGTTAATAGCTGTGGAGAAAATTTAGATTTCCTGGGACGGAGCATGTGGGGTGGGTAGCTGCACCTGCGCGCACACACACATGTGCCACGTTTTCATTTCACCCATTTCCGCAAATGACACCACCTTCACTTACCACTCAGGAGAGAGATCCGAGTTGGCTCCCTCCTCAAATCCAGTTTGCCCCTAAGTCTTGACAATCAACTTCTAAGGATGCATTCTCTTGTCTTCCTACCCACTGCTATGTCCCATGCCATGTCCCTCTTCCCTTGTACCTGATGGCCCAGTCACCCTGAGATGTGTGTGGACTCTAAGGGAACCCCACTTTTCCGTACCTCCATGGCAGCCCATGCTCATGGGCTGAAAACTGCTGCCCCCTTTCTCCCCACCTCTGCCAGTCTACTTGAGGAATTCCCACTCTGCCCACAGCCCACTCGAAGCTTTCCCCATTCCGGCCCTGTTCCTCCCTTCCCACCCTGTCCATTAATTTTATACATACACTGCATCTGTAACTACTTCATAGAGCTTTTTCTAACTATGCTTTAAGGTATTCCATTTCATTCATTTCTCTCCCATTCTCAACACTTGCACAGAGACTGAAACACAGAAAATGCCCATTGCTTTTGAACCTATGAAGAAAGAATTAAAGTAATTTTAAAAATGTATATATCATAATGCAACTTCTGAACACGTCCTACACTCAGGCTTCTGGGAAAAGGAGGCGTATGCAAGAGTAAGGGATGAAACAGGCTCCCCAGCTCTGAGGAAGGAAGCCTCAGCCGCTTGCTATGGCCCTGGAAATTCCAGTTCAAACATGTCTCCAGTAAAAATGGATTTACCTAGGTGCCAACTACCTGCAGTCATACTGTTTCCTGAAAAAGCCTGGGCACGATGTCGGAGGCTCACAGTAACCTTTAAAGTTGTTATTAATCCACTCTCCATGGTCACATGACCATTTTGATGGAAGAAGGGGAGAAGAGCTTATGTGCATCCTCACTCACTGGGCTGGGTGTTCAGCCTCTACATCACACCATTCAGACCCCAAGCTTCCTTTCTGTGTTGAGGGGGTGCGAGTGTTACTCCAAGTTAGTTCATTATCTAAACTGCCCACACTAACTATGTCGAGTATGAACTGTTTCAGTCCTGAAATTTGAATGCAAACTGAGTCCTTTCTCATAGTGGCAAAACCAGAATACAGTTCTTCACAATTCTTGACGTCTCTCAGGACACTCTATGGATGGTGTGTCTGGCTTCCAGGATTGATAACTGTTCCTTGAACACCAATAGAAAATATTTTTTAAAGAGATGATCTTGTTCAATAGTTTCATCTCCACACAGACGTAGGCAGGTTCACATCACCCCCACTTTTAGCCTCCTTCCAAAAAGGAGAATGCCACAACTGGTGACCAGTACTCATTCTGAAATACAGGACAGTTTCCGCTTGCCATAATTCAGATCCTATTCTAGTGAAGGAACTGCCATAAAGGACATTACTGGGTCAACTAACAACGTGGACTACAGATGGTAAAGTATTATACTGACACTTTTTAAAGGTACAGGCTTACTGTATGTCCTCAACATGTTACTAACAACCCCCAGCCCTGGTGAATCAGGCAAATCCCTCTCTCCCTCTCAATCAGCATCATCTTATTCTCACAAGATCTCCAGGAGAAAAGCATTTCTACTTCCCACCCGACAGAAGCACAAGTGCACAAATGTTAAGCAGATTGGCTTTGGATACTTAGGACTACAGATGACAGGCAGGCCCAGGAGTCACACCCTGAACTCGACCCAGAGCGCAAATGCTCGGCGTGCCATGAGTTAACTCTGGAGCGCCAGACACTGCGCTCTGCAGGAGATCTGGTGCCAGGGTGCTGGACACTGAGATTCTAACGCAAGACACACAAAGTGAAGAGGCCTGTGGGATGTCAGACAGAAGCTGCACTGAGAGGGAGGGGAAACCACAGAAACCCACGCCCGAGGTACAGCAGTGAGGGGCAGGATGGCTGGTGACACCTTTTAAGAAGTGCATTTACAGAACGGACCCCAAAGGGAAACACTGCACGAACACCACAAAGCCATGGCAGGTGTTTTGGAATATCTGCACCTCCATCCCACACTCCAGGTAGGGGTCATCGGGAGGTACCGGAAAAACTTGTTTTTTACTCCTCAGGAATCAGTCTGTTTGGATACCTGTATTTAGAGACACGGGAATACAAGACAGATCCTGACCTGTTTCCTTCTATTTCCAACTGAGAATTACTGGGCACCTTCTCCACGTTACACCTGTGGTAGAGTAGAAAGAACACTACAGTCAGAAGACCTGGGTACCCGTCCCAGCTCCTGCCTCCTAGGTTGGGTGACCTTGGGTCACTCATTTCACTCTCGAGCCTCAGTCTGCACACCTACCTGCTGTGCCTACCGCATGGGATGGCTGGGAAGGTCGCAAAGGTGTGTGTTTGGAACCTCATTTGAAAAAATATACACTTCGCCACAAACGGGGAAAAAAGGATTTCTTAACCTCGTTGGGACTTTCCGGCTTCTCTCAAACACGTAAGTGCCTGCAACACTGATCCCAGTCCCCTTTGCACCTGTTCTGTGGGGCCGTTAGAGCACACGTTCCATCCACCGCCAGGGGTGTGTGTGACCTCAGGGAAGTAAGCTCATCGAAGTCCAGCTCCTCCTTTGTCAGATGGGGACAATACTCACCTCAGATTGCTGTGAACATTGAATAGGGGGCCGTACTTGGTTACAGCAGCCAGCGCAGAGGGTGCACCAAGCAATGGCCAGACTCAGTTTCTGAACACCATCTAGGTAGTGGACTCTGCTTCTCAGAACTCTATTCTATTCCAAAAGAATCACTGAGCTAATGACTTTCAACTGGAAATGACAAGAAATGAGCACCTGAGGTCCTTAGTCCTTTTGTGTGGTGGCAGAGAAGTGGCTGACAGGTGTGACAAATCTGGAGAAAACCCTCCGTCCCAATAAGGTCTTACACTAGGCACCACCCAGTGCACACTGAACCATGTGTGGCCACTCAGAGACCCCTTCGCAGACCCAGTGCGCACGCTGCCTTAGGAGAGCAGGAGGCTTTGCAGAGGGGGCAACGCATCAACAGAGATGCACAGGGGGAAAGTCCTGGCTCTATTCAAAATAGGAGAATTAGTTGGAATGTCTGAAATATAAGGGGTGACAATCACTGCAAGTGATTTGAAAAAAAGATGGGCATGGTTCTATGATTTAGAGTAATGGAAATGACCGGTCGCCGAGGACGTGAAGCTCTGAACAAAGGAAAGTCCAGCAGAATAATTTAAAATGGTGCTGATAAGGAGCATGTGGGGACAGACCTGCAGTCGGTCAGCAATCTGGCTTGGGAAAAACAGTACAAACAAAAAAAAAAGGACACAAAATAACAAAGAATATTAAATAATGATGTGGATTTGGCTTTACAAATGTATGCGACTACAAGTCTATTTTAGAAAGATAATATGAAAGATGGTATGAATAGTCTACCTCAGGATGATGATTGATGGGAAAGCCTTTGACACAGCAAATACCTAAATGCACTTCAGGTAAAGCACTTTGTAGACAAAATCTTGGAACAATGCAATGATTTTTTAATAAGAGTCCATCCCTTCTGGAGAATGAGTTGACTACATATGAGCCTTGAAAACAGCAGCTCAGCTTTACTCAAAATGAGGGAAATGCTATAAATGCCTTTTCAGCATGTATAGGAATTAAACAGGGACATTTTGTCTTTGGGTTGCAGTGTACAAATCCTTGGAAAGCTGCTATACTGCAATGGAATGAAATGTTGTATCTCATTACCCTGGTACATGTCATTATAATTACATACTTGCGTGCGGGCACACACACACACACATGGCCCTGGCTGATGTGGCTCAGTGGATTGAGTGCCAGCC
Source organism: Tonatia bakeri (assembly GCA_004024845.1). NCBI lineage: Eukaryota > Metazoa > Chordata > Mammalia > Chiroptera > Phyllostomidae > Tonatia > Tonatia bakeri. The sequence goes on from PVIA01000011.1 coordinate 725,213, forward strand.
TGTGAACTGAAAGGTCGCTGGTTCAATTCCCAGTCAGGGCACATGCCTGGGTTACAGGCCAGCTTCCCCTCTCTCAAGGATAAATAAAATCTTTAAAAAAAAATTGTGTGTGTGTGTGTGTGTGTGTTCCCCCTAAAAGTGACAATAAGCATGAGATAATGCCATTGTACCCTTATATAATGGGCTCATATGACCCCCTCTTTTCCTGAATTCCCTAGTGCAATGCCTGTGCAATAACATCGGGTAGGGAGGCTATCTCCTCCACCGCATGGGGGCAAGTACCTCTAGTCCTACTCAGCAGTACAGGGCTGGAAATAAGGGGGGTGGGGTGGGAATGCAATAAATGAAGAGAAGAAATGACTTTCTACAAGTGAAAAGAGCTAAGATTCAGGCCCAGCTAAGTCTTTCCACCATCCCTACAGACAGCACCAGGGCTTCCTAAAATGAGGAGCAAGAAGACAGTCCCAGCTCAGGGAAGAGCAGTCTTAAGAGCCTCTAGGAGAAAGGAGCCATGTGGTTGTCACCCCTGCCACCCACCCCACGGGGTGCCAGGGCTGTGTCAGGCAGGTCGCACCTGCCTCCCCCACTGCTTCCCTGTGTCCGTCCTCAAAGCTGGTGGACATGAAGTCTAGAAACCCTTCACAGACCACAGGGTCAGTCCTCCAGAAATGCCCCTGCTGCAGTCTTCACACGATTGGTGGAGAGGGAGGAGGTGACAATAAGCCCATATTCTGACTCCAGATTCTTCAGGAATGAGAACAATGGTCAGATTTGAAAAGCAAGGCTAATAAAGGTTGAATAAAAGCTAGTGATAGCAGAGTGGATAGGAAGCATATCAATACACTTCAAATGAGTTCAAGTGTCCAGATGCAAACTAATTACATCCTGAAAGAGTGTGTAGATTCCTCCTTCTAATATTGGTTAAGAAATTACAGAGACTAGAAATGGAATCAGAAGACTAGAGATAAACAAATGTCCCAATTTCAAAAGGGGAAAGAAAACTTGAGACTGCTCTGCCTGAGGTGGACCCTGGGTAAAACTTAGAAGAAATTATTCAGATGCCACGGGGCTATTTAGAGAAGATAAATAACATCATTAAGGACCAGTAGGGGGTCTCTTAGAAAAAGCCAGGACAAGCTAACCTCATTTCATTCTTTCAGCAGGAATTCTAGGCTGATAGATGGGAGAGGCCATAAATATAGTATAGCTCGGTTTTAGCCTTTCCTGATAACCTTGAGAAAGGATAGATAAATGTGGGTGACAGGATGGCATGGTCAGGTGAGTTCACAGGTGGCTAATCAACTTTTGTGATTACTGGTTAATAACTTCATGTCAACCTGGAGTGATTTTCAGGCCATAATACAGAGACCTGTCCTTTGCCCTTTAGCAATTTCTCAACAATAGCATATGGCAAATCTTCAGATGACAAAAACAAGCAAAACCCCCCAAAACAAACAAAAAACCCAACCCAACCCCCAAATAAAACACTTAGGCAGACAAGTAAACATGATTTTTTAAAAAGGCCCCAAAAAATCAGAGTTGTATCAATAGAGTGCAAACCAAAAATCAATTAAATGGAACTGCATAAGGATAAGAATAAAACCAATAGATACTGGTTAAGAAAAAAAAGAAAAAAAAAAGTTTAGTCGAAGACTACCCTTGGCAGTGCGTCAGTGAGAGCAGAGCTGTCTGCGTGTTTGGGGGAGTGGGAGTTTGTCCAACACGTCACGTGTCCAACCTGAGTTAACTCTGTGTCAAAGTTGCCGGAGGAAGTTAACACACTCTTTAGTTATGTTAACAAACTCTGGTGTTCAGAATAAGAAAGCTAACCATCCTGCAATCAGCCCACAGGATGCCTGTGAAGTTCTGGGGGCTGCGTTTTAAATGGGGGCGCTAAGGAGGCAGAATGTGCCAAAGGAGCTGGCCCAGGGTGGTAGAACTGTAGGTAACACTGGATAGCAAAGTGAGGTGCTTCAGCCTGAAGGAGAATGTCCTGAGGTGAAAGAATGTGTTTACAAATGTTTTACAGGCCATTTCTTGGATCAAGAACAGATTTAATCCCTGAAAGTCTAAGTAGAACAAACAGCTAGAAGTCAGAGGGCTGAATCCATCTTCATGTGGGAAACGGCTGTTGTGTTTAGAGGTGTCCTTTGGTGTCATGAACTGCATGCTGGGAAGCCACCCTAAGGCTGGATGAATCTGCCAGAGGTTGGGGGACACATACGGGTTGTGGGAAGTTGGACCAGGTAGAGCTAAAACTGCTTCCAACACTCATATTCTACAATGTTGTCCCAGGGACAATGTTAAAGGGTACAGACGCAAACTACGTTGAATTCCTTTACAAAGACATAGTGGTAAGTTAAATGTCACATCAACTGAGAATATGATTTTAAAAGCCTTCTACATAAACAGAAAACAAAGCATGCTTAACAAGTCAAAACAAAGTCTTCTAATACTACTCAACAAAGTTCTCTGTTTGGGGAAATAGAACGGTGGGGACGAGGAGCAGCAGGCTGGTGCCCCCCCAACAGCAAACGCTGCAGGGAGATCTCAGTTATGAATCACACAGTTTGGGGTGACATTTTAAAAATGATCCTCCTTTTAAAAAAAATGAGTCCTGGTGCTGAAAATAAAGACAATAAATAGATGCTATGTTATCCCCAGTCCTCTGTAAAAGATAAAGATACATCTGTCCCAGAATCATGGAAGAATTAAAAAAAAAAAAAAAAAAACGGTCTCACAAGAGCTAATTAATTCTTATATATCAGTTAAATATAGATGGCAGGTATTATTTAATATACTGCTAATCTTGCACCGCTGACAGAGCTCGAACATTTGACTGCAGTGAGGGGAGGGAAGTTAGTACAGGTGGTATTTCCCTCACAGGCAGGTTGAGTTACTATATTAGTAACTGACTTTAATGGCGCAAAATTCTGAACACATGGAGAGGTACATTTCCCAGCAGCATTTTCTAAAACCAACCAAAAATATGACAACATATCTAATTACAGCCCTCCTAATTTGAGTGCCTCCTACTTGAGCACCAAGTTTGGTAAGAGAAATAAAAAATATAAATAGAGCAAGTGCTTTTTCTCAAGGATTACTAACACGAAACATACATGAAAGATGCAGCAGTGGGAAATTTTGTGCATACACCCCAGAATGTGCCTAAAATGTGGGAGCTAATAGGATGGGCCTTATGAGGGTGCTTTTCAAAGGAAAGGTAAAATAAATACATAAAACCAGAGAAGGGGGGTAGGAGAAACTATTCAATGTCTGCATGCTGAAATATTTTAATATCCTTTCACTACAGTACAACTAAAGATGAGCTCAATGATCAGTCCCACAGAAGATGAGTTTTCTGTTTTTTGGAAATAAAAAGATGCAAAGCCTATCAGAAAGGACACTTACTTTATAGTGCTCAGAGCCCCACTCACCCATGAGATTAGTTATACACAGTCAGAAAGGCTGATTATTAATAATTAAACTGTTCAGAAGGCTTGGGTTTTATTAACTCATCAAATCTTCATAAGGCCTCTAGAGGCAGGTCGGTAATTGTTCCATTTTTTAGGTAAGAAAACTGAGGTTAAGTAAATTGCTTACTCCTACCCCAGCCAGGCGGCTCCATTGATTGGAATATTGTCCCGTATACCAAAAGGCTGTGTGTTTGATCCCTGGTTGGGGCACACACCTAGGTTGCAAGTTCAATCTCTGGTCTGGGTACATAAGAGAGGCAACTCATGATGTTTCCCTCTCATATCAATGTTTTTCTCTCTCTCTCTCTCTCTCAAATCAATGAGCAAATCCCCAGGTGAGGATTTAAAATTGCTCACTCCCTGGCCTGCCCACTCTCTTCCCCTGCCCCACTAGGAAATGCTGGAGTAGATTAGGATTCAAACACAGGTAGTTAAATCAAGACAAAAGCTTGTGCTCTAATCTACTGTACTATGCTTAGCTGATGTTCAAGGGACCTAACACTAGACTACTCTGTATTTTGGGTGGTTTCTAGGAAAGCTGTCAGTCCATAGCCACATGTATCAGTAAATCACAAACTCAAAAGGCAATGGAGCCAGGAGATGTGCGTGCAGGGGGTCAGGTGTGGAAAGCATGACAATGAAGGGGAACTGACACTCTGTGCTCGAGGAATCCCAGTGGGCGAGGGAGACTGTGGCAAAGAGAGTAGGCCAGCCCATAGACGGGAGGTGGCCTCTTCTTCACTCTGACCAGACCGCTACCTGAGGGAACGTTGGGTAGAGCGCTGCCAGATTTTTAGGTTTGTCCAAAAGGGGAGGGGCAGTAAAAAATAGCTAAAGTTTTATAAGAACATCTCTCTAGTTTAATGTGCTTTCTTTTTAATTAAAAAAAAAAGAAAGAAAGAAAACCATGTGAAACATGAAATAAAACAATCTGTTGGCAGTCTGTGGTTCACTGGCTGGTGACCTCTCTTACGCCATTAAAGGCAAAGACAGCCATCACCTGGTACAACAGGCCCAGCTTCTCAACCTGTAAGACCTTCCTCAGCTGTCCTCAGGGCTACAGCAGCCCTACACTCACCCAGCAGGCAATGAACAAAATGCCTGTCACAGATCAAGGCACACCAGGTCCACAAAACAGTTTGCTCTCCTGAGACAAAGGCAAAAAAGCTAGAGGCATATGCAGAGTGATACACTCAGCTTATTTTTTTTCTTTCCGTAGGGGCTGATAAAATGAGGTGTCATTGTCCCAGTTGGCCTCCTGGATGGGGACGGTTCCTGCCTGCGGCAGATTCACTGGTCAGGCTGAAGGTAAATAGAAACTCAACAGAGAGAGTCACTGATTCTTGGTTTACCAGGAAGTTTGCTATTCGCTTTAGTCAAAGAATGGACTCGTGGCCAAATTTTCCTTCCTGGGTTGCTGTCGTCCCCGTGTCAACGAACAGCTCACTCAAACCCAGTTTGATGGGGCTGCCCTTTGTGGCTACTTCAGAATTCTGAAACGGTATCCACTTTTCAAAAAAAAAAAAAAAAAAACAAAGAAGGAAGATAGTAAAAAATGTAAGCAGGGGACTTAAAAGGCCTGTAGGTAAAGATAGGCCAATCATTCTGACCCTTTCACGAGCATCTCCTCCTACCCACTCGCCACCATTTCTGAAAACTCCTTACGGGTAACATAGTAAAAACGTAACAATAAAACCTCATGGTTGAAAGTTTCTTGCTTTTTTTTACTATTTAGTCTTCATAATGAAGTTTTTCCCTCTGGGATAACACATTTACCAGTCACAATGAAAAACTAAAATCACAACTTACTTATTTTTAAACACTTCCAGGTATGCAGAGCAAAACTAGTTAATGTAAAAAAAAAATTGGTAACTAAAAAATGATTAATACCATTATGTAATTTAGAGAAATAAAATGTTTAATTGTTTTGTCTCCTATCAGTTTTTCAACTGGAATGAGATATATCTTCCCAATTAAAACTGCATCAGATGATTATCCAGTGGAAACCAAATCAACTAACCAAAACATAGCCTAAATAGTTAATCTACTGCATAGGGCTGACCAAGACCCTAAAAGACCTTCGCTTTGGTTTTCAAATAATTGCTCATTGTCTAAAACAGTCTGGGGATAGTGTCCAGTACAGATTTCTCAAAGTCCACATTCAAAAGTTTCATGGAAAAGAAGTAAACTTTCTGAAATATCATCCTGTCTGTGTAGTATTATTAGGAAGAAGAAAGTGACTGCAACAAGTGCTCAGAAATTTAAGTGTGTTGGAAGGAAAGAAAGATCAGTCATTTTGATAAAGCATCTGTTTGGTTGTGAACAGTCTCCACATGAAATATTTACCTTAAATATACTAGGACTATACTTTCTCTAACAACTCAATGCAAAAGTATAATTTTATTTTATCATTCCAATCTTTCCACATAAACGAGGACATTTCCGAGGTCCTTAAGAATCCTTTTCCAGTTCCGATTGCTTTTGTTAGTTTTGTAATCTAAACTCCTGTTTCCAAATATCTTAAACACTATGCAGTAAAACATCATACCAGGCAGTAGCAGTGGCCATTTTGAACACGGCAGAAGGTTACTGATACCTTTGGCGTGAGAGCCACAAAACAGGACGTGGAAAGAACGTAAAAAAACCAGTGCACACCTTCATAACTCTGGCTCGGAGGAAGCCTCACTTTCACCCTCAGTGAAGACCATCAAGAGGGAGGAGAAAAACACTCACCTGTCTTTGTAGTTTATCACAGTATCGATGATAGCGTTCATCTGCTTCGTCAGTTTAGGGGGATTTGGTGATAGCTTCTCCGCAGGGGGGCGGCCCCTTCTCTTCTTAGCTTTTTCCACATCTTCTTTTGCAGGATCTTTATCCACATTTCTTCGTCTTTTTCGCTTCTTAAGCCGTACTTCTTCTTCCATTTCTTCCAAATTCCCGTCTTCAATGGCCTGTTAATATGGCACAAATGAGAAAAATTCAAGACAAGAAAACAACAAATATGCATATACACACATACAATTTGAATAATTAGAATAAAATGAAACAAACAAAAAAAATAAAAGTGAACAGCAATCGGTGGAGTAGGAAGAAAAAGGGAAGACCACCATATTGAATAAACGCATCTGTAACCCAAGTCTGTTTTATGAGCAAAATATGTTGAAGGCCCAAAACACTAGTAGCAAAGACCGTGACAAATGAGAGAAGATCTACATATTTACATGTTTGAAGTTAACTGAATCCAACTGAAATTTTGGCTCAATAGAAGAATAAGACCTTCAATGTCTCATTACTGTAAGGGGAGAAAAGATACAACTACAAATAAAAGGGCTGAGTGAAGAAAAAAATTTCCCTGAGAATACATCCTTACAATCATAAGCATTGACCATTTCTTTTGTATGATTTTACATCAATTTATTCATGATTCACAACATAAATCAAAACTGTATCCAGATTTTGTTCTAACGTAGCAATTAGTAAACAAGGAGACGGAGAAGAGCAAAGCCACATTCCTCTGTAAACGCACTTAAATCATCCGGTGAAGAACACACACACTCACAAACAACAAACACTTTTTTTTCCAATTACCTGCAAACGCTTGCTTTAAACCAGAGCCAGCAGCACTAATGCAGAGAGATAATAAAATAGCTATAAAAACAACCAGGTATAAAAGAAACCTGCTCATAAATGGCTAAAAGATCCATGTGACAGACCCAGAAGTTTAAACTTTTTTCCCCCCCGGTACATCTCAAAACTTAAGAAAAAATAGAGAGGAAAAAAAAATGCAAAAGAAAAAAAACCACAACAGATAAAAGAATATTTGATCATGAAAAAAATATTTTTTAAAATCTTTAAATTATATTTCAAGATTGCCTTCTTACACAAAATAACTGATGTTGTTATTTGTTCCTCTTGCCTCTCAATATTGCCTCCAGTATGCAAATGCTAATCAATCCTTTCTCGCAGCTGAAAGAGCTCTAATCATAAGGCAATTACCTTCATTTCTCCACAGCACCAAACATGGCTAATATTTATGATCATGTGAGTATAACAATCAATATAAAGAGTGATTACAGCTCAGACATAATTTCTTTCACTTGTGTACAATGCCTCCTGAAAAAGAAAGGTTTTGTGAAGAAAACCTGGTGCAGAACACAAAACAACCTGGCATATTAAAAATGCCAGTGGGATTAAAAAATATGTTCTCTATGCATCTTCCAATGTGCAAACCCATAGAAGCAACATGCACACAGACAGAATCCTAAGGGACAGTCTGAGCCTAGGCCTTAATAATCAAAAGACAATTTCCATCACGATCCTACAATGTTCAGATAAGCAGTATGAAGGAGGCGAGATCTGATGAATTATGAGGAAAAAGGAAAAAGGAGAAGAAAAAAAAGCTCCACATTATTCATTAATATTCATTTGCCTAAAAGCAGGACACCCACTATACAGCTAAACACACTGCAGCTAAGCGAAGATTAAGAAAAGGAAATTGTCCCGCAAATCTTGGAGGCTGAACATGCTAATAATAAATACAGCATGCAAGGCTGTCAACAGTTAATGGTACTGCTCTCCTCAAGCACCCAGTTGCACACAGAAATACGGAGAACACCGGCTTTTGATGTGTTACACACCTACACATGCCTGGGATGTAGTTCTACTGAATCTTCAAGACGGCAACGAAAAAGGATATTTACCTTACCACTATCAGCAGGCCGGCTATCGGAAATCACAGTTAGTGGGGATAAAATTAACAAGCCAGCAAAGCAGCGAGCTGCTAGTCTCTTCATCAGCTGATCAGGAAAAAAAAGAGAGCTGGGGAAAGGCTATGTTTTCATATACAAGTAATTTTATTTCACTGAAAATTTAATACTGAAAGGATTGTGGATACTCAAATCTGCTGTTTCATTCTACCTACTACAAGGCCCGAAGCCTTCCTCCTTCAGCCTGTTTTAATATTGACAACTACTTATCATATTTTTTTCCCTCCTTATTATTCCAGGCAGCAGAATTAGAGATTTTTAGCTCAGGCGGTTTCTGATTCTTACTTGCATTTTAACAATTAAGCCAATAAGAAAACAAATTAATATTCAAATGTATTTTCAAAAATTAAAACAAGGTATGCTTTTTTTGGCATTTTAAACCTCATTTTAGTGCTTTTTAATAAAACAAGCTGCATGGTTTGGGAGCAGTCTAAGATGATTTTTTTTAGTAAAAGAATTTCTTTTTCATTAAATGCATGTCAGTAAAAGCAATGTGCATGTTCTCAAGTTCAAGTATTTTCATAAAATATGTTATTCTGCTCTTTACAGAAAATCCCAAACAACTGTGACACTTCACTTTCAGTTTCATGCTGTAAAATTTTTCATTGTTTTTCTTTTCAGTGGGATAAATGAAGAGAGAGGGGGAAGTTGTAAAGGGTATTTCTATTCTCACCCCCCCCTTAACTTTGCAAAAAAAAAAAAAAGAACAAAGCATAAGCTTGTGATATTTGGACTTTTAAATCTCTAAATCTAAGTAGCTAAAAAGCAAAAACAAATTAAACTGCAAAAAGAACTAGTAAAACAATTTTTATTACAATTGCTAATACATGCAGATTCTTATTAAATTTAGGTTTTGGAATCACACGGAAACACACAAAGTACGGACCATTATTCCCCTTAAATTAAGGTTTTATGCAGGAATGCAGAGAGCTACAAAACATCCTCCCTCCTCCCCAAAGACCCCCAAACATCCATTTGCAGTGCTTCGTGTTCAGGGATTTCTAAGGGTCTTGTTCTAATGGAAATCAATCCACTAAATATTTCCCGGTGCTTTTCGCACTTAAAGAGTAGAGTAAGATTACTCCTGCATGTAAGTAAAATTATTCATGGACATTTAAAACTGTTCTTTAATTTAAAAAAATTACTTAAACGGGCTCAACTGACTCAACTCAGTGCTAGGAGAGGGGGCACAAAAAAAAAAAAAACCAAAAACTTGCTACACAATGCTAGAGTACTACCCCAAAAAGAATTCCCTTCCAAACCTTTTACCAGCACAATAATGAAATAAATCACAGAAGCAAACCCCCAGTTTCCGACTGGTGACGTGTTGCGCAAGAGTGCGAGCCCTAATTCAACATACAGACGGCTCCCATGCTGAACTGCCTCTAGATTTAATGAAGTGAATAGGAAGGAAGTCGGGGGAAAAAAAGTGTACAAATAAGAAATTAACACTTTCCTTCCCTATGCAAACGGTGAGCTACAACTACAGCGAAGTTTGGTGAGGCGCTTCTTTCCTTAAAGGCACACTGCACCCTTTTGGCTCCGGATGTCACTTAAAAAAAAAAAAAATCTCTTATGGTGATAAAAAAAAAAATCCCCAGCCAAGTTAAAACAGTGAAGCATATTTCAGCCTGCGTTTTCCTGAATGAAGCTGGGAATTACTCCTTTCTCCACTGGATGGCAACCTTTTTTCCCCCTCCCTTCTTTCTCTTTCTTCCTTTCAAAAAAAAAAAAAATTTTTTTTTTAAAGAATACATTTTCATGACACAGGACGGGCAAGGATGAGATACAGACTGACTCCTTTCTCAGTTCCTAGGAAAGCAGTGTGTGGGTTCTGATAAAATGCAGGAGAGGTCATGCAGAAATAGCTGTTTTAGAGGAACCTCTCTGCGGCTTGCAGAGCACATGGCAGACCTAGAAATCAGCCACACGTGGGTCCAGCTGTGCCCGTCATCCTGACACACTAGTCTTTTAGTGAAAGATGGACAGTCCAGGGAGTCGGTATACCCTTGTTCTTCTTGCCCACTGCGTAATGACGTGCTATTATACATGACTTCACAATACACACCACAGAATGGATCCAAGACTATGAATGGATAACCCGGGAAAAGCAAACAAAAGCCACAAGCCAATTCAGGCGCGTGGTTTCACTGGGGTTCCCTCTTCCTCCTCAGCATCTTCCAAATCCACCACACAGCTGTGGCACAGCCCTTACTGTGGAACGGACCATCTTGGGGAAAACTGAAAGGAGCAATTGGAAAGACGTCTAGACAATGCACGGGAAATTCCTCAGATGTGAAATGGGGAATTTAGTATTGTAATACTTGGCTCCAATGTTCAAATATCACATTTCTGCCCACTGACACATTCTCTGGGGGTTGTCCCCCCCCGGAGCTCTAGGGTTCCAGAAGAACCTAGGATGCTACTGGGGGGGGGCAATGGGGTTAGAGTTGAGGGCTAAACATTAAAGAATTGGGTCTTGTCAATATTATCACTTCCTGTGGGCCACTCATACATCGCTAAACTTGATTCCATTATTTGGGGAGCTTAAACTTCCCTCAAGCTCGTATGGGGCCCTGGAAGCCAATAGTATAGGTAATGACCCACCCAAACCACCACAGCAACCACAACAACAAAAAAAGAAACTTTAAAATTTAAGATTTCACATATTAGAAACTTGCTTATAATAGGAATGTTTAACAACAGCAAAAAAAATTGAACATGGAATTCTTGTTCAAAATGACACATCATTTTAGGCACTTGATTTAATAAAGACTGCAGAACCTTGAGATACAGAATTTCAGACTCATGGCTTTGCACAAGTATGAATTTGGATTATTATCACCTCCCAAAGCAACTAGTTACAAAAGAATGCATCAAATTTCCTAAGGTGAAATAAACTGGACACAAAAGGACAAATATTGTCTGATTGCTATTAAGTGAAAAAGAAGAACAGTGATTACCAGGGGTCAAATGGAGCAGGGACTGGTGCTAGTATTGATTAATGAGCACAGAATTTCAGTGTGGAATGATGAAAAAGTTCTGGAGTGGTTAGAGGTGATGGATGTACAACAATGTACTGAAATGTACACTACTGAGGATGGTTCAAATAGTGAGTTTTATGGGTATTTTACAATAAAAAACTGCCCTGGAAAAAAAATTAAATTTTCTAAATATTAGGGGGGAAAACCCCGACAACTGCAGGTTCATACATGTTCCTACCACCTCAACACACAGCACACAATGCTAGTGAAATCTTGCTAGCTTTCCTTCCGAACTCGAACCTCATAGAATTTAAAAGGTAGCATGTTCAGTCTTGCCCTGGCCAGTGTCTAGAAGCCTTTCAAAATCCTTATTCATTCAAATGTTATTGAGATAGCCACAATGTAAGAAAATACCTGTATATAGAGTATACCTATTCACAGACTTTATTTTTATAATTTAGTTAACAATTTGAATAACAAATATTCAAGAAAAGAGACAAGTCAATCTGCAGGCCAAGGATTTTAGTATATATTTTTTCTTTTTCATGGTGGTAAAATTACAGCTGATGACATATTGATTCAATACACTCTCATTTCTTCACTCACTTGCCAGGCAACTTGGATGCCAGCGGCACCTCCAGCTCCTCCCGAGTGGGAGACTGAAGTATACAACTCGGACCATGAAAGGGAAAGGGAATGAAGCCTCAGTCTGACTGAACTCCTAGTACAGTGGACTTTTCAGTTTCTTGTTCAACTACTTTAAAAATCACTTTCACAAAAACAAACCAAGCCTCTCTCTGTGCCCTATGACAAACAGAAGCTACATAAGGAAACCCAGGGGAGAAATGGGAAAGGAGAGCGAGCCACAGCTTATCCAGCTGGGATGAGGCAAATTAGTATACCATATCAGGTAAAAGCAATTTGGGGTTGGAAAGAAGAAAACACAGTATAGGAAGAATAGAAATCATTTCAGCCATAAGATAAACTAAATACCCATAGGGTGACTTTCGGGCCAGTATTAAGCTAATACTGTATTCAGAGAATGACTTTTAGATTGAGCAGACAGTGGCTACCCAAAACACCCATCCCCGCAGCCCCTACCACATTACAAACACAATGTAGTGACACCTTTGTTGTTACAGGTTGAGGCAAACACTATGCTGCAGCTCCCTTGGGTGAAATCAATCAAAGAACCCAAGAGAATCCCTGAGCCTGAAAGAGCCTTACAGAAACAACATAGAATTAAAAGAAAGGCAGTTCTGCCTTCTGATCCTGACACCATTTATCCAGTTCCTATCAACTCGTAACATGGCCAGAACTCTACCCACTGGACTCTTGAGCAGGGCTTCTTAGAGAAGTCTGGGCCACCTGGGTACTTCAGGGTTCTCAGTGCATTAGAAACATATAGACGTGCCAAGGCCCAAGGAGGAAACAGGTTGTGGTAATATTTCAGTACTTGCAAAGAATAATTTAATGCTACTGAAACAGACAATAGAATGATTACGGGTATAACCTCATTTGGAGATGATATCGAATGGTGAGCTGCAGGTCCCTGAGCCAAAAAAAGGATGGTTCTCTTCTGAGCTTCCTTCCCTGCAACAGGCCATCCATGAGGAACTGGGCCCCCGTACTATAAGACAACTTCTCTCCTACTTAAAGTACCAAAATCAAATGAGAGGGTGCTTGGGCACTCACTTTGCTTAAGGCAGACGCAAAAAAGGCCATTAATAGCCAAACTACAAGGGAGTAGAACACATAAGTAAAACAACCCCCAAAATAAAGACTATTGTAATTTGAGGCCATATGACAGAGGAAAGAAATAGCTTCAGTTTCAATAAATCTCCACCATCACCACCAAAAGCAGCAGCAGCTCACTCACATTGCTCACCATGTTGCCAGGCACTCGGCGCTTTCCATACCTTTGCTCATTTAATGCTCATTAACAACCCTGTGAGGTAGGAACTATTATTCTCTTCACTTTACCAATAAGGAAACTGAGGCACAAAGAGATGAAGCATCTTACTCCAGATCACACAAGTCACAGAGCCAACTGCAGTTTGAATTCTGAAAGTTTGGTTGCATAAACTACACCCTTAACAAAGCTGTTACTCTACTTTGAACCACACATAATGACTGAACCATCAGGAAAAAGCTAAATTATGCTTGCTAGGCTCAGGGCACTAACGCAAGTAAAAAGATAACATGGTACATCTTAGAAGGAATTCCAGCAAAGATACACACAAACACACATGCAGGCCTTGCTTTGCACGGAAGTGTGGGACCCTGCAAGTTGAAACCATACGCAGCCGTTTTAATCATCAATGGGAACATTATGATTGTTCCATGACCTTTACAAATTTAACTCAAAACATTAAAAACTCATTGTGGGTTAAATATGTACAGGGAAATAAAAACCATGGTAAAATGAATATTTATCTAGTACACAAATTTAAAATAATAGAAATATTGAGCATTAAATAACATGATCTGAAATGAACATTTTTTTGCATGACTTGGCAATTTGCCAAGGATCAACTTCCAATATTTTATCCTTTACCTTTTCAATGTAGTCAAAGATCTCAGAGTTCTTTTAATTTGAAGGGATTTTTTTTGTTTGCTTTTGTTTTTACTGGCATCACTTTCTCTGGAAGACCTTCATCTTTTCCATCACAACCATTTCCTCAATTACGTCAGTAAATCTGCCTGCACTAAGTCCCTCTGGCTGAACATCTCAAGTCTCTCCTTTATGGCCACTTCGCCATCTCCCATCTTTCTTCAAGTAAGCTCTTGAGAGAGGGCTCTCTTCTAAAGCAGGTGTCTCACCAGCAGTAAATGTTTGATGAGCATCATAACCACCTGCCGCCACTAATCCTTGGAACCTGGGTGCTAATTTTGCAGTACCACCAGCCTGCCCCACAACCACCGATTCTTGCCCATTTCTAAAACCATGACACTAGCCTTTACTGGCAGTGAAGGGTCTTCTTCAGGCTCCTTTTAACTACCAACTTCTTTCAATGCAGCAAGTAAGTACTTCAGTACTGTGGCCTGAACATTACACAAATAGATTGGTACTATTATTTTTTATTATTGTAGTCTTCAATATAAAGTAGATGCTCAAATTCAACTGTAAGTGCCTTTATGTTTTTAAGTGCAATTTAAATTGAAATACACTGATGCGACTTTAGCTTGTTTTTTTATGGTCAACAGACTTTTTCAATATGGTTTTCAATATTGTAGTTAAGTGTAGGACTCGTCCTGTTTTTACTTGACGTTGCCATTTTCAAATCTTCTAATCACATTCAATTTTGCTTCCTCTTTGTTTGTTTGATGCACTTTCACATTTAGTGGGCGATTCCCTCTCTTGATTATCTATTTTTGTAGAGCACTGTGTGGGTTTATCACTGGGAGATAAGGAGACTTCACAACAACATGTTCCACTGTCTGTGCATGGACAAAATAGCATGCTCAGTGATGTGACTGATCACTGATCATGATGTATGTCTGATATTTACACAGTGATTTGTAGACTGAAAAGCCAGCAATCAAGTTTGTACCTTATGCAATGACTCACAGTTACAATATCATTGTGTTATGAGCAGAACCATGTCCCCCCAAAATTCACATGTCAAGGTTCAAACTCCCAGTACCTTAGAATGTGACCAGTTGGAGATAGGGATATTAAAGAAGTAATTAGCTCTGGCTGGTGTGGCTCAGTGGATTGAATGCTGGTCTGTGAACCAAAGGGTCACCAGTTCTATCTGTAACAAGGGCACATGGCTAGATTGTGGGCCAGGTCCCCAGTAGGGGGCATGCGAGAGGCAACCACACTGATGTTTCTCTCCCTTTTTCTCTCTCCCCTCCCCTTTCTAAAATTAAAATAAAATCTTAAAAAAATTTTTTTAAGAATTAAGTGCAAATGAGGCAATTAGGATGGGCCCTAATTCAAAATGATTGCTGTCATCAGAAGGGGAGATTAGGACACAAACACACAGAATGAAGACCTCATGAAGACTTAGGGAGAAGATGGCCATCTTCAAGCCAAGGGGAGAAGCCTCAGAAGAAACCAACCCTTCCAACACTTTGATCTCAGATTTCCATCTTCCAGAAATGTGAGAAAACAATGTGTTGTTTAAGCCACCCAGTCTGTGGCATTCTTTTACGGCAGCCCTAGCAAACAAATACATAGGGTAAGTGAAATTTGTTACTGGGTGGACAATTTGTTAGTGAAAATTGCCTCATTTGCACTAATGTTTGTTAACTGTATCACAGTAATGGAAATTTGTACACACTGGAATGGTGCCAGGTGAGGGAGGTCTGCCTCTACCTGTATAAAACATCCCTCTGAGTAAGTGATGGCAGCCTTTATCCTTCCTGCCATGCTGGAATCTAAGGGAAACTGCCCTGCCCACAATACTTGCTGCCTGGGCAGCCATGTTCCTCTATAAGGCAACTTGTCCCTGTCCTGGTCTCACCCAGCAGGGCTGAGAATGGCCCCTGTTCTCCGGGCAGCCTATCTCTAGGCTTGTGCAGGGCCTGGCATGAGAGTATCTGCATAAACAGAAGTGAGAGTGATTGGCTGAGTTAGTTCACTTCTCTTAGGAATTTGAACTGTAAGTGTGAAAGAGGTATGTCCAATTGGTGTGGGAGTTGAACCTGAATGAACGTCATGAGGTAGCACCTAGACCAGAGACGTTAAGACTAGAAGCCATGAATAAACAGAGGACAGCTAGAGATATGCACAGTATACTGTGGGAAGGGGAAAGAGGGTGGCTGGTCTTAGGGAGGATTTAATTTGATGTACACAGACAAACCTGTATTTGGTTCAGCTATATATAAATGCATGCATATGTACACATACACACATGTACACACATTATTAGAATGTCAGTAGAGAAATGTTTGGCTCTAGTTAAAGTTGAGAAGCCAACTTGGAAATGTACAGTAACTTCAAATGTGGATTTGCTCAATTATGTCTGTATGATGCTTCTAAATATACATGAAGCTCTTTGTCAAGTATGATTGTCCTGCTTTACATAATGCCAAGCCAATAGAGCTGAAAATTCAAGACAAAACTTTGAGCCTTGGTTAGCTAGGAGCTACACATATCGCAAACACAATCTGCTATGCAATAAAGTTTAAATCAAAATCACTAATTTTTAAAAAGATTTTATTTATTTATTTTTAGAGAGAAGGGAAGGAGAAAGAGAGGGAAACGTCAGTGTGTGGTTGCTTCCCATGCGCCCCCTACTGGAGACCTGACCCACAACTCAGGCACTTGCCCTACACCAGGAATGGAACCGGCGACCCTTTGGTTCCCAGGCTGGCACTCAATCTACGGAGCCACGCCAGTTAGGGCCCAAAGCTCTAATTTTATTTTATTTTTTAAAGATTTTATTTATTGGTTTGTTTATTTATTTTAGAGAGAGGGAAAGAGGGAGAGAAGAATCAACATTTGTTTACTTCCAGTGCGCCCCCTAGTGGGGCCTGTAATCTGAAAGCTCTAATTTTCAAGCACAAAGAAACAAGAACTGAGGCAGGAATGATCAAGTTTTACTAATAAAGACACTTAGCACTATTATGGCCTAGCATGCTTCTGTAGCTTCTTGGTGTTCTAAGGCAGGACTAGCAGTTTTACCGGGAATCCCTGGCTGAAATCAGCACGGGCAGAGTGGGGTGGCAACGGAGGGGACACCAGGAGACAGGTCAACTGAAACGTGGCCAGCGATTTGCACGGGTCAGACAAACACAGGAACTGGCTCTGGTTGGCAGTAGCCTTCCCGTGTAGGAGATCACCCCTAGCACGCGTCCCACAAACTGAGGGTGTAGAGAAAATCTCAGAGAGATGCACACCTGATAGATGCTGGATCTGAGGGAAGTTAAAAGGCTTCTTCAATTGACCTCCACTTAAGAATCTGCCCACAGCATGGACCCTCTGCTCACTCCCCAGGACTCACATGCCAACAGTCGGCTGTGCTCCCCAACATCTTGATGCCAGTTATACTTGCTATTGGAACTACATTGTTCAATTAGGTATTACCTAAAATCAAACGTAATTGTAAAAAGGAATAGAGTTCTTATTTCTAAAAGCACTGAGTACAATGAAAAACTCCATGAAAAGTGAGCTGCTTAAAAAAAAACAAACCTACTTAAGTTTGCCAAAGGCAATCATAACCTCGCATTAAGGGAATTATAATCTCTTGTAATCTGGGGGAGAACCTGCACTCGGTGGGCTTGTGAGTATGAAGATTCTCACTCCCGTGCTGGGTGTGCTAACTAGGATCGGGGACCCTTTCAGTGTACAGTATATCCAATCTCCATATGTGGACTTTAGAGAGGTTAAAATTTCATCAATTACACCTCAGTGAAGCTGAATTAAAAGAAAAAAAGGTTCTCACTCTAAAAACACTAAAACTGGAAATCCTTAATGACACATCATGGACGCCACTTTCACGAGAAAGACTGAAGCGTTCTAGCCAGCAGATTCAAAGACGCAACTTACATCAAGACTGTAAGCATTATGGTTTCCATTAAAATTTTCACCTCTCTATAATTACCTTCAATGATATGTTCATTGACCAACCTTCTACAAGTTCTCAGTATTTTGGTTAAGAAGGCTTCTGGTGTTCTCTCTTTTGGGAATGGGGCGGGGAGCACAAAGAAACTCCTATTTTCTTGTTTGTCCGGTTTTTGTCATGCAGTCCTTTTCTCCACAGCTCGATTCTAAATTTTTTCTCAGTAGTTATGAGATACGTCCCACTGATCAGATCTCAATCACTTCTTTTATCAGTTTACTGGCCTATCCAAGTTCCTAAATTATGCTCAGTATATCAACCCCAAGTCTCGCTGCCTGGACCCCAGAGATCTCTATGGTCTGATCTCACCCAATCTGACTCACCACATCTCCCAACTTGTGAACACTCCCCAAATGGCAGGAACACGAATCGGCACTCACCACAACATGATAAATCCGTGGCCTGCCTCGCGACTTCTCTCTCCGTCCCATCTTGCAGCGCCTTTCCCGATCACTGTACCTACGCAACCTGTACGCTGCTTATATATGACCAACTCCCACCCCCTCCCTCAGAATCTTGCTCAGCAGTAATAGGTCCTTCAGTTGGTTTTTTTCCCCCTTATCTCACTAGGCCACGCCTTATTTTTCTCAATTCCCTTCCAGTACACCAAGCACAATACTGGGGGAACAGAAGGTAGTAAAAATACAATTGAGAGAAGAAAGCTTTTAAAAATTAAAAACAAAAAACAAAGAAAAAAAGTTGAACACAAATTCAACTTTTATACAGGGTACCCTGGGAAAACTGTTCTTAAGTATATACTTATAGTACTATAGGTATATATAGGTATATAGGTAATAAATTCAAGCGTACTTGTTCTAGGTATTTCTAATGTTCAAGTACAAAATTAGAAACTCTAGCATCAAACTCTCGGCATCTTCCCTACATCACCTTCTAGTGATCACCCCAATTCTTCCCTTCCCTTTACTGTGAATCCCTACAGAGTCACTTAAGACTGATGAGTCTACTTCCTGACCACACAATAAAATACCTTAGCACCCAGGACATGAACCTTTTTCAAAGTTGTCCAAAGCTTCTGAATTCCCATATCAGTCTTGCCTAAAACCTATTTTATTTCCTTTCTCCTCCACAGCTCCTTACTTAGTATCTCCTTCCTGTAATGAGACAGTCTTGAGTTTCCTTATCTTTTCTCCCTACATTCCTCACGTTCTTCTTTGGCCGTTTTTTCGTGCTTGTAGGTTGTAAATGTGCAGTCAAATAAATGTGGCCAATTGATTCTTCAGAGTCCGCAGCAGACACCACTAACAATTGTGATGAGCAACAGGCGAGGTGTCTCGTGAGGACCCTGGAAGGGCTTTCAGCTGGAGAACTCTAGCACTGCTCTCCTGGGGCAGCGATTTTCAGCCTTTTTCACCTCATGGCACACATACACTAATTATTAAAATTCTGTGACACACTAAAAATTATATGTTTTGTTGATCTGACAACAAATAGGTATAATTTTGACTCATTCATACCGGATGGCTATTATTGTACTGCCTGTTGTCATTTATTAAATTTGACAATCTAAGGGAAAAGAGGTCAGTGCCTCTGACCAAACCAACAGGTATTGCACGTTTTCAAATTCTTGCAGCACACCGGTTGGAAATCACTATCCTAGGTATGTCTTCTACCCTGAGGATAGTGAAAGCTGCGAGCACCCCCACTCCTAGCGATGGGGCTCCTTTGTGGCCCTTCTTCTGCTGAGCAGCCCCTAGCTATTAATAGCAGATACCTACCTAGGAGGAGTCCACACCACCATTCTGGATGCAAAATTTCCAGGGGGGATCCAATTGCCCCTGGCTTCAAATGTGACCTCAGTGTATACAGCTTCAGAAATTCTCTCCCTAGCCTTGACTTCCTTTGGAGTTAGTAATCGGGATTTCCAGTACCCTACTGAATGTCCCAGATCAAAGTCATCACTTTTCTTCCAACCAAACAAATATTTATCTTCTGAATCTTTCCATCTTACCCAAGGACAGCATCATTTCCCACCACACGCCCAGCACTCCAATTATCCATGCTAGAAACATGTAAAACCATCAGTTTCCCTTATTACATTCCAGCAGTCCTGGCCTCAGTCACCATGTAGTTTACCTCTAAAATACATAAACGTCTTAAACAATCTTTCTTTTCCCTTCTTTCTCCTTGCTCTCAGAAAGGCCTCCTCTTTCATAAGGTCAAATAAGGCCCTCTCCCCCCGAGGGGTTTTTCCTCACCTTATTCTAGGGCCCTTTTAATGCGTCCTTAATAATAAAAATGTTTATATCCCCTCTGCTTAAAAAAGAGGGACACAATCATTGTCCCATTCCAAACTTGCCCAGGCTCTGCATTCTTAAGATAGACTGAAGCCCATTTTCTCTGGCCACACGCAGCCTCCGGAGTACGGCCCCACCTAGTTTTCCTTCTTCACTGCCGTCCCCCAAAACACCGCAGGCTCTCAGCACACAGGTCAAACCTGCAAGTCACATATTTCTGTGCCTGTGTGTGGCTCTCTAGGCCTGGAATTCTGCTCCTCCTGATCCCCTTTCCTGTTCCAATAATGCTCATTTTTCACAATATCATACCAAATCCCTCTTTTTCACCATATTACAGGAACTTTTATTCAGTGTTTATTTAATTCTGCTTTGTATGAGTTTTGTTTTGTCTTAAAATACGTCTGAATCTCCTATCAGTTTGAAATCTCTTTTGGAATTAAAAAAAAACAAAACAAAACATGTCGTTTTAATCAAAATAGCCTCGAAGGCATTTAGATTGATGCCTCAACTCACCAGTGGGACCCAAAAATCTTGCCGAAATAAAACAAAGTCTTATTTACTCCTCTGCTGCCTCCAAATGACAGGGCTCACCAAGGAGGCACATTCTGAGGCCTGGCTTACCTGCTTTCTGTTCTAGGGAGGGCTGCGCAGTGACACAGTGGATTAAAGAAAAGTCAGGTAAGTGAGGCAAAGTGAAGAGTTTTGTGTTTTGTTTGCCCTGCTCCAGCCCACCTCTTTAAGTTGCCTTTAATTTAACTGGTAACAACACAGACAGATCTCGTTTTATTGCTGTTTGCTTTATTGAGCTCCCCAGGTGTTGCGTTTTATTTTACAAATGGAACTCACAAGCCCCCACCAGCAGAGATTATGGCTTGCTTTATTGCAACACTCACTTTAGTGCAGCGGTTTGGAACCGAACCCACACTATCTGAGAGGTATGCCTGTACGATCTTCTCTCTCTTGCTCTGTCTCTGAGAGTTCAATGGCTTAAATAAGATATTCAACCCTACCAGCAAAAAGGACCATCTAACGTGGAGGAGTAATGAGATCAACACCTATTACTTAGCTCCCATGCAAAAGAGTATCTGCAATTCACTGAACAAGGTAAGCAGGAGGACAGGGAGGGGCCCTGGCCTCCCTGGAAATGGAGCAAACAAGAAGGGGGACACACTGACCTGAGCCCCCCAGAGTCCTGCTGCTCAGCAGAGGGAATTCCACAGAGGATCTCCTGCAAGGAGCGGCGCTAGCAGCCTTCAGGAGTATGTCTTACATCCCATCTAGTCGGCTGCTGTGAAGACCTCCAGCAGTAAGTCCTCCCTGGGTCATGGAGAAATGCACCTACTGCTGGTCTGACCTGAGCTCTGAGCTTCTGCACCTTTTTAAGAAGCCGCTGGAATTCACAAGCCAGGAGGAGTTCAGCTCAGTGGGCAAAGGAGCTGTAAACTAGGATGTCATTTATTTGTCTTCCACCAAACCCCCACTGTCCTGCAGACTTGCATGGATGTGCATTTTCAAAATATTAAAGGCAGTAAACTCAACATTCGACATTTCATTAAACAAATATACCTGCCATGAGCTAATACTAAATCCAACATCATGCCCCATGCCTAGAGGGATTAGTTCCTCGTGTGTAATACAAAGAAACACGTACCCCAAGTCTTTGAGGGGTTAACATGTGACGTGTGCCCACAGCACCAGTGCAGTGCTGTGGGGTGGGGAGGAGGGGCGGCACAGGAACTCAGAGCAAGGGTCCGATTTGTCTCAGAAGTCCTGCAAATTCCATGGGAATAAATCTGAATTACGAATTCAGTCCTGGCTCCTAAAACTACCAATGCTGTAAGTCAATTAAAGTCAATTTTTAAACAAATGAATTCAGTCCTGGGGAGGGGAAAAGCATGAAGTGAGCCAACTTTATGGCAGTGAAAAAGCACCAACTACATAATGCAAGAGAGGTGAAAAGTCATCTTTAAAACAGAAGGGGAACAGCTTGGGAAACGTGAAGTGGAGACAGAAAAGCCCCGTTTGTGAGATGAAGCACGCATCACTGTTCCAGGGTGGGAAGGCATGCCCCCACACGTCCCTCAGCGGCCCTTAGGAGCAAGCCAGTCCTTTGGCGCCCCGTGAAACAGGGCGTTCTTAAGGCGAATGGAAGGACATGAAAACACTAACAACAGGCTGAGGCTTGATGGCCTCATGAGTTGGGATTTAGTGAAACTGTTACAAAAGAGCTGAGCCTCATCACAAGTTAAAAATAATCCCGAATGTAATGGCACCAAAATAACCCCCGTCCGTGGTGATTTCACTTGGCTCCTTCTCCACCTGGACACGTGAAGGTCAGTGGGATTACAGGTGATTCTATTTCTTCCCTCACTGAGTCTGTATTTCTTACTATGTTCTTAGGACGGAGAAAATGCCTCCAAACACACTTTATCTTAAACTTTACATTAAAAAAAAATACTGAAGCTTCCAATGTTTCAGGTAATAATTATAAAAATGCAGAAAGATACGACTAATAGTCTATCATCAGATTTGTGGGAACAAGATAAAACGGTGGCAAATAAAACCCCTAAACTGGATGTATTAATTCTCTTGCAGAACAAACGTTCATGTCTGGGGTTTCTCTGGAATGTGGACAGTGTAGTCTCTTGGACTCCATAACATCCTTCCCCATGCCTTCCAATAATGTCCCATGCCCTTAGTGCACTGATTTTTAAAACTAAAGTGGATGCAAACAGATTCAGTATCCACAATTTGAGGGTAGACTTAATGTTTCAATAAACAAGATGGATCCCCTTAGCAGCTTCTGTGCCAGGTAGTGTACAAGGGACAAAAAATGATGGGGTGGGTAGTTTCTTCTTGATGCCAAAGTACAAGAAAATTCTTGGCCTTAGTCCATACAGAATTGCTGAAGCCCCAGTTAAGGAGTCTCCTGTGACAGGAGGGCGCTTCTGTCACAGGCTCCACCCCTCTGAAGTCCTATCTAACCATCACGTACTGTGGGCACACAAGACACATCTCAACTCTCTAAATGCTACAAACAACCAATTAGTCCTGAATGCTGCACACTGGATAGGGTACCAAGTCCACCAACATGCTGGAGAGCCCCTTGTCAAGCCTGCATTTTCAAGAGAAAGCCAGAAGGAAATCTTACACCCACATCCCTGTTTCAGAGCTGGAGTCTCAGACGTGGAACCAGACTACAGTAAAATGACGTAGTTGCCAGAGACAAAGTCAAACACAGACAGGGCAGGTACATGTGGCCATGCTCTCTCCCTCAGCCCCACCCCTCACTTCATATGAACAAGGTAACCACGGCCTGGGGAGGTGACGTGACTTCTCTAAAGCGTCAACACACAGCTCTGCACAGGAGCCCTGACATCCTGATGCCCGAGCCTGGGTTCCTTCCACGAAGTGGAAGAGAAGAACAGAGCCACTGGGAAGCTTGGTGAAGCTGAAGTCCTGAGGATATCATTTTAAGTAATCTGGAAAATATTCTACAAGATCCAAGGGGAAAATATTTTTAAAAAGAGCATCGTGCATTAGGAATATGCTTTCAACAAGAGACTGTGAGCACAGTGAACTTCCGTATTATATTTCAGTAGGAGTGGCAGAACAGGAATCGAGCTTTCCCTGGAGCAAAGCTTCAGGGTCCCATCTGCAATTTTTCATGATTCTGACAACTCAACATTCTTTAGAAAATTAGAAAGGAAGCCATCTGAAAGGTATATGGCATTACGTTTAAAATCAACATTCTCTATCAAGGACTTTCTTGTACAAAACTAGAAGTGAAAACCCAATTAATTTGGCACATTCTTTTTGTCTTTTAATTTCAAGTTAGACTGGATGTATTAGCCCAGTTTTTACTGAAGAGGGAGAGGGTTCAAGCTAGAAGACAGCTGTTGCAAAAACTATGAGAATTTCTGAGGAGCAGCTGGGTTAAAGCAATGGTTGTACTTTTTATGCATTTTCAAGCAATCTTTATCAATGTGTTCTGAAATTAGAATGGAGCCTTCAAATTCTTGAAAAGCTCAAGAGCAAAATGTCAAAACTACATGCCTGTAGAATTCCTTTGAGAAATCTCATCCTGGCCGGGTAGCTCAGTGGGTTAGAGTGTCGTTTGGATATGCCAAGGTTGTGGGTTTGATCTCTGGTCAGGGCATATACAAGAAGCAATGGGCAAATGCAGGGATGAGTAGAGCAACAGGTTGATGTTTCTCTCTCTCTCTCTCTGCCTATAAAAATCAATAAATTAAAAAATATATTTACATGAAGACACAGGTTCCTGGAATCTTCCAATGGGAAAGAATGCCAACACTATCTACCTTGACCCACACTGGTCAAAACACCCCATTGGATTCTACAGACTCTGGAACCAAATCTCTCCTAGCCTTCATTTCTGGCTGGTTCGCTCACTCATTCACAAATATTTATTGAGTGCTTACTATGTGCAAGGTGCTACTTCAGTGTTGCCATAAGGCAGCTGACTAGACAGGTGAGGGCCCTGGCCTTCTTGGAGCTAATACTAGTGGAAGGAGACAATAAGATAACCTTCAGACAGATGGTGGCAAGGGCCAAGAAGAAAACTGGCAAAGGTTGTGTGACAGTGACTGGCAGAGCCTGGGTCTTTCAGCTGGGGTGGTCAGCAGGGCCCTCTCCAGAGAGAAACTATTAGGAAAAGTAGACAGTCATGTGATGATCTGGGAGGGAGCCTTCCCAGAAGTGCAAAGGGCCAGAAGAGAGTCCAGTGCAGCTGAGGATGTGATGCATGCACCAGCCAGAGGCCACGTGGCCATGGCCTGCTGGGCCATGCTAGTCTTTGGATTTAATTTCACTTGCAATGGGAGGACGTTGGAGGGTTTCATGAAGGTAGTGAGGGGGTGGGTGTGGATTGGGAGTGGAGGTAGTGCGTTGAGGGTGACCAGACCTGGTATTTGCTTCAGAAAGTACAGTCCGGCCCTCTGGGTTGCTGATTGAACTGTTGTGAACAGAGAGAAAAAGCTGGCTACCAAAAAGCCAAAAATTTGCAAATGTCCCATGCTCCAGCTCCAGTCCATTATCTTGGCAACTAAATCCTCGATTCTGTTTTTCTTTTATCAAAGGTTGTGCTGCTGTATTTCTCCTCACTTTGGGCAGGGGACAAGCAGGATGGGTAGAGAAACCCCAGGAACACAGGTGTGGCTGTCACAGATGATTGGCTGTCCCAGCAGCAGCCAGGAGACGAACTCCACTACCTTCCATGTCTGGAGGCCAAACTGTATGCCAAAGAAGCAGCTGCTTTCCTGTCCTCCAAAGTCTGGGCATAAGGGAGGGAAAATTGTAAATAATGCTTCCACAGGCACACCACTGAAACTGTACCATAAAGTAGGAAACATAATGTTTAAACTCTGTTGATTTCCTGAACAGTTAAAAGTCCTCCAAGTTAGAGCATCTCACAATCTATTTTAATCTCTATTAATTCCCATCTGTGTACACTTGAAGACCTGCTCTTGACAAGCTCTTCAGTTGGCTAAGTGTGCAATATCACCTCTAATAGCATCTCTCAAATATGGCTCTTAATTGTACTAATAAGGTGGGCCAGCCACAATGCTAAGGAATAAAAACTTGACAATTAACACTGCTTTCCCCAGTCCAAGCACAGTGTGTGGCTCAATATACTGATGTTCATTAAATTGGTGTTAAATGAATTTGCTTTTAAACCACCTGGAAGAATGGACCCGCTGATAAGAAAGCAGGGGATGACCACTATTAAAGCCATAGTGGAAAGTAAAAGTAAAAGCCACTTCATGGGATTTTGGAGGTTGTCTTTAGGTAGGTGGAAGAGACCCTCCAAGATCACACACTCAGCCGGGAGCTGGGCCAGGACCTACAGGAAGGCCAGGTTCCTGACTGGGGGCCCCAGGGGTCTTCTGCAGGCATAGAGCACTAAGTAGCAAACCAGCATCGGGAGTTGAGAGCTCAGTGATTAGTATCGGTTGGTGGGCTTGAGGTGAAAAAGCCTGTGGGTGCGTCCAATAACATATTCAGCAAGTGAACATTTCATCCCCTTCAGTTCCACTAATGAGCAAGGACAGGGGCCTCTTTACCCATTCTTTTATCTCTCCCCTGTCAGTCCAAATCTTGCATTCAAGACACAAAACAGAAATATCAATTTTCTTCTTTTCCTATCACCTACTGTTTATTTTTAAACATTTTATTTATTCATCTTTAGAGAGAGGAGAAGGGAGGTAGAAAGAGGGAGAGAAACATTGATGTGCAAGAGAAACATAGATTGGTTGCCTCTTACACGCCCCTAACCCAAGTGTGTGCCCTGACCAGGATTTGAACTGGTGACCTTTAGCTTTACAAGATGACATCAAACCGGCTGACTGCATCACACCACTCAGGGCTCTCCAGGTTACTTTTAATGACTGAGTTAGGTTTCAAAGATGGATCCCTATTTTCAAAGGGCAAAATTTGAGACCAAATTATCAAGGCATCACAGATTTTAAAAAATCAATTAAAACAAGACCTCACTTCTCAACCCTTAATACATATTTTACTTGGGCCTCTGAGGATTATTTCTTCTATGGAATGTATCATCTTAAATTTTGATGTAAGTGTACCCATTAAGGTTCAATTGCTGTGAGTGCAATCTAGCCAATAAATTTAAGAATAAAATAAAAATTGTAGAAAGCTATAAAAATTCACTTGTTATTGTCAAATATTTCCCCAAACAATTCACAAGTCTTACTGGATTAATTAGTTCAGTACATCCTTTCTGAAGTACCGAAGAACCTGGAATTTGGCAAAACCCAAATCTATTACTAGGGCCTTAGCTCTCCCTTGTGTATAGAAACGGAAATGCAGCTTGATAGAAATGTTGCCCCAATAAACCTGATGACCCAATTTTAAAAGCTAAAAATGCCATTTGATAAAAGACCAAAAGAAAGAAAGAAAGAAAACCCCCAAACAACAAAAACCCCCAACACTTTAAAAATCTTATGTAAAAATCAAAGAAAAATTATTTAAAGTGACAAAACAAAGGTGAAGCATCAAACTGTTTGGCATTATGCATATTATGCTTTAGATAAAGAATTCAAAATAAAATTGTAGGAAAAATATTTTGTTATTATTTTTATTATATATATCTTATGGATTATGTGTCCATATCGGTTATGTTTTCTTCCATCTCAGGGACGCACTGATGCTCAGTGCTGACAGCTGGAGATCCCAGCCCTGGTCTCTGATCCAATCCAGCCCACAGAGCAGGACATTGTCCCAAGGATTTCTAGAGAGAGAAAAACCCTTTTTATATACTAAGAAAATATTTATATCTCATTGTGTATTTCAACAGAATTTCAAATATTTTGTTTAAAATCCCCATGTTTTTAAAGTTTCTGCATGCTGTTTCCAGTTCTTTGTGACCAAATGCATGCGTTTCTCAGTGTGGAGTTTAGCATGGGCTGCTTGTGATGGAATGCTGATGAAGGAATCTTCTCCTCTGGTTGCACCCTGGTATTATGTGGCTTTTTAAGACACACACTAAATTCCATTGAGAAGTGTCACTTATTATCCCCCTACTATTTTATGGTTTAAGAGTGTCTTACTTTGTTTTCTCCACTGTGGGTTTTGGGAAAGGGGAACCTCAAAAATCCTTTTAGTGGTCAGTAGACCTGACTATGGGGACCCTATTCCGGCACATAAATCGTGGGAGGCTCAAGCGCTTGGTCTGATGACAGACTGGTGGAGGAAAAGGAAGGTTTCCTGTGTTGCCTTTCCTCGCTCGAGGTCCCTCTTGAAATCCTATGGCTCCTAAACTTAATCCCTATCTATCGCCAGATTTAAAGACCGAAGGGAGTTTTATGACCATCAGTTACATAACATGACTTGGGGCCCAACTGTACATCACCAGGAGCTTATACTGTACACCAAAAGAAGCATCCTCACACTCAGCCATAAGGACCACACAAACACCAGCAACAAAGAAGGGCTTTCCACACAACAGCTTCCAGACGTCAGATCCACTGTGAAACAAAAGCATACTCTGGAGGAAGTTCACTCCCTCCACCAGGCTGGCAATTAAATATTATACAGAGCACATAATTCAGATTGCATTCCAATTATCTTCAAGTGCTGGAGGGCACAAATCACTCACTCAGAATTAAATAAATTCCAGGATGTCACTATGTGTTTTAAGGAAGGGGAGGATTCTGAAGTTGGCAGAAGGACCAAAGGACCAGAAAGAACAGAAAAACCAGGCATTCCAGAATCCGCCCTCAGCCCGCTTTTTGGCTTCGAAGTCACCCCAATTTTAAGGAGCCTGTTTCAATAATGACTACAACACTAGATACATCAGTTTGGGCACACGTGGTTAAAGTTAACTGAAAAAAACCCTGGCCTGCTGGGCTCGTAAGATATCTGCCAATTTAGGTCCATGAAATGCCCACTCTCACACATAAAGAAACAAAGATATTTTCCCAAGACATTATTGACAGGAGGCAATTTTCGTGTGTGCACAAGTACAACAGACGTGCATCTTACATAATTTAGAACTGTCATCACCGGGTACACCACGGGAAAGCTATAAAATGGTACCAAATATAATATTTTGAAAACCACATTAATATTCTCTTCCATACTTTCAAAAGAGCTCACTCCCTGTTCCGCAGAGCAACACTCAGCCTTGAAGGGGATTAGGTAAAGTTGGTATGCAAACACCAAAAGAAGGCCGACTTCCAAAACAGGAGGTGTGCACCCAGCATCAGCAGCAGTCTGGATCAAGCCTTGTTAACAGAGTTTCCTCAGATGCAAAGGCTTTTCCCAATCAAGAGCTGAGTCGGGAGGACTGGGATCCCCAGGCTCCCACTAGAAGCCCAGGTGCACAGCACTCTGGCCCGACCAGTGTGGGAAGATGCTCTAGGTGGGCAGGCAGGGTGGAAAGCCTCCAGGAGGGAAAGGGAGTAGAGAGAGGTGGGAGGTCAGGCCTGAGAAGACTGCTAACCGATGGTATAAAAGATTTGATCTGGCCTTTGTCCTGGGTTCCCAGCAATGGAGTTTCTAAAACCCTTGGAATTTCCGGAGTCATGGCTGTCTTTGTTATGCTAATGAGGCAACTCCAGGTGCACCCCATGCCACTTGCCACCTTTATCCAGAAGCCTCTTGGGAAGGAAGATGGGACAGGAGCCCCCAGGAGAAAAGAGAAAAAGCCCCTAGTGAACAAGAATGTCGAACTGACTACCCCAAAAAGATGAGGTTAACTTGAGAATGGTTAACACCAGAGAAATTGGTTTCCTCAATGGAGACAGGGACTTTAAAATCTAAAATCCTTCTTTTCTTTCTAACTGAGCTGTGTTGGAAATTGTGACCCTTCTCATTTAAAACAACATTACAAATACATAAAAAAATGTTAAAATCTTCCAACTAAACAGATTGTCTTAAGGATACTGTGGGAATTTTTAGCATGCTATGATTATAAAATAAAACCTGTCTGTGATGAAACCATAATGAAGTTTTTAAAGAAAGTGGCCATATCACATCACTTAAATTTAACCTAAGTGTTCTGAGGCAGAGACTGCTAACCTAGGCACCAAAATCTCATTTAGCTGGGCTCACAGCCAGACCACAGTTCCCTGTGCTCCTCACAGCTGGGTGGCCACAGGACCGAGTTCTGGCCAATGGGATGTGAGCAGAAGTGATGTCGGGCCTTCAGATCAAGCCCATTAGAACTCCATGGCTGCCACTCCATACTGTCTTCCCCACCTCCAGCTCCCTGGGACAGGCATGTCTGAGCTGGCAGAGGCTCTGCCATCCTTGGCTGGGCACGTGGAGGACAACTGTTCCCCTCAACCAGGAGTGCCTACCGTGGACTTCTGTGTGAGAAACAGAATTCTATTCATTTTTTTGATTAGGCCCACGAATAGCACATGTTTAAGTTCATCTGTTGCAGCAGTGAACATCATCCTAGGCTGCAGTCTTACACATCAGTCAGTGCAATTTCAATGGGGCAATCAGTGGGCACTTACGGTTTGCACACAGAAGAACTAAGTTCTAACAAGAGGCAGTTTATCAACTAATCAGGAAACCAGGCATGTCAGCAAGTACTAAGAAAACTAGGAGAATGGATTTGAGCTGTGACAGAAGGAAAGGAAAGAAATACTCGAACACAGTGGGAAGTGCAGCCAGTATCTACTTGTGAAGGCATCACAGCAGCGGTGCCAACTGAGCTGGGCCTCGAAAGATGAGCAAAGTTCAAAAGAAAGAGGAGGGTAGAAAGTTCATTCCAGACTGAACATGAGTGCTCAAACATTTTATCCAGTGGGGTGTGATGCTAAAAAGAGAAAAAATATTGTTCTGTTTACCCCAGAGAATAGCATCCAGGCTAGGGAGGGGCAGCTACAGGGAGGGAGGATTCCATTCACAGGGAGGAGGGACTGACAGTTGGAGCTGACCACCAACTGGAGGGCCGTGCAGACACGAAGGCAGAGAGCCCCCTTCAGGGCCGGCCTGTCTCTTGGCATGGGCTCTGCAGACAGTGTGATTCAGTGCAGGGCGGGTAGCCGCTCCATTCAGCTGCCTTCCAGCTCTGGGATTCTGCGTATCCTCGATGCCTCTGCCAAGCAGGCTTTGTACAACATTGCCAGGAAAGAGAAGAATTATTGTAGCCCTGTTACAGCATTTCTTACATGGCGGCCCATGCCAGATTCCCTTTCAAGGCTGTGCCGGCTGGGTCCGCTCAGCGTGCTGGATCCTGGGAATATCAAGAACATCTCTTCACGTGCAGGCCCACGAGAACACCTTGAATATAATTTTATTATCAGAAAAGCTAAATAGGCTGATATTAAGCAGGATCACCACTGGTGAACAAGAAAACAAATGACAGTAAACATCTATTTTAAACACTTAGACCATGGACATTCTGCACCATTCCTGGTTAACAGCAAGTTACTGGCTCATACCAAAAACAGACATCCAGTTCTCGAAAGCCTGGATTCCAGAAGACATGATTATACTAAAGCTGAACCAAGAACAGTTACAGTGTTTTCCTTACTGGGTGACTTGGTATCTTGCAGTGCACTTTAGGTTGAAAATTATGAGCATCAGTTTCACAGAGTAGTTTTGTAAAACAAACTAGTTTGCCACTTTTAGATGTGTATGTTGCTGATAAAAGGAAGTCTACTAAAGAAAACAGAAAGAGAAATGACATCATAACATTATGAATAAATTAGTAATTTTCAACTTTTCCTCTTATAAGGTTATAATGTATTTTCACAAACATTCATCAAGTCTCTACTACGGCTAAGCACTGTGTTAATCATTAGTGATAGAAACTGAATGAAAAAGGGAAAAAACGAGGTATTCTAAACCTGTAAACTTTCTAAGATTCATAATGTTATTTTTCTTTAGAGCATTTTCCTATGATCTTTTTTAATGCTCATTAATTTTAGAGAGAGGAGAAAAGAGGAGAGACCGGGGGAGAGAAACATCAATGTGAGAGAGAAACATTGCTTGGTTGCCAGACTGGGGACTCATCCCTCAACCCAGGTATGTGTCCTGACCAGAAATCGAAACTGGGACCTTTTTATTTATGGGATGAAGCTCTAACCAACTGAACTACCCGGCCAGGGTTCCCAATGATTATTAAAAAAATAAAAATAAAAAGTTCAGTTATATTCTTACCCAATAAACAAGGTTATTTTGCTTGTAATATCTGGAGATTATACATATATAAAGATTAACTTTAAAATCCTGGCCTAGATTATTGTCTCATATCCTATAATAGTGCTCTGGGTACTTAAATTATTGCTTAAATAAAAGAGAAGGGGAATAGATTTTTCTGAGCTCAGAAATGACTATTAAACAAACACAAATCTCTTCACATCACAGAATGAATCAACATCACAATAGTGAGACAAAAGAAATCTGTAAAACCTTATTCTGAGGCCACTGGAATATTTAGATACAACAGTAAAACAATCACACAAAAGTTACATTTCATGGCCATTGTTCAACCATAAACACAAATGACGCTTTCTGAGTCTCTTTCTTTTCAGATGACCAGACCCCGATCTTTCTGAAATTTAGATCACGTCTCCCTCATCAGAACCGCATCCTGAGTAACTCCCATCTCAAGTGGTGCCGAGACCTGTCTACCGCTGACATCCAGTCTCAAAACACTTCCATCGCCTTTCTGCCCACCTACCTACTTCCGACCCAGGTCCTAAAATCCTTGTTCTACAAACCTTGGAAAATGTATTCCCTTCTGACAAAATGAACGACTCATAACAGCCTCTATTTTGTTTGGTTTTCACCCAACTGCATTACTTTTTGCGGCGTGCATGTACTGGCCCTGCCTGGATGGAATGCATGTTCCAGACTTCTCTGTCTGTGTAGGTGCTCAGTCGACTCCCACTGAGGGAAAATAGGGCCGAACTTCAATTGGAAGACACACACTGGCCTTGGCATTTATACATGTGGCTCCTAGGAGCTTTTTGATATTTCTGTGCTCCCCAGGGAAACTTCTGAGATTTCATTCCTCAGTCAGAATAAGAAATCAACATTTTCCAAAACGGGGGAAAAAAATCCCAAACTAAAGAAAAACATTTCTAAGGATCAGTGACCCGAGTCCCAGGCCTCAGTCTTGTGTTGGCAATGGATAGATCAGATTAAAATGAAAGTGAACACGCAAATGCAACAGAATGTACTCCGTTTCTATTTATTTTCAATCACTGATTCTGTTATTTCCAGCCAGCTGTGTGATCATGCATAGTCCCTTTACCTCTCTGGGCCTCAACTGCTTTGTCTGTAAACCAAGAGATTACAAAGGCAACAGCCAGCTCTAAATGAAGTAACAATGCAGTTAGAAGACAGATGCCTGTCCCGAAACCATCTCTGTAGGCCTTGGAGAAGTAAATCTCCAATGAAAGACCATGAAACAAGAGGGACCACTTAAAAAGATCCCTACGGCCCCCTTCCACATTTTGATGCTAACTCCAAGAGAGTGAGGCATGACCAGGAAATTGGTCATAAACCATTAGTGGGTCTCATAGCTCTAATAATCCTTCCAATGGCCAACTCTGCTCTAGCAAAAATTCTTCATCATATTTCAAGGTACTACTCGAAATGTAGAATGATTCTACAGCAATAGCAAAAAGCCTCTATGCATGTTCAACAGCCATCTCCCCTTTTACTGGCAACTTGTACCCCTCAAAGAATTCCAGCTTTGGGCCCCTGATTTTTCCAAGCCAACAAGAAACGCCACCTGTCAAGGACAGTTAAGAAAGCCACACCTACCCGCAGCCACTGCTTCTCAGTGAGGGCATCGCTGTAGTCCACATCCCGGCGCTGGCGAGACCCTCTACCAAAGATTTTCTCCTCCTCTTCTTCGCATGTAAGCCTTTCTACTTCAGCGTCATCTTTAATAATCCAGGAGGGCAGCTCATCTTCCTCCATTAAGCGAGGCTTGCGCTTTGGGTTCCGGGCATCCTCCCTCCGCCGATCCATGTCCATACGCTGGAGATAGGAACGTAAGTTTCACCAATGGGAAAGGGGATTCTGTACAGTACAGCCTTTATAGCACATAGAACTTTCACAAGTCATGCCCTGGCCGGGTAGCTCAGTTGGTTAAAGCATCATTCTGATACAAGGTTGAGGGTTCGATCCCCGGTCAGGGCACAGACAAGAATCAGCAAGTGAATGCATAAATAAGTGGAACAACAAATTAATGTTTCTCCCTCTTTCTCTCCCTAAAAATTAATTAAAAAAACAAAAACAAAAACTTTACAAGTTGCCTCCTATAGCTACAGGGTCCCTTTGGGCTTCTCCATGGAGACTCCGTCTTCTGGATGTTCTAGGCCATCCCTAAAGAGTGTCCAGACAGAATCTGCAAAGCCGAGTCTCCTCCCTTTCTCTGCATCCATTGCTGAAATTTGTGTATGTATTTAAAAAATAATCTTTAAAAATTATTTTTCCTAGTCTATTTGTGTGCAAAGCTTCCCCTTAAGTAACACTGAGAAAATTCAAACTGGGGATATATTTTTAAAATATCAGTCTTGGCAATACAGTTCATCGCTGCCCTGGCATAAATGTATTCTTTGAACATATAAAAATAGAAGTTTATTAAGAAAATTTCCTTTTTTACTCTACAGGATTCATGCCTTTGACTGAACAAGCAGGAAATAAATCAGCAACTCAAGTAGCCACCACCCTCGGCTGCACTAGGACATGTGGGCACATAAATGGTTTGATTAGTCTGTTGGCCATGAATGTACTGAATTTTCAGTACACCATGGGTTATATGAGAGGGATGTCCCTCAATTCATTAGCTTTTAAAATATTATACCACAGAGAGACAGACCTCAGAGGTAATCTCCTCTCAATTGATCACGTTATTAGTAAAATGGCTCCCTTTCGTGTTCCTTCATAGCCTTCAAAATGCCTATTTCCCTAAGCCCTGTGCACTTGCAAATAAATTAAGTGCCACGTGCATGGCTTTAACTTATAACTGACAATTTGATAGCTAAAAGAAGCAAATAAAACTTCCACTGAATTGCAACATACATTAGTTATATATCACTAGCTGATGTGTCATTTCTACAACCGAGTAGACCATTAACCATTGAATGATTTACTTTTCCCCTTTCTTCCTTTGGTTCCATATAATTTTTCCTTAAGAGCTAAAATGGGTAACAGAATGTAAATAAAACTTCTATTCAAATTCGAATTTGAATTCTAGAATCTATTTTAAAGTTAATATTCAAAGTCCCTTAAACTATGCTTACACATTTTTGGAAATCATTTTATTACCAAAATGGGTAGGCTCGGGGCATGGTGGAGTCCCCTTGGTAGGTAAGTGCACCCCTCCAGTTCTGTCCTGTGCGACAGTTAGCTGGAGAGGCTCCTCTCAATCTGCCTGCCAGCGCTCTCGTATCAGAGATGGGATCCTCCACACCTTTGTCAGCACACAGAGGGTGCCAGCACTCTAAAAAGGTGCCTCCTGAGGTCATCTCTTAATAGTTATTAGGGGGCTAATTAAAAAAACAAACTTTTTTTTTGGTTAATGTGCTACAATGACATGACAAAATATTGCCACTTCAAGTTTTGGTTAGGCCACTACCATTCCCTATATTCCAAGACCTGTGAAATGACATGCTATGTATTTGTCCACAACCAAGAAAATCAATCTTTGCTGATATTGAAGAAAAAAAATTACACTTGCTTTTTTTTTTCTTTTAGGAAGGGTTGATGCAGTTTTTAATCAGCTTAACATTCTGATGATTGTGTCTTTTCCCAGAGATTACTACTGTCAAAATACCAGTATAAAATCTGAAGTTGATATCCAAGTAAGTCTAATTGATTATTGAGATATTACAAGAAGGCATGCTCGTCATAAAAGCCAACTATAAACCTTATGCTAACAAGTACAAATATTTTTCAAATATTTTTCTTGCCTTTGGAGGGAACATAGCAACTAAAAGCTTAGTGTTTTAGCAATATGTTTCAGATATGTATCTTGACCTGTCGAAGATCTTTTTAGGTAAAATTCATAGGTAATCAGTATGAAAAAGAACTTTTTCTGCAGTCACATTTTTAGAAGAAAACAGG
The DNA here is from genome assembly GCA_004024845.1 of Tonatia bakeri. Lineage (NCBI taxonomy): Eukaryota > Metazoa > Chordata > Mammalia > Chiroptera > Phyllostomidae > Tonatia > Tonatia bakeri. Next base: position 760,845 of record PVIA01000011.1, read on the forward strand.
AAAAATGTTCAAGAGAAAGGTTTTATTTTAAAGAGACTGTCTGCTTAATGTATGTTACTTAACTATAGTATTTATGATACAAAATCAAAAAAGTTTATATTCATTTTACTGAGAACTAACTCACAATAATGGATAGTTTCAACACTGAAATCCAAATCTAGCTCACATTCCATTCTTGTTTCATTGGCACCGATTCAAACTTGATTTCCTGCCCCCTGGTGGAGGTGCTAATGAACAGTGAATCGGTCAACGGCAGCCAGCTGATTACGAGATTTTGAAAAACACTCAGTGGAATATACAGATGTTGTATTATAAAGTTGTACACCTGAAACTTACAGAATATTATTAACCAATGTAATCCCAATAAATTTAATGAAAAGAACAAAAAGTCAAATCAAACCAAACCAAACCAACAATATGTACAATGCAAAAATGAGAAGTCAACCTTTAAGAAACAGGCAGAACATTCACAAAATCAGAATACCTACAAAAAGTGTTCCTTAACCAGCTTCACCAGTTCCAAGCCTGTTCTTTGCCTGATAAAATATTCCCAAGTGAAAAGAAAGCTGAGCCTTGGCCAGACATTCCTTTATTTTTTTTCCCCTAAAGTTTTCAATTTTTACGAATGCCCAGCCTGAAAGTAAAAAAAGAGAAGTACTCTTTTCCCCTTATTTCAGGGCTGCTGATGGAAATCCATTTCTGGGCCTAATCTAATTTGTATAATGGCAGGCTGCATATCCTCTCCAGGGTCTCAAGAGCAAATGAGGCTACAGTGGAGCTGAGCCATTGCCAATGGCAAGCGGAGAGCCCCTAGCCTCAGTGTCCCCAGTAATCTGCATTGCAATAAGTTCCTCCAGGAGCAGAGAGATGTCTGTTTCCTGTGTGCAACTCCAATCTCCCTAAACAGGGACTACCATCTGTCTGTAAGGGAGGTGACCAGCATTACCAGTTAACATATGTAAGATTTATGAGTGCCCCACGGTGACCAAGCTGTGAAAATCTTTTTTGTGTGTCATTTCTTTCCAAAAGGTCCTAACCTGGGTAGGGTGGTTCGCTTAAATGGGGGAAAAACACGTGTGACCCAGTTTAGGAGTTATTTCCATGGCTACCTAAAAGTTTCCTGAGAAAGAATTAAATGTCTTTTATCTTGAATCATTATGTGTGGACATAATCATTGTTCCCTAGACAAAAACCACCAAATCACAGAACAACCTGAGTCTCCACGCAGCTGGAGTTCCCCTCACAGACTGTCTAGGCAAACAAGGCGAGGATTGCAAACCCTGTGGGTCATATTTGGCCCACAGTCCTGTTTTGTTTGGCCTGCAGTGCTATATAATAACACAAAATTGAATTTAGTTGCAAACATTTTGAAACCCTGAGATTGCATATAAGAGCCCAGATTTCCAGCTTCTCTTGAAAACTTGGAATTTCTAGCTACACTGGATTTGCAGTTCTGTGCCCTTAGACAAAGCAGATCCAGTTCACCACCATCCACCCACCCCGTCCACTTGCTTTGCTTAGGCAAGTGACTTGTCTGAGACCTGAGGGCATTCAAGTTTGGGACCTCTCAAACACCACAGTTAGAGTTTATATTTATTCACTCACTCCACGCTCAGGCTACATGTTATAAAGATTGAAGGTGCTGGAGGGATTCTTGTGACTTTGCACATCCTGATCCATTCTGATGTCTTCCCAAGGCCTGAAATTTTGCAAATGCCACCACTTATTCAATAAATAAGTATCAAGCAACTACCATGTGCTGTTTTGAGCACTGGGGATACAAAGGCAAATAAAATTGCTGTAGAAAATGCCTTAGAATGCAATAAAAGATGACTTCTGAGAGCCTCCCTCACTGGCCAAGGGGGAACATGCTGATCTTGTGGCAGGCCACACACATAAATCAAAATCGGGTGTCAGCAAAATTACAGATGACTGCGTATCATGAACCGTCAAGGTTGAAACTATGGCCATTCAAACCTCAAATGTCAAGGTTCTATTTATATCTACTTTGTACCAGTAAAGTCCAGCCAATTTTGATCTTTAAATGAAGGCTCTACCTTGACGTGCATCTGCATCTGGAAGGTTCCTGTTTGCATAAGCAGGCTCTCTTGCACAGTCAGAGACAACCTTGTTGTTTTAGGCACTGTCAACCCCCTCCCACAGGGAGCAAGTTTGATTCGGTCTGTAAAGAGACAGCTAGGGAAGAGTTGTAAAGCCTTCCCTAGGAAGAGGGCAGGTTTCCTGAATGAGGCTGGTCCCCCAGGTTAGGAATGACCTTGGGGCGGGGCGGGTGGGAGATGGTAAACTGTAGTCCACATTACCTGCCCAGAGGTACGGCTCCTACTCTGTTGCCGTCAACTGTTTCTATGTAAGATGTGGGCCTGGCATTGCCCATTCTTTCTTTCTTTCTTTTTTTTTTAAAGAGAAGCCAGAAATCAGGATTCTTTTTGTGTTGGCAATAAGTTCGAAATTTTAAAAAGCACTGAGTGGGCCAAACAAAACATGTCTACAGGCTAAATCCAGCCAGTGTGCAGCCTCTGAACTGAAGGAGAGGCAAAGACTTCGCAAAATGCAATTCTGCCAGGGATTGCAGGCCCCAGATGGCTTGTGTGCATAGAAAAAGGGGCAGAGGAATAAGTCATTTGTTTCCAGGATTTTCTAAAATATTACCATAAAAAGATCAAATTCTTCCTCTCGTCGAGCGATCATTTGGTTCAGAGTCTCATCGTCCGGTACTTCGTCTTCTTCCTGGGGATAAGAAACAGAATGATTTCACAGGCTTTAGTGGAAAGTTTGGGTAATTGGAGGAGTGAGGTACAAACGGGTGCGGGGAATCTGTCCTCCAGGCCCCAGGGGTCCCGTTTCTGCAGCCAGAAAGAAAAGAGAAGGGTCACTGGGTGCAGTAATGGCCATTAGTATTTACCAAGTTATTTGAACATCTTCCTGTAGCAAAATCTGTTCAGGGAGGACACGTGGTGGACTCGGAGAAATACCGGTTCTCTTGGGTGTCTTGATTCCCTTACTTTTTAAACAAATTACTTAATGTATCTCCGCCTCAATGACCTCATCTGTGAAATGCATGTGACATTTACATCACAGAGAAGGTGTCAGATTTACAAGAGGAAAGCCACAGGAAGGAGTGCCTAATGTGAATTCTTTTGACTCTATTAACATTATCCCAAACATAAATGCTCATTTGCAAAGCCTTACACAAAACACGAGCAAGTGAAACTTTTGCAAGGAGGTACAGAGCAAGACCATAAAAATCAGATCCATGGCAAATATAAAGCCTTTAAAATACATTTAATCAATGTATTTCAGTGGGTATTATTATGCTAACAATGAGATTCGTGGCTATGATAATTCAATAACAACCCCCCTACAAAACTATATATATATATATATATATATAAGTGCAATTAATATATTGTAATAAATATACTATTTTAATTAAGTATATAAAGGTATACACTTAATTTAAATAACTGCAATGAAGTAAAAAAGCAATTATTTAAGGATTACCGTTTTCATTTTATATCACGTTAGACCGAGGAATATTATCTCTGCCAATTTCTCAGCAACCAAAAGCTTGCAAAGTTTCAGAAATGTTATGCTGTGATCTCCACGGCCTCAGAACAATGACACTGAAAGTTAGGCATATCCTCCAGAACTTGAACACACAAAATTATTTTTATCACATGCTGAGTGAGCTTGTTAAAAACTAAATGGGGAATTTTGGCGTGTCAGCAGGGGAAAAAGAGAGGAATACCCAGAAATTTAAAACTCCAATTTCTTAAAAAGAGGCAATTGGATCTAGAAAGAGCGCAAGTGTACTAACAGCTTACACGAGATGGCTGTCGATTCCCACAATGACACTTTACGTGCTGTGTTAAAATGAATGCAATTCAAGGAAGTAAAAAACCAATATTGTGAAAAATCGTCTATTCTAGTTTATCTTTAGATGGATTAAAGTTGATCTGCCTGAATATTCCATTTTATCTGACACAGACACAGACGAGTGAGGGAGGGCTGAGACCGCACAGCCCACAGAATCTGGTCCGAGTTTCCTCTGGTGAAGGGATGTCCTGCTTTGCTCACCGTTCCTCAGAACCACACTAGCTTTCCATTGCCTATAAATGGGGGCTTGGACTTTCCCTGTGCCCAAGATGAAAAGATTTCCTTGCAAACTGGCAAGAAGCCTGCCCGCAGTGGCCTGACCTGCACGGAGAACAAACTCAATGGCAAATGGGCAATACATCTTCCTGGCTTTTTGTGCCCTAGTAATTCATGGTCTGTCAACCCATGGTGGCAGCCCATGCTGCCTCAGATACTCAGGACCAGAGCCCTTGACTGCTGTCTGTCAGTGTCCCCAAATGTCGTTACATCAGGCACAAGCCACCCAGACAGTGGTGACACGTGCCTGGCACACGGATAGCCTGGCAGGGGTGTGGAGCCCCAGCAGGCTGCTCACAGAGAGGCAAGTGGCATCCGATCCCACAACTGGCTCTACCTGGCGGCTTCCCTCAGGGCTGAGAGAGAGTAACTTTTTCCTGCGGCCTCAAAAGGTTGCAAAGCTCCAGGCTACCCTGCATCCTACCTAAATCAAGTCAGGTGCTGGCTTCACAAGTCTGTGAAGTCATGCCCTACAAACGTACTGAAGTGCTGTGATCTCTGATCAAAAGGAAGAGACACAGGGCTCTGGGGGATGGCAGAGGGAAAAGGCCAGGAGGGCCCCTCCCAGCTCTGTCTTGTCTCATGTAGCTGACTGCCCTCGAAAGTGGCCTCTCTGCAGTCTCTGCATCTGCCCCAGAGAGAGCAGCATTTACAGTACAACAAAGCATGCTGGCTGCACCTCCCCGGAGAAATGAGGGAAGAAAAGCGTCTACTGGCCAAGCCTTGAGGTCCCCATAGCAACTGCTTTTAAGACACTCTTGGAAAACTTTCAGAGGCTTTCTGCTCTGGGGATGTAAGATAGCAGCTAATTTACTCATTTTAATTAACGTCAGCCTAGGAAGTTCTTTAAAGAACAAAGAGGTTACTCTTAATCTTCTGAGACAAAAGGTCACTTTTTGATTCCGTAAAGTTGGCTTTCTAGAATACCTCATTTTCCTCTTCATGCTCCAAGATGGCCTGCAGGAATGCCCTGCGCTCGTGGCTCGAAGACTTCTGATCGAACATGCCCGCCTGGATCACCTTCTGATCTACATTCAGCTTGTACTTGGCAGCTGCCAGGATCTTTTCCTCCACACTGTTCACGGTGCAGAGTCTCAGTACACGAACCTCGTTCTGCTGGCCGATGCGGTGAGCTCGGTCCTGGGCTTGCAGGTCCTGCAAGAGAACACGGCACCATGAGGGCCTGCGCGCCTGGATGAGCCCAGTGAACAAGTCCCCACCTGGGAGGGAAGTATGGAGGGTCGTTCAAATCCACCTTAACTAATGTAAGATTTTGTGTACATTTAAAAAATACACAAGCTCTCTTCTTTGGAAAAATTCAAGTTCACCATTCCTAGCTGACAGCACCTGGGTTCAGGTTAGCCAGCCAAACTGGAATTCACCTCAGGTTTTGAAATCCAGGTCTCAAGATATTTTTCATCTCCCCTAGGTTCACCATCAGAATTAATCCCTAACTAAAGCAAACAAAACAATAAATTTGTTGTTACCTACAACTAACCTTAAGTTGCATGAAGCAGCTTTTCTTTGGTACAAGATGTTAGAGACAATTTTTAAAACATCATTGAATCACATGCACTTATATATGCATACATATGAGGGGGGACCCAAAAAATCCCAGAACTGTCTTTGGAGGGCAGGCCCCTTACAGTATAGGCTTCCCTGGCTAGGTGAGTGTTCTAAGAACCCATCTGTATCAGTGTACCAGCTGGTGTTGTTGTGAGAGGTTGAGTTAGGCTACAGTGACCCCCCCCTTTTTTTGAAGATTCTTTCAACATATTTGCCCATTTGATGATGGGTGATTTACAAGTGCATCTGCCCACAATGAACTAAGTGTTCAGCAGTTTTTGATCAAAAATGGCATGACCTCCATGCCCCATCCTCCCTATTCAGTCAATATTGTTCTAAGAGATTATTTTTTGTTTTACCAGATGAAAAAAGTTCTCAAAGGGAAATGTTTTGCTGATGTGAAAGAGGTGAAACAAAAAACAGCAGAAGCACTAAGAGGCACCAAAATCGACAAGTTCAAAAACTGTTTTGAAGAGTAGAAAAAAGTCTTGATAAGTGTATTGCATTAAATGGAGAGTACTTTGAAGGTGGCAGAAGTTTCAATGTGTAAGAATATACAATTTTTAATAAATAAATCCTGGGGTCTCTGGGGCCCCCCTCATATATTATACATACAGCGATTGCTCATGCAGCAAACTTCCTGGGATCGATTTCTGTCAAAAACTCAATCTTTAGTTTGGGGGACAAAAAGGGTTGCTAGTGGAGTAGTCAACTTGTACTACTTTTTAGTAAATTTTGGGGGGACGGAAATTTGGCACTATGTATCAAAAGTGTTAAAACTGGGTATGGCTCCTGAGCCAGAAATTTCACTTCTAGAAATTTATCTTAAAAAAATAGTCATGGATATGCAACAAAGTCCTACAAATAAGGACATACCTCATATATTATTTATAATTTTTTTAAAAGCAGAAATAAATAAACATTTAAGATTAACAGATTGATTAAACAAATTAGTCTTTATATGCAAGTACAAACATATTATCATAAAAATGATATTGTAGAAGATTTAATAATACAAAGTAAAAACTTATTATATATGAAAACAAGTTATATATAAGTATGTATACATTATGACTTTACATGTGCATATTTATACCAAGAAAAGGCAGGAGGGACAAACATCAACAAGCCAATTAATGTTTATATCTCTAGTTAATTAGATTACAGGTGTTATTAAATATTTTTCATTTTGGTTTCATGTAGTTTAATAGTTTTTTTTTGTTTTGTTTTAAGCATCTATTACTTTTCTAATATGAAAAAGGTTTTAATGAAATCTTTAAATAAAAACCTTCATAAACCTATGAAGCAGAGTTAGCTAATGTTAAGGCTACACAATAAAAACTTCCTGGTGTGTCAGTTTCATTCATTCTGGTCCAGGCAATGGTCTCCGGGCCAACACTAATTAGTTGTGCCCATGTGTCCCCCTGAGACTCATACACATGTGGAGGGCAAGGTCTGACCCCTGCATCCTGCGTCCCTAGCACCGATTTCACACAGAGCTGATGTCCCGCAGCTGCAAGCCCATCCTCTGGAGCGGACGAGTCTCCTGTCACCCTCACGGCACAGGGAAGCAACAGGCCACAGTCTGCCCAGGCTGCAGGGACCTTTACAATCAAATGACTAATTAGGCAAAAGTTTTTCCTCAGAAGATACTTGAATAAGTTGATATAAATATTGGACAGCTGAACCACGAACACAGCTGGGACTCATTCAAATTAGATTATTTTCCAAAGAGGAGAAAGTGAGGTGGATAATTAAAATCCAAGGAGGGAAAATAAACCCTAAATTTCATTTTCAAGCCTTTAGTTCAATCATCTCCCTCAACACATCATCACCAGAGTGGCTAAGCAGGAGCCAAGACGGCAAGTTTTATGTCGTTGACCTCCTGACTGTCTCCCAGAACAGGGGTTAGAGACCATTTCCGTGACGGGCCCAAGAGTGAGTACATTGCAGGCCACTGGGGCCAAGAGCAAACACCGGGCAACTGTTCTCACTGAAAGGCTGATATATATATATATTTCAATTTTACTTTTATATTTAAAAATGTGGCCTTGGCTGGGTTGTTCCGTTGGTTGGAGCATCGTACCACACGCTAAAATGTTGTGGGTTCGATCCCCAATCAGGGTGCTTACAGGAGGCAACCAGTCCAAGTTTCTCTCTAACATCGATGTTTTTCCATCCCTTTCTCCCTCTCTCCCTCTGTCTCCCTTCCTCTCTTGTTAAATCAATAAACATATCCTCAGATGAGTAAAAAGTAAAATAAAAATGTGAAAATCATTGTTTGTTTGTCAGTAGTACAAACACAGGTGGCAGGCCAGACTCAGCCTGTGGGTCATAGTTGTGAACCCTGTCCTAGAAGGTGATAAACCACAAAAATAGTAGGGTGTGGGTAGCAGCAGAATACTGCTGGGTATGGAACATCTACAAAGAGTAAATTATTAAGAGCAGTAAGTTAAATTCTGAGGAGATTGTTGCACTTAGTTTTGTTTTGTTTCTTGGTGGTGGTGGTAGTGGTGTTTCTTTGTGTGTTTAACACCATCTGTCATTTTGGAAAGTGGCACAAATTAACACTTCTAGGCTGAAGAAGTTCATGCAATGGAAGCCTGTGAATCCCTAAGCCAAAATGTTGGTGGTGGGGGGAATATTGTTACAAAGAAGTAAGTGTTGTAATTATCGAATGGATGATTTAGTATTTCTGAAGTCTTAGTGGTCTGAAATTTCATCACAATGGTTTGGGCATGATTATATCTGAGGACAAAAACAGCCCAAGGAGGGGGCCTCTCAGGTGACTTTAAGGCCGACCACTCCGTGATAGCAGCATAGCTCCCTCCGGTCCACAGGTTAAAAATGACAGTACCAACCCATGGTTCTAACCCACAGTTTGGAAATGAAGTCTTGGTAAACCTGAGGGATTGTACGGCTGATTCCATGTTCACGTTCTGCCTTTGCTTCTAGTGAGGGCCTCCGAATAGCAATTTTAAGGCTATTTTAGTCTACTTATATCAAGTAAGCCCCCTATTTAATCAATAGATCTTAATTTTGAGTCGACATAAATAAGAATAATTACAGAATTTTTTTTTCAGTGTATGCAGAAGCCAACAAGGTAAAAAGCTCCAGGTCTTTTATTTTGGGGGCTATGCGACATTCCTGGGGGACACGGGGTAGGGAGAGCCCAAAGGCAGGGTGGGTTCAGACCCAAACCCTGACAGACGGTTGGACCCAGCTGTGGTCCTGCACGCGTTAACATCCACAGGTTTCCTTACTGTCAAATATTTGCGTACTACCTGAGGTTAAGCTATGCCAAGTGCCTCACAGTATCTGATAGAGTTGTTGCTTAATAGAATTTAGTTTTACCTTTTAAATGAAAAATCAGTACTCATCTGTATCACTCTAAGGTCCCTGATTTCCAAAAATAAAAAAATAGAAAACAACAATTTGCCCAGACTAATGGCCATGTTTAAGTGACAGACGTGAAAAATCTTGTCAGCCTGCTTGACCACACCAGGTGGAAATGAACCCATAGCAGATCTGAATACTCCCAGAAATATATAGCCCAGTTGAGAAATTTGTGGTAAATTATACCGCTCCTCCCAAAATTTGGGGTGTTTGGGTGACTAAATTTTCATTCATATGCAGTTAAAAGTAAACTGTTTGTTGTTCATGCAATTTACTTTGATTCTGGAGTTCCATCTTTAGCTACGGGTCATAAAAGTGTGTGTGTGCGTGCACATGAGTGTGTGTGTGATAGAGAGAGAGAAACAGAGGGGGGGGGCATATATGTGCCAGCACCCTTTCTTATGGCAAATTAGCATTTCCAGGGACAATGATTTCCTTTGGCTCTTAGAATTAGCACTGTGCCAGTGAAGGTAGACAGCTGAGCTGCTATAGAAATGGTCACTTCGGAAATAAAATCTAGTGAACTCTATTCACCCACAGACTGGTTACTTTTTCTCAGTGAAGATTTAGGCAGTAGCAAGGAGGGTAACCTAAACCTCCAACCACACTGAGCACCCCGGGAGGACAGAAGTCACAGATTCCTCCCTCTGGACACTCAGGCTAGCTCAGGGCCTGTGGTAGAGCAGCCGCTCAGTAAATGTTTGTGGAACAGACACTGAATTCATGGTGGCCCAAAGGAGAACTGCAAACACGAATTCTACCTGTGCTTTGGAATGCAATGTGGAATGTAAAAATATATTAAAATACTTCCTGAAGACTTGGAACAAATATACTTTGTGCTGGTGATTTGAAATCCTTTTCAAGGTCAGAAAGATTTCACAGGAACTCTACTGCAGCCACCTAGAGAGAGTGATAGGTGGGAATATGGCATGGTCCAGTGCTGTTGGCCACCCAAAGGTTTGGGGCCATTGGTTCTCCTGTAAACCAGTGGTCTCTGCTGTGTGAGAAAACCTATGTTGGACTCTCCTGGGAATGTCTAAATGTGTAGAAAAGGCTGCAGAGTCTCTGTGGGTGGGCAGCACCTTAAAAATGGGGGTGGGGCAGCAGGGAAAGGGCAGGTGTGCTTTTTAAAGAACTCCCTCTTAATTCTAATGCACCCTCAAACCCTATCTTCCTGCCGAAATTACTGTCTTTTCCATCCAATCATCACCATGACCCAGTGAGACAGTATTATTCTGCATATTTACCATTGAGGAAACCGAGATGGAGGAAGAAGCCCAGGTTAAGCTGATGTGGAATTCATCCTTGTGTGTTAGAGCTACAGTTTCCCTTTTTACTATTTTGACTTCACATTTATTCCAGTATGAAGCAAACCTGATGAATGTAATTCCACCCAATATCTTATAGGCCTGTGCACAGCCTCCCAGCATAAATGAAGAACCAACCCAGTGCCACAAGGGGCCCATTCTAATGTTCTTTATTAGTCATCAAAAGACTCCTTTAGAAGGGCAACTCTAAACTTACCAGCTAAAAGAGCTTCATAACAGATGCTCCACAGAATATTTTTGATGATGATTTTAAGCAAACACACAGACTTTAACTATAATATACTCATTGTTTGACTGTGAGGAAGTGAGCTGAAGCTTCCTGAGACTCATCTTCCCTGACTGCACGGAAGCAAATGGTAACAGTAACAAGCTGGCGGGGCTGCTGTGAAAGCTGAACGAAGCAGTGCGCAGGGACGGGCTGGCCCAGAGGAAGGCCGATCCCTGTGCGCTGCTGTTGTTGCTATTTTTCATTTTGGAACAATTTTGATTTCTCCTCCACCAAATGTACTTTGCTCAGTGGCAATCCCAAGAAATGAGGTTAAAACTAAGCAGAAATTAAGTATCTTTACCCCAAATTTGAGCTCTTCAAAGACACATCAAAGGTATGAATAAAACATCTCAGCACACTCCAAGGGAGAAAAGAAAACAGACATATTAATAATGTGCCGGGCTATTTTCCCTTTGGAAAGATGGCCCAGTTGTTCAGAAATTTGCTCTGCCCCGCAAATGTGAACGACAGAACTGCTGGTCTTTCAGTCCCTGCACCTACGTCAGAGACGTGCCAACCTGATGTGGGTTCCAGTCGCTGTCGAAGATGACCACGGTGTCGGCTGCCTGGAGGTTCAGGCCCAGGCCTCCAGCTCGTGTGCTCAGCAAGAAGATGAAATACTGGGACCCAGGTTCATTGAATTTCTTCAGTAGAGCAGCACGATCTTCAGACTTGGTGGTGCCTGAGGGGACCAGAAAAATACATCTGCCAATTAAGTCCTGTCCGAAAATGGCACAGAGCTCGACCAAAAGGCCTGCTTCCTTGAGAAATATGCAGACTCCTCTGAGCACTGGTGAGGTATTCCCCCGAGGTTTTGTATATTTGAATGGAACTTTGAACATTTTGCGATTTAAAAAGAAATTAGAAAGATAGACTTTTCTCACATCAAGAAGGAACACTGTGTCTATTACCTATGGTTCCAAAATGCTGAAAGAGTTTAAGCCCTTTGGACCCGGCACCTTTGCAACTTCACCGATTCTACAGCATTCTTATCCTAACCTAAAACTCAATGAAAACATTTTCTGGGTGTGTTTCTGTGCTTTAAAACACCAAATATTTTTTAAAAACATACATGTGCGTGCACACATACACAGCAAAAACTGATTATTATAATGGCTTAAAGCAACTGTGCCAACAGGCGTTAGTGTGAGGTCTTGTTTATGCCAAGAGAAAGGAAACAAAAGGAAAGTCAATTTCTACCACACTTTACCGTTTGAATTGCTACTGGGCACGATCTGGCTGGCGCAAACATAAAATGTGGACGGAATATTTCTACCCTTGTTAGCAAGACTTGAAGCCACACTAACTAAGAAGAAAAAGAAAGGAATCTCTCATTCTGTTCCTCATGTTGACATTCTCTGCTCTGCTGAGTCCAAAGGACACCAAACCGAAACCAAACAGCACAGCACGTCGTGCACCTGGTGAAGGCTCACCCCACGGCGCCTGGAGGGGTCCCAACACAGGGAACAGGCAAGGAGGACCGAACCACAGACGCCGGTGCTCACGTTTCAGACGCCCGGGCACCCGCACTCGTGTCCTGAACCAGTTACTCAGTCACATCCTGTGGATCTGTATTCACCTGAACCGCACTGTGGCAGGAACAAACCCCACCATCTTCTACCTGAACATATTTCACCAGAAAAGTGTGGCTGCAGAGTTTTGAAAAGGCTTTGGGCTATGGGGAAATATATAGGCATGTTACATGATAGTCCCTAACTGCCTCCTGTATAAATATTATTTCTACATGGTGTTCTTTCTTTAAGGATGAAAATGTACTAGCAATTTATTTCAGAGGATTAAAACAGTTAAGTGACTACAGTTAATGGAATCGAGTTACTATGAGGTTCAAGTTTCCAAACATGGGGGGATCTGTTTTTCATATTAATAAAAATAATAAGTACCCTCCTGAGGAGGGAAAAAGAACCAATTCCTTGTATCCAGCGAAAGGGACTTTTGGAGCGGGTGGGGGCTCTCGTTTAATGAAGCAACATTCTTTGGGGCTCATTTTACTCTCTAAATCACATTCCAAGTTTAGTGACCTGGTCAAATCCTGCAACAATGAATTGTGAGAACTTGAAATTTGGGGGAGAAGCACGGAATGTGCTTTGTTGAACGATGTTTCGAACATGTGGGACTCACTTTTCTTTTCTTTTTGAAATTGGCTTTCTAAGATATGGGAACTACTTGTTCACGATTCTCATGGACAATCTGTTCTTTCATAAAAACTTTTCACTACCATTATCTTCCTAGTTGCAGTAATTTTTGAAAAATTACTCATAAGAAGTAACGATTCACATATTTATCCTTTGCCTTAAACTAAATAAAAAGCCACAGAAACCAACAACTATAAAAAAAGTGCTTCTAAAATGCAGAAAGAAGTTCCCAGAGATAACATCTGTTTTCTGACAGCAGGGCACAAAAGCTCAGCGCCAATACACTCTGCGTAGAAGTTCAGATTGGACACGCTGGAAAATAACTGCACACGTTAAGGTTAATCAGTGGATATGCCCACCTCGGATGAAATAACCCTAAATGCAAAATGAAGCACAGAAAAATAAAAGCAATTATCAAATTTATTTGGTCAAAGGAGGTTTTAGGCCTTGTTACAGGTATATCAAGCAAACATACCAACCGCATACTTGGTATGCAGGTAAACCATATAAATAGCTGGGAACTTAAAATTATAAAGTCAAGGAAAAATATAATTAAATCACTTTTCATGAAAAGCTATGACATTTTTTTTTATTACCAGGTTCAGAATTTGCTGCATTACCATTTCCATTAGTCAAATGTTCCTCGAGTCAAGATCTCTGCAGATCATCAGCCACCTCCAGCATACTGCTCAGGGAGGTTCAAACTACCTTGTCAGGATGTATCCAGGGGCAAATGAATGCTCGGTGTCGGTGGCACAGGATTTAATGTGAACTGTTCCATGTTTTCTGGCATTTGATGTAGAACATCACCAAGAATACAATTAATAGCAAGGGCAATTGTGTTGAGAACTGCAGAATTTGCCAGAAGGAACACATTGCCAGGCTTTCATGAGTACTAATTTTAACTTGGTGTCAAGTGCTTTTGGAAAATTTTGTCTTCTAGGATGTAACTTCACCACTTGCTTTCACTCAAAAATCATTTCCAGTGAAAACAAAGACTGTAACGGAATAGTAACTAAATCTATTCATGCAACCGCAATCTTAGCAGAAAAATCTGCTTAGCTGTCATCAAGTGGTTTTTTTCCCTCTTTCTTTCCTGAGGTCAAAAATCGAAGACATCAAATTTGGCAATGAAAATCTGAAGTCATTTGAACAACTGGGTTAGGGGGCATCGCGACTAGAAGTGGTGTACTAATTTGTCCATATGTTTATTGACTGTTTGCCTAAAACTCTCTCCACCCCTGCAACGACTGCTGTGTCTCGCAGGCTGAAGTCTGTCTGGCTTTCTCCACTCCATCTGTAACACTTGATGGAACTTGCTTACCTGTCTCCTCCAACCTAATGGTAAGGGCTTTAACAGCAGGAACACTAAGGGGTTCATTCATCCTGTATCCCTGGTGCCTGCTTATTTTCAATCAATCAGTTAAAATTTTTTGATTAAGTTCAAAATCATCCTTAAAACGCTGTTGCTAGAGAAGCAGACTATTATTTTCAGAAATGGTTTATAGCTGACTGGATCTGCCAAAGCAGTGAATGTGGAGGCAGAGGGATCCTAGTTACAACCTGGTTTCACCATTTGCCTCATGTGTAACCTTTGGCAAGTTACCTCATCACTCTAAAACCTTTGTCTTCTCATCTGTTAAACAGGGACCATATTAGTACCTTGGTAAACAGGGGGTAATAGGAGCTTGTTGATTGAAAAAAGGCACATGGAATGCTCTGCCTGGCTCCCGCACAGAGTAGGCATTCCATAAAAGGTAGCTCTTATGACTGCTAGTAGTAGTAACAATAAGAACAGCAACGCACAGACTACTTAAAGATACTCCCTGAGACTGGTGAGAGACGTGTTTCAAGGAAATCGCTCCTGGTCAGTTTCACAGACTTGAATATTCCTGGGTCACTATCCTCAAAGAGCTGAGATTCAAATCAAAATGCCACAGAGTAGTGGACAACAGGTAGGTGGGATACCTGTGGGGAGCGGTGAGGGACAGGTGGGGGGCAGGAACACAGAGCTGGCTGCCCCTCACCTGAGCAGCAGTGGGAGGAGGGTTCCCCTTTCCAATGGAGAGTGCTGACCTCACCCACGGACAGGGGGAAGGATCAGGTCAGGGGACAAGACCTAATGCAGGACCTTTATACCAAAGGAGGCAGGCTGGGGATGATGGGACTGTGTCCTGAATTCAAAATTAACATTTACTTAACCATTCATCTGTTTTCAGTGACTTTGGAGAGAGGTTAAAAAATTTTTAAAAATCAAGTCTGTCAGAGGAATAATGAATTGTAAAAATGATAATACCCTAAGAAATGGACCATAAAGAGAATTCACCTAAAGCCAAGCATGGCAAGTCTGAGGTTTGCTATGTATCCAGCTACATCTAATTCACGGCAAAAGTGGGGGATAAAATGTTGGACTGAAAATAAAACAAAACCTTCCAATGAAACATAAACTAAGTTAACTTTAACATTTAACAGTGACTCGTATATTACGTTAGGTGAAAACTGGTATTACTAATACTGTACTCTTCTCTATCTGGGATTCAACACCATCCTGGCTGTAAATTAGCTCCTGTTCCCACTTGCCATTCTTTGAAAGAGTAACCCCCTGCCATAATATCAAAAAGTTAATATCTTTCATCTCTAAAGTATTAGGGCTGATATCAAACTCATATAGTAATTTAGGAAGTATCCCTAAGTTTATACTTTCTTCCATTCATATTTTCTTACTAATTCTTTAGGGCATAGTATTTCAATTTTACTCTTATTATTGGGTAAATACTTTACATAGTTTGCAAAATCCAGGAAACAATGAAGGCCTATAGGTATGTTCTGCCTAGGAAGAGAGAGAAGCTTTAGTGATAAATAAATATAACTTTAAATGAACTATTTCAGTGTCACTGAAAAAAGGAGACATAGCCTTTATCCCCTTGCAACACGCCTTAGCACGGCTTATGAAAGTCTTCTATACAGTGAGTAGGAAATGGGTAATCCTAAGAGCAAGGAGGGTTTTTATGTTTTATTTCAGTTTAGTTTAATTGTGGTATTCATAAATGACTCTAGTCTACTTGTACTAGCTTGTGAGTGGGATGAACAGCTGTGCAAATGAGTTCCCCTTATTTTAAGCTTAAGGGTATAGAAACCGCTACCTAGAAAAGCTGCCCCCCACCCTGTTGGTTAATTCTTCAACAGTTTCACCCCTCTTTTCCCGCTGAAGCGGGGCTGAAGTGCCCCTCAGCCCCGCACTGTCAGCAGCACTGGGATTCCTCATGACTCACCGTCGAGGCGCAGGTAAAGGAAGTTCCGGAAAGCAAAGTAATCCTCCATGATGGTCATGAGGGACGTCATCTGGCAGAAAAGCAGCACGCGGTGATTAGTAGCTCGCAGTTTTGGCAGAATACGATCGAGCAGCTCAAACTTTCCCGAGGCCCGATACAGCTCAGCCCTGAACCCAAAAACGCAAAACAAGAAGGCAGTATTACTGCTGTCTTCTGGCAGGATCCAGCATAACTCTGCTTTTCACGGAATGCCTTGTGCATGGTAAACAAGAAATAACTGCAGAACGAAAGAAGGAATATCCACTCCAAAGCAGGGAAAGTATTTAATAGAAAAATAGAATATATTTATACAAAACTCATAATGAGTGCGTCATGTGTGCAGGTAAGATGACAGAAATGAAACCCTTTCGTGTTCTTGGTGTTTTCTCATAGACACACATACATGTGTGTGTTGTATTTACTTAAATCTCTAATCACGAAGAATATAAAATTGTTAATTTAGAGCCCTTAAGGGTCATTCAAATACTTATTGAGCACCTACTACGTGTCAAGCACAATGCTAGGCATATGTATAGTGATAAGTAAAACAAAATCCCTGCCTTCAAAACGAGTAACTACAAATCGTGATAAGCACTACAAAGAAAAACAGCAAGTTGCTATGAGAGAATTTACAGCAACACGTTATTACCTTCGTTATATGAGAGCAGAGTTTAGCACCCTTCAGCCCTGGCCTGCTGGCTGTTTTTGTAAATAAAGTTTTATTGGGACACAGCCTTGCTCACTCATTTCTGTTTTGTCTATGGCTGCTTTCATGCTACAAGGACAAAGTTGAGTAGGTGTGACAGAGACTTTTTGACTCCCCCCCCAAAGGTGAAAATATTTGAGATCTGGACCTTCAAAAAAAAATGGCCACCCACTGGTTTTGAGTGTCAGGTGTGACCTTGATGAAGAGATGTGACCCCAATAAATTCAATTCAAAAAAAAAAAAAGGAAAGGAAAAAAAGGCAACAGTTTAGCTGAAACCTAACATAATGAGCAAAGGTAGCCAGGTGAAGAATGGAGGTTTGGGAGTGGAGAGGACAAGGTACCAGGCAGTGGGGAGAATGCGTGCAAAGGCCCCGGGGAGTAAGAAAGAGCCTGGTGAGTCTGGGCAGCTGGAAAGCTGGGGTGCTGGCTTACACAGAAGCGAGCAGAAAACACTGTAGATGAGAGAGGCAGTGTGTGGGAATAGGGCAGACCCCGCAGGGCCCCACCCACCACACTGCAGGTGTTGGTTTTAAGTGCAATGCAAAGCCAATGATGGGGTCTGAACAGTGGAGTGACAACAGCTGGCATATCTTTCTGTAAGATCCCCATGTTCACTGTGTTGGAATGGATCAGGGCACAGGCAAGAGTCCTGGTTTAGGTAGAAGTTCAAGTAAAAGATATGATGGTAACATGTACTGCCATCAGATGGAGAGGAGTATCCATAAGCTAAAGAGGGCCTTTTTTTCCTCCACAACAAAGCACTTTTCTCTTTTATCAACAAGGATGGGTTATCATGTTAAAACTTCATTGTAGGATTGACGTTGTTTGAAAAACTCGCCAGTGCACAAGCAGTCTATAGCAATGAAATGTATCATTCAGTAGCTGACTTTATGACACAGTATGTGCTATCTCTAAGAAGACACATTTTCAATCGTAGATCTTTCCAACATCCCTCCCCTGTTCTGAAAACTGTTCTCCAAACATCCACCCACCTCTGCCCCCCGTGGCCTTGATTTTAATATGCAGCCCTGGCCAACCCCACGGCACCAGGAGGGGCCACAGGACCCAGAGGAAAAGGAGGTGGGGGAGGCAGGGGAGCCTCACAGAGCTGGTTATGGATGGGTTCCAGTTCCTGGTCCTCAGTCCAGTGACATAACAGTCTGTCCTTGGGACCCAAGAATGACCCCTATATCCTAATAAAACATTTTCCCTGGTGCAAAGCAAGCAAAACAGAGACTTTCTGTTAATATTATTTTGGTTGCAAGGCATGATTCTCTTTAGTGTCCATTGCTAATGAAGAATGCTCCTTACACAGACCATATTCTAACAAATTACTGTAAAGTCATACATATTTATAACAGATAAGACATTTCTACTCTTACATGTTAATATTAAATATCAACTTGAAATTTAATATGATAAATCCTCTTTGAGCCTAAGCTACACCACTGGTTATAAATAACAACCCTCTGAAGCTTCGACAACATCTTTAAAACTAGGGTACTATTAAGTCTATTAAATGAGATCTATGTCCTTTGAATAGCCACTTACTCAAAGCATGTAGTAATTTATGCCATTAGAGTGGACATGAATGTTGGTATCATTTTGGTTAACAACTTCTGTGCACTCTGCTGAGGAGAGAGGAGACAGGAGGGCTGAGGGCGCTGGCTGGATGTATTTGTGTGATAAAAGTTGAGGCAGGACTAACAAACTATTTTTTGAAAGAAAATACAATTTAAAGATTTGCCCATTTATGACCCAGTTTGAATAGCAAGAAAAGTTGAGGCAGGACCAACAAACTAGTTTTTGGAGGAAAAAAATACTTGTAAGATTTACCCGTTTATGACCCCGTTTGAATAGCCCAGGTGTTCAGCAAAGGATTCCTTTAAAAGAGAGAGAAAAAGAAAATAATTTAAAAAAAAAATGAAACAGACAGGCATTTATTAACTTCATGATTACTCTTTTAGGGAAGTCATTCTATCTACTTCTAGAGTATAATTAAATAAAATAACAAATAAGACATACTTGTTATAAGATGAACCAAAAACTCAATGTCTTTGAATTCAGACTTGTATTCTGCCAGACATGTATCCTGTGAGCTTCTGCAAGTCTCTAGACTGTCAGGCTGAGATTACAGGGTTAGTTCACTCATCGAACAGTGATTCAACAACTGCTGGCCCAGGGCTGGGCTGGGCCAGGGCTGGGGATCCAGAAACAATGGAACATCTGCCCCCAAGGAGCTTAGAGTCTAGACTAGAGGAAGAGCTTAGTTCAAGCCAAGTGAGGACTAAAATGCACACATAAATATACTGTGGAAACATCTAACAGTAAAACTAATGGTTACACACTTTATTTCGAATCTGAGTTTAGTGAAATTCTAACATCCCTTCCCTACTGAACTTTTCTCTATTACAAATAAGGCCCTAAAGTACACCTCTCCCTCAGGCATCTAGCTTTCAGTTTTAAAATGCGGAACTTAATCACCTAATTCTCTCCTCCCTGAGTCTGTGGGAAAAATACATTACTGCTCTCCGTGTGATTTTTCTGTTCCTACTTAAGGAAAGAGAGACCATCTGTGGGGAAGGAGAGGATGTCACACCTTCAGATTAGCCACCAGCTGTCTCCCTTTTCTGCTTCCCTTCCTTCCATGGTCACTGAAGCTTTTCCTCCAAGGGGACCAGATCTTTCCCTTTGGGTCTCCTCTCGAATATGGTGTCCACGCAGGCAGCCCCCCAGGATGCTGCCCTGCATGGACCGCAGCCAAAAACCCCACCGCGGCTCCAAGAACCACGCCTTCTCTCTCCACAGGCAGCCACTCCTTCCCAGATGTTAGGTTCTAACCCTATCTCTAACCGGGGCTGTAAAAACCAAAGAGATACGTGTCAGCACATGGTGATAAGACTAGGGATGGCATCATCTAAAAAATACTGTTTTCAGTTCTCTGGTTTGAAGGCTCCTGGGAGGCGGCGAGCCTAATGGAGAGACTGGGCTTCCGTATGACTTAGCATGAACACAGGTTGCACAGTGAACAAAACAAGGACAAAAGCAACAGGCACACACTGTCTCTGGTCCATAACGGCAACACATCAGCCAGTAATTGCGGTTCTTGTTTCTAGGAATATGCTCCTGAAAGCTTTTTATATTAAAGAAATTGTAAATCAAAGTCTGTCTTTCTACTGACTGCCATTTAAAACGTAAATACGCATTCAGTGGAGGGCACACTACTCAACCTCAGCTCCTCCACGATCGCCCTTACCCTCCACCCTTCCCAGGGGCTGCAGGCAGGAACTTGAGGGGCGGTGGCGCCATCCCCCTTCCTGACATGGCCTAGCATGCTTCAAAGGTCACTTTTTGTGTGATAACCAAAAGGAGGTCAGACTGACACTTCATTTTCATAATCTGAGTCCGCAAACCCCTCTACATAGCAGAGTATCTCCACATCGTTTTCAGGAAAGACGAGGTGGTTGCTGACAGGTTAATCTAATATGACCCCATATTCGCCATTAGACCTTTTGGGGGGGCTCTCCCCCAGCAACACACAGCCCCACCCCTAATCCATTGATGCCGCACATCTGTTCAACATGTTACCAGTTTACAGGATGCTTCCCATGTTACTTTTTTTTAAAGTTTGTCCTCTTGTCAGTCCTATAATCCAGAGGTCCCCAAACTGTTTGGCACCAGGGACTGGTTTCATGAAAGACAGTTCTTCCATGGACTGGGAGGTGGGAGGACAGTTTCAGGATGATTCCAGGCCTACCTTCAAGCTCACCTCCTGCTGTGCAGCCTGGTTCCTAATCGGCCCTTGATGGCAAGTCAAGTGCAGTAAAGCTTGGAGAGGCCGACTGACTTACACCAGGTCATACATGTGAATAAGTTTCCCAGATTTAGAGTTTCACCCCAGTAGGAGCAATCTGAGTTACACAGTAGCCTCGGGCATGGACTCATTGCACACCGAATTCTCTTTCCACCACATGTCTAAATGTCTAAATACCTATGGCTTGTTCGTGGATTTCTTTTTTTCTTTAGTGTTGTTGCTACTGTCATTTTACCTAGACTTAGGGCTTATTTGTCTGTAGATACTCTGCCCTATGGACTTGAAGGCAACAGCAGTATCAGGCGTCTTTCCAATTCCCCAGCCCAGTTGGGGCAGGGCGCCGGTGTAGGGAGAAGGCGCACAAGAAATACTCTTCCCTGAAGTTACCAAAAATAAGGGAGAAAGAAAGAATTGCCAGAGTCAAGAATGTTCAACCCCGTGTTTATAGTGTGATTACTAACCCTTAATTTCCCAGGCCCTTCTGTGTATTTATTTCTTAACAGACTGGTGCAGACACCCAAGAAGCCCTGCTGGGATGTGCCACAGGCCCCTGCTCCTGTGTGTGGAAAGCAGGCGGTATGCTGCTGGCAAAGAACTGCCACCAGGGCCGTGTGCATCAGCAGCAGCAGTGAAAAGTGAAGATTATGGTTGTGGCTCCCTTTCCTGCGTGCTCGAGTCACTTGTTTCTACTGGGGTGAAACTCTGTCAATTTAGAAAACTTACTCACCTGCAGTGAACAGGGCACTCACCCCTAAAATGAACTCACCCCTAAAATGAACTCACCCCTAACAATAGCTGCTTGGCCACTAGAGCGTCAGTTTAAAAGCCTGAATTCACACTGTCGTGATAGAAGCCAGAAAGGAAGAACACAAATCTAAGTAACAGACCAAGGACAGTGTCTTTTACAGAGAAAATATTTTAAGACCATCCTTCTCTTCAACAGGTACAAATACATTATTTTAATATTTTTTCACAGCATCCTGAGAAAACTGGATGTATTTATCATTATCTTCAATTTCACAGCGCCTCCCATAACACGGCAATTCACAGTACTTACCAAAACCCACATAATGAGCCACATAGCTTACAACATTT
The DNA here is from genome assembly GCA_004024845.1 of Tonatia bakeri. NCBI lineage: Eukaryota > Metazoa > Chordata > Mammalia > Chiroptera > Phyllostomidae > Tonatia > Tonatia bakeri. The sequence goes on from PVIA01000011.1 coordinate 782,657, forward strand.
TCTCACCACTTTAAACTCTTGGTTATAAAATTCCAGATGCTCAAGTGCTTGGTGCCAAGAAGCATCCATAACCAGAAAATTCACATTTGTTCATTCTGCCTGTTAAGCTATCAGACGGGCAGAATTGTTGTTTTAATGTCAATACACATTTTAACCCTGTTTTATTTTTGTATTAAAAAAAATTTAAAGTAGTATCAGTAGAAAGAGCACCAACAGGATCAGGATCAAAATGGAACACAGACGTACCTCAATGTGCTGGAACATATAGGGGTGGTTGCAGATTTTCCTCAACTGCATGATAGTGTTCATGAGTGTCTTAGCGCCTCCTTTCCCCTAGAACAAGAGTAGCGAGTCACAACAGAACAAATTATTAACTGATTGGATATTTCCAATTTTTTAAAAGTGGGCTTCTATAGGAAGGGCAAAGGGCCATAGGTCTTCTCAGTGACCTACCCCTCCTGTGGTTCAAAGCTCCTGTTAAAATACAGCAGTTTCTGGGTTAGATATAATACCTTTCTTGTGACTAACTTATCCTCCAGGAAGGAATTATGTCAAGTTGATGGGTTTGTGACAGGACTGTCTATTCCCTAGGATTCTGGGAAGACAGAAGCACAGAATAGATGCCCAAGGAATGAAACTTCTAAAATACCACCCCACTTTTAGGCGGAATATATTTTCTGCAGAAATGACATGAGCAGAGCTATTTTGGTGATGAGAACTTAACTCCTTTCTTCCTGCCCCAATGCAGTTTATAGTTAAGAGGTTAAGAGGTTTCCTTTGGCAGCTACAATAGCTAGAGCAGAGGCCAAGTAATTTGCTTCAGCGAATGGGCGTTAGCAGGTTGCTCCCCCAGAGTACTGGACGTCACAGTCGCAAGAAGATACACACACTGTGAGTTGCATCTTCTGCCACATACCTTCTTATCTTTCTCAGAACCATCTGTGAGGAGGATCCCTTTGGCTTGCATGTGGCGATACAGGATCTTCTGCAGAGCTGACATGTCACACTTGATCACATATTCAACCTGGAGAGAAAAGAACAGTAGGCGGGTAAGAGCAGGAGCCTTGAAGGTGCCTGTTTCCACACTTGGATTCCTGGAGTGGAGGATGGGGTAGGGGTGGAACAGACCATCGTCATCACTGCTAAAGGCACTGCTGCGACGAGGGGAACTTCCAAAGGTTTGCGTAATTGAGGCTAGGGTCATGCTTTCAGGAACTTCTTGACGTGTTCCACATTTGACAGAGAGAGACTCACAAACTGTTTAAATGCAAAGATGTTCAATATAGAGCATATTTTTGGTATCCCCTCTGCTTCCCAACGACACCCCCTTTTCACATGAACAGGGCAGCTTTAGGAAGAACTGTGACTGAATAATATCCTATGATTTTCTCTGTAAAACATTCTTTCAGTTGGTGATATGTGGCTACTCCCAATACCAGTCCTACGATGAGACTTCTAACAGTCTAGGTTGACTGCCATCGACTGTGCTTTTCAGAGATGAGAGGACACTATCCAGCAAGGACAACAGGTAGAGGAGAGCTCCCCCAGAGCTGGTTCTGTGACCATCTAAAGAAGGCAGGGCCCCTTGTGCTTCTACTTGAAGTACTGCAAAAAATCTGATTTAAAACAGTTAAAGGGAATTCCCATGCCTGTGGGTTAACACACACCTGCAATACTCCTAGCATGTTCCTAATGCCTAAAATCTGCCTTGATTATTTCCTATTATTGTTTTTCTTTATTAAAAAAATCCCCAGAACACAAGTGTGCAATTTTCATTAAAAACATCATATTAATGCCTAGAAATCTGCAAGAATGTAATTAAAAGTAAATCAGCAAGCTTCCTAATGTTTAATAAACTAATTAAAACAATCAGGTTATTTTCAGCTCTGAGGGCCAGAGTGAGGAGGTCACAGATGAAGACAAGTTGAATATTCATTCAATTGTTGCTTTAGAAGGAAACTGTCAGGCCCGACGGAACCGCAATTAATAGTCTTTTGCCACTCATTTCGATGCACCAAATCAGATCAGAGAGAGACTGGCTCTCTAGCAGAAAAGTTAAGAAAAGCAAGTGACCCTTCATAAACTTATTTTAGTTTTTAATGAACTTTTTGGCCAGGGTGGGGGAAAAAAATCTCCATGTTTAATAAGTAAAGATGCACTTAATACAGGCTTTGTGTTTCAGATGCCTGCCCAAGTATATTTTTAGAGTACTTCCATTTCTTCAAGGCCTGTATACTCTCAGTGAAATTTGATCATGGTGAAGACAAGTGTTAAACAACTTCAGATGAGTATAGTGACAAAAATGACACCAAGGGTTAATATTCTTGAGCTCTTTGCAGGGACCAGGCCCCATGCACAAGTACCTCATGTGCCTTCTCTCATTACCCCACATGAGAGCTCTAAGAGGTACATTTACTGTCCACGTTTTCTACATAAGGAACTCAAGCATCAAAAAGTTTAACAGATTTACTCAAAACGATTCAGCTATTTAATGCTGCAGTTAGGATATTAAACAAAGTCCACTCTATTAAGCTTTTGCTAAGGAAGACCAAGTGGGTGTTCAGGCTTCTCAGTTCTGCCCTGATGTTCCCCTTCACCGGGCCCTCACTGCTGGGAGAGATGGCTGACGCTTGTTCTGAGGTGCAATGGGACACATGCCTGCAGAATTCAAGACAGAACCCTCGCCCCGCTTCCCATCAGTTAGCTGCTGCTAAGTGAGGGAGGTGAGGAGTTTGGGAAGCAGGAGGCTTGGGCACACCATGCAGCATGGACTCCAGACATCCCGCAGGGGTGAAGTCAACAGAGAGGGAGCCCATCCTGAGAACCCCACCTTCTGACTTTCCTCCTTCTGTCCTCCGGGGACACCAGAAGCTGGCTTGATAGACAAGATCAAAATCACCATCATAAGCTTCCCAACTATACTTTCCATGTGCGCCCTGCACCTCCCCAAACAACTAGGCTATTTTGTTTGACTTGTACTTTTCTCCAGGCCTAAGGGGTTCCTTATCCTAGTGCTTCCTTTATAATCCTACTCTACCTTTAGGGCCCTTTTAAGATCTTCCACAATCACTCACCATATCTATAAGCCAAAGTCAATTTCCCTTTCACTTCCCTCAAAGAACTGGTTATTAAGTTTTTCTGATGGCATTCCACTTATCAGAAAGACATGCTAATGCACATCTTCCCAATATGCCCACTCACTTATTTTTTAATCCTCACCTGAGGATATGTTTTTATTGAATTTACAGAAAGAGAAGTGGGGGGGGAGGAACCGAAAAAGAAAAGGAGAGAGAGAGAGAGAGAGAGAGAGGAACATCGATGTGAGAGAGAAACACTGATTGTTTGCCTCCCATAAGTGCCCCAACCAGGAATTGAAACTGCAACTTAGTGTGACCTGACTGGGAATCAAACCTATGATCTTTCAGTGTATGGGACAATGCTCCAACCAACTGAGCCACCCAGCCAAGGCTGCCCATATATTTATTTATGAATTATATGCATGCAGTAATGTCTCAAGATACAAGTTACTTTTAGGGTGTGGGTTAATGTTAAAGGTGGTTGATTTCTATATTCCAAGGAGCCAATTTGATGATATCTAGTTTTTGTTTTGGACAAGTCTAGCCCAATTACCATATAATGTGGCTGGTAAAAACCCACACTAGGAAAAGAACAGGCAGGAGTGCCTTTTTCTCATAGTTCACCTATTCTTGTTTTCAAACTGCAATGCTTTGCAGAATCTTTTAAAAGTCCTTCGTCCATTCTGAGGCTGAGGACATTTAGTTAAAATCCGATCATTCTAAATCCTTTTATCTGGGTTCAGGGAAACCTACGATGCCTGATGCCGCACAACAGGAAGGAAGTACATAAACCCAGCTGCAGGGGTGAATGAACCTACAGGTTCCTCAGGTAGTGGGGTCCGCCTGGGATGGCGTACGCCATCTAACCCAAGCACGTAACAGACTTCCTGATGGGTACACTACATGGGTCCCAGTGTCAATCTGATGTTAAATATCATAAAACTTTTCTTATTTGTAAAAGGAACATTAATATAAGCATAAGTTCTAAAATCTTCTTTCTGCACCCCAATGGATTACTAGTAAGCACCTCCACCCTTAAACACACAGACTGCAGCATGTGCTCTGCAGAACCCGTCCCTAAAGCACTCGAATGCCTGGATCACTCATCCCAATGGGTGGGAAGGACCATGTCGCCTTTCACTGTCACGCCACCGCCCAGGGTGAGCAGACCTCGCCTCTACACCACATCTTGTCGACCTCTCACACCATGCGGCCTATTTCCAATGTAGCTCCGGCACCTGTCACCCAGGCCCCAGTGCGGTACAGTGTGCAGAGCAGGCAGCCAGAGCTATGCTTTAAGAATAGGACAGACTAACAATTCTAAGGTAGACATACAGATTGACAGTGACGAGGCAAAAGAAGGTTCTGTGATAATCATGACATCGTAAACTCTGTTGAGTCTGAGTTTACCCCACAAAAATGGGATGGCCCCTAATTAGAGCATGAACGTTGAAGTTCCTCAAAAATGCTGGCTGCTGTAGGAAACGAAATCTGGGACTCGTACTAAGGGTAATTCCCCCTACAAGGCAGCCTGTGAGAGCTGCTAGGGCTATTTTTGCTCAAATTACATGTAAAACTGGGGTGCGGACCTCATGTACATGATAATTATGTCCTAAGAATTCTTGCGTCAGTGAAAGATGAAACTGGCCCCTACAAAGTGCCACGGCAGGTAATTATGTTGGCCCAGGATCTCCGCCCAACCAGTCCTGTGGAAGTAGTCAGCCTTAGCTGCAGTTTCTCCCCGAATACTATTCTTCACTTACCATTTCCCTTCCAAAAGGATGTGTTATTGGAACAATGAGCCTAGACTACTGTGTGTGATGTATCACCACTTTCTAAACTGAGATTCCCAAACAAGAAGCTTAAATGTATGAAAGTCCCACGTTCGGGGATCTACAGTGCCAGAGAGGGACAAAGTAATGATTAATTACATCAAGCATTCCAAATTTTTATGTAACGAATATAGGAATTGCCCATTTAAACAAAGCATTTTGATTGTTTTACACAGATTATATCAAAATCTCCATCCCTTTTAGACAGGTCAACCTCTAAAGACATATACAGACATTGTGTATATGTTTCAGCATATTTAGACATCAGTAGATACGCAGCCAATTGCAAGTATAGTTGGTTCTTGCTCATATGAATTAACAAAGGGGAGAGTCGGCAGAGACAACCTCAAATGACAGCTAAATCAAAAATCAAATTTTATTTAGCTTAAGTTGGGTTTTATATAATCATATAATCCCATTTCTATGAATTGCTGTTCTTCCCCCTGAGAATAAAGGATGAATTTTATGCCAGCAGCTAGGTGTTTCATTAGACTCCTAAAATTATGAACTACTCCTTGATTAAAACTAATTTTTATTAAATATTCATTAGAACAAAATTTTCTGTTTGCTAGAGCTGCATTCATCAAACTGTGGCCCTCAGATGCCTGCTTCGGTTTCATCTGAGGAAACAGAGAATCCCGAGGCCACGCCAGCTATGCTAGACCATCAATGGGGCGGGTTGACGTTTCATGTTATTAAGAGTTTTTCTATCAAAGAACTCAACAATAAGAAAAGAAACAATGAAAAAAAAAACAGGTAAAAGATTTGAGCACCACTTCACCAGAATTGCTGGGGCAGGTTGACATTTCGTATTTTTAACACATTTTTTATCCTAAAACTTAGCAATAACAAAAGAAACAACCCAATAAAAATAAACAAACAAAAGATTCGAGCGCCACTTCATCAAAGAAGACATACGGGGGCCGAATAAGCACCGAAAAGGTACCCACCAACACTGGACACTAGAGGAATGCCAGTTAAAGTTGCACACCTTTTGAAATGGCTAAAACATTAAAAACAACCGACAGTGCCCAACTAGGACTGAGGAGAAAGTGGAGGGAACACAGCGCTCACACATTGCGGGTGGCTGCAAAGTGGTCCAGACAGTTTGGGACACTATTCGGAAACTTCTCCTGAAGTTACACGTGTATATATAACACAGGACCAAGCAGCCCCACCCCTAGGTATGTGCTCAAGTGAAATGAAAAACTATGTTCACAAAAATACCTGTACACAACGTTTACAGCAAGTTTATCTATAATTGTCAAAAACTAGGAACAGCCAAAATCTCTCTCAGCTAAATGGATGAACGAAATATGGTGCATCCATACGACAGAACACTATTCAACAACACAAATGAACCAACTATTGACATGCACAACAACTTAGATGAACGTCTAATGCACTATGCTGAAAGAAACCAGACACAAAAGGGCTGATGAGACATACTGTCCGAGTCCATTCATACCACATTCTGGAAAAGGCAAAGTTACAGAATGGAGAATAGATCAGCAGTTGCCTGAGACTATGGGCAGAGAGATGCTATTACTAAAAAGTGGTAGCACCAGTGAACTTGGGTGCGGGGGACTGGGAAATAGAATTGCTTTGTATTTTAATATAACGATGCAGTCATCAAAATTTCTAGAACTACACACCCAAAACAGTATATTTTATTATATGTAAATTAAAAAATAAAATTGAAAACCCTTCCCTAACACATGCTTTTTCAGGAGAACATTTGAGAATTACTGCTATTGAAGTCTTCATCATCACCTTTACCCTGTTACACAGGCTAAGAAACACATACACGTGGTTTGGGGCTGCAAGCAGATGACAGAAGAAGAAAACTCCTTATCCCCAAGGATGACACTTACATGACCAATTTTCCCCTGATAAAAAAAATCCTCATGAGGCAGAAAAAGTAGAAAATGACCACTGGCCACAGGACATCAGTAAGGCCACATACCCATGCATGGTGATTACCCCCCTCACTTGGCCTTGATGGTTTATGGGGACAGAGACATGGGAGGGCCACAGAAAGTGCCAGGATGAGAGAACAGTGAGAATATAGTTGAAATGAACAGGAAAGTAGAACTCTCCACTAATAATGGAAGCAGCAACCTGAGTAGAAAATCAAAAATGTGTAGTAGCAGCTGTCACTAGTTGAGTGCTTACCACGTGCCAGGCACAGTGGTGTGAGCACTGCATCCACCTAATCCTCCCAACAATTCTATGAAGCGGGCGTCAGTTATTTCCTAGTTTGCTGACGAGGCCCTGGAGACCTACTGAGTTAACTGACTTGCCCAAGTTCACACAGTTAGTAAGATGGTGAATGCCGTGAGGACCCTTGTCCACTCTGATGGCAGAACTCATGATTTCCACTCCACTGAGTACCTCTGGGAAAAGGCAGCTTATCCACAGACCATGTATCACATACAGGGTATTTCACACACCTCAGATATAAGGCTCTGGCTATTAAAGAGCATGAGTGTGCTTTATACAGGAGACATACTCTTGAAAATCTGATCTTAATTTTTTCAAAGTGTATTCATACTCAGGAAGTTCTCTTGTGGAAAGAACGGTGGGATAAATAGAAAAGAATTCCTTTGTGATATAAATGATGACCCCATAATCTTTATGCTGCAGATGTTTGGATTTTTATATAATGGATTTTCTTAAAACAGGGCATACTTTCAATTGCATTTTAAAAAATCTATGTCTATTAGCCAGTCCCATAAATAACAAGATTAAGAAGTTTTACGGAATGTATAAATAAAGGACTTTAGTTAGTTACCTTTTATTTTATACCTCTTCTAAAGAAACAAAAGGAAGCACAGGACAAATAAAAATCTTTAACGTTCCACCACTATAACCTGCAGGTTCTCAGTAACAGTATGCTGGGGAGTATTTAGCTCAAGGCAGCCCCGTGACCACTGTACCCATTCCCCAGTTTATCTGTTCAATGGCTAAGCTCCATATTAAACAGAAAGGGGGTAACTCAAAGATGCTAAGACCACAGGAAGTCAAAGAAATATCAATAGCTTTCAATGCTCAAGATTTATTTGGTAGCACCATAAAACATTTAAATATTTAGGCTTTTGGTGGAATAAGTGTGGTATAAGAACCATGTTTATTTTTTATCTTTCTTCAACTGTTAATGGAGAACAAAATTATCTCTCAGCAAAGTGATCATATTCTTACACTATTTGCCAACTCCCACTTAAAAATGTTCAGGGTGAAACAATCTGCCCAAAAAAATAGAGTCGTTACCCAGAAAAACACGATGCAAAATAAAACATTTCAGAATTGGCTCATCTAAGGAGAAAACTCAAATCAAAGTATCTCAAGTTACAAATAACAGTCTACAATGGCAAACAATCTATGTCTAAGAGAAAAAAACTTAGAACTCCAATGTGTGCAGTTCCAAAATATGATCAGACGCATATGAAACTAATATCCAAATCCAACCAACAAATGTGGGCCAAGGGCTCAGAAGACATTCTAAAGCACTGGAAACTCAGTGTCCAGGAAGGAATCTGAAAAATACTCGCTTAAACTGCCCCCAGACTTCACATTGGTGGTGCAGGGCAGAAACCGTGCCTGGGAATAACTAGATGATGATCTGTCAGCGCAGGAATTCTGTCTGCCACTGACTGTCAACGCAGCGACATCACAAGCACTGTGCAATATACAGCTGAGGTGTGACAGAATGGTACCCTGGGAACCTACAGAGTTTTATTCACTAACGTCATTCCAATAAATCCAGCACTCAAGGAAAAAAACAAGCATCAGATATTAAATAAACTTCCAGCAAACTTGGTAAATGTTTACTAGGCCCTCTGATAGTGATAAACGTCCCAAATTTCAATCCTTATTTGGCTCACAAACAACACTTGCATGGCGCTTGCGAGACTAAACTCAAACGAGGTTAGTTAACTTTTAAAAAGTCTAAAATTAAAATATGCCTTGGCTGGTGTGGCTTAGTGGGTTGAGCACCAGCCTGCAAACCGAAAGGTTGCTGGTTCAATTCCTGATCAGGGCACATGCCTGGGCTGCTGGTCAGGAGCCCAGTTGGGGGCATGTGAGAGGCAACTGACTGATGTTTCTCTCCCTCTTCCTCCCTCTCCCCCCCCCCCACAAAAATAAATAAAATCTTTAAAAAATGATTTAAAAATAAATTAAATTAAAATGCAATGTTAGGTCAATTACTATAATGCTAAGTTGCTGTAAGTTCAAGTGTAATGAGACTCAGTGAGTTTGGTAGTTTTATAAAATTTGTCCAAAGCTTTTGGAAACCAGGCTGAACATGCCAAAATTTTCCTTCTCTCTCTACACTAAGTCCTCTAGCTTTTCTCTTCAAACAAAATAGTACTTTAAGATATTTCTGAGACACCTGTAACTAAAACACAAGTCTGCTGTTTCAGAGACACAATTTCAGGTGCAGGTACTTCAGCCATATTGGCAGCGGAAGAAACCACAACTTTTGCATTGTGCAACATACTTTTTCTGGAAGTTGGGATTCAACTTCTTTCTTCAGTCTCCTCAGTAGAAATGGTCTCAACACCTTATGTAGACGCCTGATGATCAATATAGTTTCTTCTTCATTCAAGTCCACCTGCCAGAGAACCACAGATGACTTAGATTTTTTTTTAAATGCTTATGTTACATTTATTACTCACTTCAATATATGTTTGAAGTTTTATATGTAATAAGGCCAGGTTTATACCTGGACACAGACACCTCAGAGTTCTCTTACCACTTGCCTACCAGGTGGCAATAAAACAGCCTGTGAATGGGTGTTTGTCTTAGGGATGAGTCTGTGGAGAAGAGTTCATGAGCAACAAGCTTTATGTCCACACTGTTGGCTCAGAATCGTATGGGATGAAACCAGTAACAAAGACTAACTGAAGACTGAGACAGACCACGGGGCAACAGGTAACGTGCTCTTCCTCGAAGTGGAAGCATTAGGCTGGTCTCAGATGCAGAAACACACCAAGGGAAGAAGGCTTGCACCCGAAAGTGAAAACGAGTAGATCCAGTTTATGTTGGCTGGTTTTAAGCTCAGCTACCTTGCCCTTCCGCTTTTCTGCCCTGATCTTGTTCAAGTTATAGTGATATTTATACAATAAAATCCTCTGCTTTACCTTTCACCTTCCTTTATTAAACTCTAGAGGGCAGAATTGATTGACTTGACTTAACTATACCAATGGATGAGACAATTAATTATTGACAAAGAGGAAATGTATCTAAAATTAAAGGCCCAAGAGTTCCAACATAATTTTCCCTGAAGCATTCTTAGGAGCTTTTCATTCCTATGGTTAAGAAATTACTAATCAAAAGGACAAGGATAAGGATCTTTTTCTTATCATGAGTCATGCCTTCCTTTCATATATGAGCTCTAAGAGAAGGCAGACAGTGGGAGAAATGGTAGTAAGAAATCTGAGAACGGCTACTCCCGGATATGAGGAGTATTTATGTACACCCAAAATGGAGGCTCACACTAACATTTGAAAAAACGTGTACAGAAAATTAGTGTAAGCGAGTTCAGTTTCACATACAAACTCTTCATGTGGAAGCAGTTTAAAGGGAAGCCCAAGTTTATAACAATGAAATATAATTTTAAGGTTATGTTCAGTTGGTTGAGTTGATCTGGTTAAACTGAGTCAGTAAGTATCCCTACATTCTTCCCCCCTGTGGCCCACAGCAGTTAAGCATTCCACCATCAGGAACGTTCCCAGGGGCCTGGTAACACAGTGGCAAAAGCCAGCGGAGTTTTCTTCAGAGGGGAATACACCCCGGAATGAGAACATATGTGCTCACTGATTAGCTTCATAATGCAAGCGACACCGTGAACGCCCCTACGGATTTTCTGTGCTCTGATGTTCTTAGCTCTGCGTCCTTTAACTGCATTTCATTGTCAAACAGTGAAAAAACAAATGAGCAAAAGTTAGACCCGTACCCTTTCTCCAGTCATGGCAAATGGAGCATTAAACCACTGCTCGAATGTGCTGCAGCTCTTAAAAATTGTGGGGAGGAGGAAGTTGAGGAGAGCCCAGAGTTCCGGGAGCTTATTCTGCAGTGGGGTCCCGGTCAAAAGGATTCTTCTGGGGGCCACGTAGTGAGTGTTCAGGACCTGAGTCAGCTTGCAGTGGTGATTCTTCATGCGGTGGCCTTCATCCACGATCATGTATTTCCACCGAATCTGTGATGTAAGAAGGACCAACATGTGGTGAGCAAGGGAAAACACAACCATGTCCAACAGACAAGGGGTGACATGGAAAACTAAAGAACCCATACTCGGTACAAGATGTGGTGGAATTCTCCTTAGGATAAAAGAATCTCAATAGTGTATATCCGACACTTGAGAGACCATACAATACATCATGTAATAATGGAAAGTCAAAGCGACACCGTTCCACAGGGGCCCCGTAATTCCAAATCACCCTCTAACGAAGAAGGAAACTTGGGCCCAGAATGAAATGGTTAGGCCAGGAGCAGCCCCTGTGTCTGCCCATCCCGCACTCCTTCTGTTTATACTATAACCTGACAGCTACCCCAGATTTAACGGCATGCTCCCTCAGGTCTAGTAAGTACAGAATGTAGCTCTCCTCTTGAAGCACAAGTTAATGACTGATTGTTCCAGCATTACCTACAGCTGAGATGCTCTGGCTTCCTGCCTTCTTTGCTATTACACTGGCTGACTACTACCTTCAGGCCTTGGCTCTGTGTTCTTCATTTTTTCACTTGAACTAGTTGCTAACATTTAAAAGTTGGTATATTTTACATAAAAATCTGGACATCCATCTTCCTTTAAAAAAACTGGAGGAATGGCAACCTACACTCTGTCACTTCACACATACTCCTTACCTGCCAGGTCCCAGGATCTCTGCTTTAAAATATCTAAAATGCAAGGATATTCTCACTGGCAGAAGGGGCAATGCTAAAACATCATTCCTCTATATATCCTAAACCTTCAAAACTAAACACAATATACTTGCCCCCCATAACTATCACTTCAAAAGTAAAAAATGACCATATAGCATGATCCTCCTTCCTAAGTCTACAAATAGTCCCTTTCTTCTCATATTTTACCCCTGAGCCCTCTTCAAGGTCACTGTTTTCCATTTCTTAAAGTGAGAACAATGAGGAATGTTCCACTAAGCCTGTCCATTCTCTACAAAATAGTGGCTATGGCCAAGAAACGCATCTGGTGCTCAGATGTCCCCTGATCCTGCCGCAAAGCTCCTCGAGAGAGGTGGAGACAAGCATGGCATCACACACAGTCCCTCGCCTTCCTCATTAGAAGCACCAGTCAAGTCAGGGGAAAAGACGGAAAATCACCCGGCGGGCTGGGATGGCCACGTAGAAGACACTACCAGAGATTCTGTGTTTCTTTCATCCTCTACCACCTCACAGAAAAGTGCTGAGGAATAACCAAGGTTGTGTGATCAACTGTCCCAAACTAATCAATAACAGCATGAGAGGAGGCCAGCACGTAAAATGTAGTTAAATAAATATTCTAAACCTACTTCCCTGCCTGATTTGGCTTATGAAATAATAAACAAGGGAGCAGAGCCCTTGGATGTTGCTATTGGGTCTACTACTAATTAGGTCTTCCACTTGGAAAAAAATTACTACCCCATTCTAGGTCTCCATTCCTCTAGTAACAAATAAAAGCACTACATCTCGTTAACAAGCATCTCCAATGAATTTTGAAATACATATGCAGGAGACACGATGTGAATGTATTTTCAAGGATCTCAAATACACAAACACATTCCTACAGTAATACTGAAAACACATCATTTCTGACACTGCCAAATTCATCTCTGAATGTGAGGAATCGGAATACAGCGTTATTGCTAGTGCCATCTCAATTATTAAACCTCCCCTGGGAACCTGCCTCCTTTATGTTATTTCCTGTGATGTCATGAAGGGAACGCTCTGTTCCCAGAGCAAAGGTTCCACACAGAGACAGAGCACACCCCAGAAATGCGGATTCTGTTCAATTCTGGCTATAACTTAGTTTCAGATTATAGTGCTTTCAAAATACCACAGGGCAAAAGAAATTACTAAAGAAAAAAAATTGCCTTCAAATGTGCCCCATAAAAGAAAGTACTTCAATCACTCTACATGAACATATTAGGAAGCAAGATGATATAAATGGAAAAAATTATATTTTATGGCTAAAGGACAACTTAGGACATAGAAATTAGGAGATGTAGGTTGCAGGTAGAAAACCACTCTTTCCCAGCTCCAAAGAGTTACAGAAACAGCCCAGAGTAATTCAAACAAGAATAGCCCATTATTTTACCAGGAAAAACCCTAAAATACGGATAGCAGAAAAGCCACAGCTAGGAAAAATGTTCACACGGAGAAGACCATATGGAGAGGCACCTAGTTGTCTTCGGAGAGACAAAGGCACAAGAGGAATGAAGTTACGCTAGTGACAATACCTAGGGCAACAAAAACAATTATTTCCTCCACAATCATGTTCAGGGCTGTTGGAGAGAAAAAGAATTGCAGAAGGAAGCCAGGTGAATTTTTTAAAGAGGTGTAAGCTCATTAACTATGAGAGGATAGGTAAGGGCCCCAGGATCAATGACATACATACACACACACAAAAAAATAGTATATATAAAGTTAAAATCCAGGACCAAAATATATCTGACTCAAAAAAAAAAAAAAAAAAGAGAGGAAGGAGGGGGGGGCCGGGGGGAGAAGCCATTTAATGATCAAATTGTACTAGTGAGTATAATTTGGGGAATACTTTACACTCCAGTGTGATGGTACAAAATTAGAGATAAAAGAATTTTTTAAAACATACCTTCGCAAGAATGTGCTTGTCTTTTATAATGTACTCATAAGTAGTCAAGAGGACATTGAATTTGCCACTTCTTAGCTGGGGGACAAGGGAGCGACGCATGGCAGGGGTGCCCTGAATGGAAAGAAAAAGATACATATGTACATATTATCCAATGGAAGCACATGTGTGTTATTTCTCACTATTCAGAGCTTAATGGAGCCCAGACCTGTGACTCAAGATTGCCCGTATATGCATTATCATATACAGATGCATTATCCACCAAGAAAGTGCTTGCTGAAATCACACCGGTCTGGCCACTTTTCCTACCCTTGTAGAGAGGCTTTCTCACTGAAAACTGAGGGGAAAGAGAGAAAAGGAAATTACAGTGACCTCGGGGTGGCAGAGAACCTGCTGCTCTGATGAAAGGCTGCGTTTCTCTGGGAGCCTATAGCAGGTGCCGGGCACCTGGTAATTGCCTAACTTTCTGCAGGAAGAGCGGGCCGGCAGCAGCCTGACAGGGAGCCAGTCAGCAGCTCACAGAATGTGCGATATTTGTCATTTGTATTACTCTCATCAGAAACCTCGCAATATGATAATTAACAATTTTCTTCTGCATTTCACTATCTGAAAGTAATTATGGTTTATTACAGTAATCTTCTTGGGATGATTAACTCTCACTGTTTAGTACATGATGTACATGACAAAACTTTACAACCGAGTACAGTGCACAGATGTGCAAACAGAAAGAAGGAAACAGGGTTTATTTTTCGCTTTTCCACATTTATATATAAACACAGTGTTCCAAACCTTGTAAGAGATTTTCACCACAGAAGGAGCCCATTTGTCAAATTCATATGTCCAGTTAGATAAAGTCCTATAGAACAAAAAAAAAAGGGAAAATGAAAAAAGGCATTTGTATAAAAGTCAGCAGTTAAAAACATATTCTTACTTCTTTTTAGGCCTTACCTTGAAAGGGGCTAGACAACATAAAATATCTTGACTACATTTTTATTTTAAAGGTGTGGAATTAAGAGATAAGTTAGAAATAAGCTGCCACAAAGCATGACAGGTTTGTCGTGGGTTCATAAAAAAATCATAAGAAAAAATTAAAGAATGCATAACTATAGTGGGCAAAAAAAAAAAACCCTAAATTTTAATATGGTATTGAAAAATAGCAATTGCCAAAGTGATTTGGTGAGTCTTTAGAAACTGCCACATATGTTCATAGAAAAGTTGAGTCAGGAAAAAGAAATTACAAAAGCACATGAAAATACTAAATAAATCTGTCAAGAGGGAGCAGGGAAAGAAATATTAAATGCCTTTTTTAAAAAATCCCTGAAAGCATCACCATAATATATAAGTCAGAACATGTAAAATACAGATAAAAAGCAAAATACTTGTAAATATTCAAAATGTACACAAAATTCAATGAATATCTAAATACTGTGGACTCAGATAATATAGATTAAAAAGGTCTACAAATAGTTCTCCTTTAGACCAAATTGGGAGAAAATACTAAAACAGATTATTTTTTCTCAAGGTCCAAACCTCATGGGCAGAGACACTCCACCCATGGAGGGCAGCTGTGGCACCTTCTTCTCTCAGGAGTGTCCACTGAAGACAACACCTAGCAGCGGTGTCCAACCCGCGGCCTGCGGGCGGCATGCAGCCCAGGATGGCCGTGAATGCAGCCCGACACAGAACCATAAATTTACTTAAAACGTTATGCGATTTTTTTTTGTGATCACGTGTCCCAATGTGTTTAATGTGTGGCCCGAGACAACTCTTCTTCCAGTGTGGCCCAGAGATGCCCCAACTTCAGACACCCCTGAACAGAACCGCGCAGAGGGCGGGGCCCTGGGAATTTAATGGTGAGCAACAGGGACCTGTCCTTATAAAGAAGCAACATCACTGAAAATAAGTTACACATACTAAGGGCAGTTTAGTGTAAACTTCTCGGTTAGAATTTTGATTTAGATTCTGTTTTAAATGATATAATAGGAAAAGATTTCAGAATGCACAGTCTTTTGAATATATGCAATCTTTTGGAAATGGAACAAGGAAAAAACCAAAGAAATTTTTTAATTAAAAAAATCAAAACCTTTCTGACCCCTCCCCCCGCCCCCCGTGAGCCTCTTAAGGAGTAATGAGAAATAAGGCCCACTCTGTCCTGTGCTCAAACAGCCACAGAGGCAGGGGCTGAGCGTGGGAGTGGGAAATAAAAAGCTAAATCCAGATGACATGTTCTCGGCGACCCCGCCTCATACTATAATACTGCCTTAAATGTAAAACAAGGATGAGCTCCTAATAGGGCACTCTACGAAACACAGGAAGACAAATGCCGAATAAATGACTTTACTTACGAGAGGGGAACAATGATGAGATAGGGGCCATTGAGTCTTTTGTGCTCCATCAGATAAGTGATGAGTGCAATGGTCTGTATGGTCTTTCCCAGCCCCATTTCATCAGCTAAGATTCCGTTCAAATTGTTATTATACAGGGAAACCATCCATTCCAGGCCCTGGAGCTGAAATGAAGAGTAATTGCTTCAATTACCCAAGATCTGCACAGGTAATTAATACTAATACAACTCAAGTGAGGCTGTGACTTCTCAACTCCTCAGTGCTATATGTTGGTTTTCCCACAGTAGGAAAGTGAGGGAAGCAGCAACACAAAAAAGAATTTAAAATATGAGCCTGTAATCATCCCCACTGCTTGGCAGGTGCCGCGTGTTAATCAGATTTTAGAAACGATGGGCTGGAGCACACTGGTGGGATGTTAAGCAGCTTTCGCTACTTGTCCCTACTTAGCATTGCACAGTATATGACATTCTAGAATTATTATACATGAAAAAAACCCAAACCACTCCAAGAACAAAAAGCCAATGTGAGGATTAAAGACAAATAAACCAGAGGCAGGTTTGGCTCCTAGATCACAGATCACTAGAAATAGCCTTCCTGGCAAACAAGTGCCTCCCCCCAGGGTGGGATCCCCCGGGTGAGGAAGCCCGGTGACCAGGGAGCCAGGAGCTCACTGCTGGGCCCACAGGAGGAGGGTGTTTCCTGGCCGGGACAAACCTCCCAGGCAGCATGTGGAAAGTCTGCAATGTGGGCACTCCCCAGAAGCAGCATACTGAAAGCTGACTGCTTAGAAACACGCTCCACATATTTATACAGTACAAAAGAACTGCGCCAGAGATGCAGCTTTGGAGTCCCCGTGTCTGTCGAGTACAAGAAGGTCAGGAGAAAATACAAAATTGTTAAACCTTCTTGTCCCTACCACCAATTCCCTTCTACCACCATCCACAGATGCTGGATCGATGGTAGGTAGGAAGGTAGGTAGGTAGGTAGATAGATAGATAGGTAGATAGATAGATAGATACAGATATTAGTATCTATCTATATATCAATCTCTATATATTAGCTAAAGTCCATTTACGTTGCTAATGAAGTTATGCTTAGGGAAGTGTTAATTTTAATATGTTTTATGTAAGAAAAAAGTTATTTACTTTAAAATGTATTAAATGATTATTCTGTGCAAGGAACCATGCAAGGAGCTATGGCAGACAGACCCCTCGGTGTGTAGGAAGTGTGGCTCCCTTCAGAAGCCTGCAGTCAAAGAGGAGACAATAGGCCACTCACATGTGCACACACACCAAGAAACAGCTGCAGTGCCAGAGCCACACATACGCACTTGTACTGGCCAGAGATTCTCTTAGCGAGAGCACTGCAGTGGTTGGAGAAAACGCTTTCCTGTGCCACCTGCAGTACCTCGTGCCATGCAAGACTCCATGTTATCCTAAAGAGTTTCACAGAACAGCAGCAACACCAAGAGACAGAAGAAAAATGGGAAGAGCCTTTGAGAAAACAGGCAAACGATAGCGAGGGGAAGTGAAGAAATGATTAGGAACATAACTGGTGGTTAGGAGGAGCTGCTTTCCTGCCACATGCTGCCAAGACCTCCAGACCTTTAGGAAAGTCAACTAAATGCCAGGAACATTTGGACAGTGGGTGGTGGTGAATTCTTTTTTTAAATGAAAATTGGCAAAAGGGCTGAATTTTGCATCTCTGTTAATCCCAGATAAAACAGAAGTAGAAACTGGCAGCAGAAGGGACTAGAAATTCACTAAAATTGTGGGAAATGAATTATACTTTGCTAGACTGTGAAATTGGAGGGGTTGGGTACTAAACCAGGCTTACTGGGCTTTCCAGGAAGCAGCAGGAAGGCCTCAGCTATGTGAGGGCTAAATAACTATTAATGATACAAAACGTGTCAAGGAGCAAGAAGATAGAAAGCTTACTTATGGACAGAGTGGTCCAGGAAGGCTGGGAGCTTCAATTTGGTTTGTGAGAAACGGAAAGGATCCTCCCAGGCAGAAGGAACTTCATGAGATAAAAACCCGGAGGGGGACAGAGCAAGGCACCTTCTGGGGTCTACAGCAGCCCAGGGGAGGCAGAAGGGCATAAAATTCACAGATGGAAGCAGGGGAGATAAGTTTGTGAAGACAGTGATGAAAAGTGCTGAAAAGGTGCTGGATGACAGCAGAAATCAATGTGTCACTAGGGTATTTATGAATAACCCAGAGAAGGCACTTCCCAGACATAGAGTGGAAAAGTTTATTAGAACATACCAGGAATTATCATCTACATTGGATAGACCAAGTCAGATGGTAAACCGCTTGGCACCTCATGAAAACAGCATGGTCTTTGGACAAAACGTGACCCGACAACGGCCAGAGCAGTGGTTGTCAAAGGGTGCTCCCAGGGCTCTTGGGCGTCCCCAGACCATCTCAGGAGATCCACAAGGTCACATGATTTTCATAATAACTTTAGGGCATTATTTACCTTTCATATTGGGTTGACACTTGCACTGATGATGCAAAAGCAATAAGGGGTAAAAACTGTTGGCTCTTAAGCTTGAAATCACGGCAGCACTGGCAGCAGTCATTGATCTGGGTTGGCCAAAAGGCTTGTGTGGTTTTGTTCCGTAGTGCTTAGTTGTCTTCCACTTCATTCAAAACAATTTTGTTAGATTGTATTGTGGCAGCTATTTTATCAGTGTGCATTTAAAAACAATTTACAAAAATTGGTGAATTTTTGTGCAGCCGTTGTAATATTGAGAATGGAAAAAATACACAATGCTTCAACAAATTATGTTTTAGTATTTCAAGGAAGGTAAAAATGCAACTGAAACACAAGAAAAGATTTGTGCAGTGTGTGGAGAAGGTACTGTGACTGATCGAATGTGTCAAAAGTGGTTTGTGAAGTTTCTTGGTACTGTTGATATTATAGCCAAATAATTCTTTGCTGTGGGGCTGACTTATGCATTGGAAAATGTTGAGCAGCACCCCTGGCCTCTTCCCACTAGAAACCAATAGTGGGAAATGGCTGACATACTCAAAATATCCAAATCAATAAAGTTATTGGTGAAAATGAAAAACACATCTTTTATCTTATGGAAAAAGACCATACGGACTTTTTGGGCAACCCAATATGCTTCACCTCTCAGGCCACAGCAGCAAATACTGTGCCCGGTTTTAAGGGTATAGATACCCTAAGTCCAAAAAGTTTGAGAACTATTAGCCTAAAGCATGTACTTCCTAAACTATATTCTAAAAGGCATTAGATTTACAAGATCTTAATAGGTGATATATAAAAACAAGGTTGAGTAAAGAAATTTGGGAAACAGAACATTAAAGGTATCTTGTTGTGGGACACGGATATGCAGGGATGGATCACACACCTGTGTCTGCAGGGTCACGGAAGTGCTGATGCACGCCATGGATCACCGAGAGGGGTCACTGTCCGGGTGCCCAGATGGCTGGTTGGCTCCGGACAGTCCTCAGTTAGGCCTATTAGCAATAGGCCTCTATTCACTCTCATTCGCATCCAAGTTTGAAACAGTAAATTATATGGTAATCCAAGTTACAGCTGATCATATTTCCCATAGCTATTTGATCATGGGACCTATTTTCCTTTCTTTTTGAGGTACAGCTCTTGGGACAAATGTTCCACGGAACACACTTTTGGAACCACTATAAAGTGGGAGGAGAGAGCACGCAGCAGGTGACCTCACCCACAGAGGTCACATCATTGTAATGGTTACAGCCTAGCTTTCATCGAAGCACAGATGCTAGCCACTTCATCAACATTTTTAAAAAAACATAAATGTAGTAGATGGTGACTCCTCGGCGGTGGCTGAATCCATAGTATCACACTATAGCCACCACTGAAGTTTCTGAAGAAAAACTTCATTTGCTTCCAGGTTAGATATATGTTCCCTATACTCAACAAATGTGGTTGTGTTTTCCATTTGGAAGTGATCCACAGTGAAACACTTCCAAATGTTAAGCCAGGATTTCTTAAAACTCAGTTCAGCCCAAAACCATGAAAGAGAAAGCAGATATGCCCTAGCAAAGACGGTGAAACTGAAGCGCTCTAAAAGCAGAATTGCAGGCACAGTGTCAATACTCCAAGCACCGTAACCTGAACTGCCTCACCATCATTAAACCTCTTAAGCAATCAACACAGGCATGACATACTCCAGGCAGAAACAGGGAGAAGAGTGTGACTGGCCAAGGAAACACACACCACAGCCATTACCTGATAGTGCTTCAGGGTCCCGTTAATGAGGAGGGCAGACTGCTTCTCCACCCTCTCGGAGATGGCGTGGGCCACAGTGTAGTAGGACTGGGAGCCCCTGGCACTGCACTGCATGCTGTATTCATCATCCACATCTTGCTTAGCTGTCCTGAGATGGAGGAAGTGGAGAATCAAGCACAGGAATTTTGGTGCATGTGTTTTTATTTCATTCCATTCAAAACAAAAATTAACGGAAGGCCTAACAAAGCTGCAGTAAGGACGGTTTATTTATCGCCTACCATTTATTTGCCTGGCAATTAAAATACATTGTCTGTAATCCTCACAAAAACTAAGGCAGGCAGACATTATTACTTCCATCCCCAGTTTAGGCATGTGGAGAACTTCAGGCCTGGAGAAGTTGGTTAATTTGCCTGTTACATAAAAGGTAGCGGAGACAGACTCTGAATGCAGGCCCGCTTGACTTCAAATGAGTGATACGCACACATGGACCGTACCTGCAGATTAACCCTCGGCCTGTGAGGCCGTACTAGGTGCTTGGGATGCAAAGATGAATCCTATTCACAGGACACTGTCTAAAGCTCGGAGGTCGGGTGAGAGGGCCAAAGATGACAAAAGAGACAGGAAAGACAGAAGGCAGTCTTCTGTTTTCTATGCCAGGTTAAGGAACTAGTATTTTATTCTAGAGGCAATGAGGAGTCACTGAGGGTTCTCGAACCCTTTAGGAGAGGGGGCCAACTGCTAAAACAGAGGTTCCTGAAGTGGGGCATACAGCCCTGTAATACAAGAAGAAATGATTAGAAGGTCTATCTGTTTTTTTCTTTTAAATTTCATCACTTTATAATGTTCTGGTTTGCATATTGTTTCACAGGAATTTCCTCTGATATAGAGGCACACATGCAAAGAGCTGTATAGACCACTGATGCAGAGGACTAACGGGGTGCAGCACACAGCTGGGCATGCAGATGGAAGGAGGAGGAGAGGGTTCCCAGGATGCTGGAGTGTTTCCGGGCGGGAGCTGTGGCAGACTGGCTGGCAACAAGGACAGAGGAGGGAATGGTGTTTCTCACTTGGGTTTCTGGGTGAGTGTGGATGCCACTGAGGGAGGGAAGGCAGCGAAGTAGCCAGCTAGAGGGGCAGGTGCGATCAGTTCTGTCTGGGACAGAGTGCACATGACAGGGAAGAGCCCGAGAGCACTCCTGAGCAGGAGAAGGGGGCTCAGGAGGGAGAAGAGGACAGAGTGCAGGAGAGGAGCAACGCTGGGCCCTGGGGCCTGGCGGCTGGAAGCTCAGTGGTGACTCCTGACGGTAGTGTTTCGAGTGGAGCATGGGAAGGAAGCCAGGTTTCTTCCTCAAAATGTTCTAAAAGAGAATTCATAAAGCCTAATTTATGTCATGGGATGCATCTGCAAG
The DNA here is from genome assembly GCA_004024845.1 of Tonatia bakeri. Taxonomy (NCBI): domain Eukaryota; kingdom Metazoa; phylum Chordata; class Mammalia; order Chiroptera; family Phyllostomidae; genus Tonatia; species Tonatia bakeri. Next base: position 804,383 of record PVIA01000011.1, read on the forward strand.
GAAGAAGACACTTGGGAGATACACACTCAATGATCTGCTTAGCATCCTTCTCGGAAACTTCTTCACTGTTCGGATCCAGGAGTATTTTCTCTTCGGTTTCCTGACGACTGGACTCTTCTTCCTCATCCTGGGGAAGGAGCAGAGAGGGGGAGGATTCCATTTTCACAAGGGGATCTCTATGACTGGCACTTTCCAAAAGGAGACTAAATAGTGTTCAGCTTCACAAACGAAGTAAATAAACTTCAGGAAGATTTCACACCTACCTAAACCAGGCAATACACAACCATTCCTTTGCTGTTTAAATCATTAAATGAGAGAATGAAAGGAACCTTCTGAGGAGCCTCTGGAACCTCTGCTCCCAAGAAGACGATGTAAAACTCACGCCAGAAAGAGGGACATGTCTTATTGGTTGGTTACCGAAGAGTCATGTAGACCACAGATCTCTCACTTACTTAGCAATGTTCTATACCCTTCTCTCCAAAGAGACACCTCATGTGAGTAGGTGTCTCTGGACACCTAAGTATTGTCCTAGTCATAAAAATGTCCTTTCTGATAAGGCCAGTGGGTTTTGATGGGCCCATGGGTGTCCACAGTATGGGACTGGAGCTTGTGGACACCTGGCTTTCTGTGGTGCTTCACACCATACATTCCCGAATACTTAGATGGAAACTCAATAACTTGGCAAAGGACTCATTCATTACCTCCCCACCTCTCCACTGTGTACTACGTTCTGTGGAAGTGTTTGGAAGCTTCACTAAATATTCATTATGATCATTACTAACCACTGACGTTGGAGGCTAAATCTCTCCAGGTAATCCAACAGAATTCTCTTTAAAAGTAAATTTAAAAATACAATGCTTTCCCATAGCTCTTGAGTGAAAAAATATGAAGTGACACAATATTAATGCTGAAACTCAAGCCTCTGATAACAGATCATTGTGACACGGGTAAAATGAGGAATCGGCACAGCTCCTTCATTTTCCAGGTGAGAAATGAAGCGCTGAGAGGGGCGGGACCTGCCATGAGGGGGCGGCAGACCCCAGGTGAGGTCCCAGGTCTCCGGACCCGCAGTCGGGCTCCTTCTGTCCCTGCCCTTCCAGAGCTGCCTGCAGCCGTCAGTCTCGGGCTGGCAAGTGCAGGCTCACAGCCTGCTTTGTCTTGCCTCTGTCCTTCTCCAGCTGTCTCAACGAGAAGACTCTTCCAATGACCCATTCATCCAAATAAATGAAAATCATTTTTATTTTTATCTATTTCTTATTGATTTTAGAGAGAGAGGAAGAGGGGGAGAGAGAAAAACATTGATAGTTGTTCTACTGACTTATGCACTCATTGGTTGCTTCTTGCCTGTGCCCTGACCGGTGATCAAACCAGCAACCTTGGCTTATCAGGATGACCCTCTAACCAACTGCACTAATCACCTAGGGCAGAGAAACATTTTTAAAATGTATTTTGTAAGCTTCAACTATCTCAGAGAAAGAGTAGCCTATGGGAAAAAAAATAGTATGGCTCTAAAAAATATTTACTTTTTACTAGTATGCTTTTTAAAAATGTAGTTTTTATTATTCCTTTTCACAAAGTGTCCGTGGTAGAGTAATTTGGAAAACATGGGCCCACACAATGGAAGGAAATAACAATTGTCTTAAAATCCTAGTGAGCTGTGACCAGTGAGGCTGCCGCCTGGCCGACAGCATCAGCGCCAGGACACCCTTGGCCCTGAGGTTCCTGGACACAGGCAAAATCAGATTCACTGCCTACAACACTGACAGCGGAGATGAAGGGGCCAGAAATATTCTTTTAATCCTTCCATTTGCAATTATTAAGCACTTCATAGTTGATCTAAAAATGCCTTTACTATTTCGTAATTTCTATTAAAAGCCCACAAGATTACCATTTTAGGTTCTAGATATATTGAGTATCACTTCCAAGAGACTAAAAAATGTGCTTCTCTTGTTGGTAACGTGCATATCCAAGGAATTCAAGCAAGAGTCACAGTTATTTAAAGGGAAACCCAGAGGAACCATAAACTCAGGAAACCAAGCCCATGTTGTCCTTTGCGTCTGAGGTCCCAGACTTTCCAGACGTTTTAGGCAGCAAGCCCTCGGAGCGAGCCATTGGGAGGCATGGGCCTGACTTTCCCAGTCATCCACCGTTAGCTCTCCCCAGAAGGCCTTTCTACCACTTCCAGTTTAATGCCAGCTTCTCTTTCTTGCTTCCAAATAAATTTAGAATTTGCCAAGTCTCCACTGCGCAGGAGCCCTGAAGGTCACTGCAGGGCTCCGTGTGCCTTGTCAAAGCTTTGGCAAACCCTCACCCCAGTCGTCACCCAAAGGCCAACCCGGAAAGGAGACGTGACAGAAGGACACAGGTACCTCCCTCACAAACTCTCCAACCAATAAACTCCAAACGGAGATGAATACATACCTCCTCCTCATAATCAGAATCACTCTCTTCACTGTCGGACCTGGGGGCGACTTCGTAACTGCAGGAAAAGGAGTGGGGAAGGAGAGGGGCTGAGTTCTTTAAATCATAAAATAATGTATACCCTACAAGCATGACTTAACTAGCACGTTCAATGTGCAAGTGACACATGCAGGTAACAATTTTAATTACTTCAGCAAAGGTTGTGTTGTTTTGGGTCCAAAGTTTCACAAAGACCACGAAAACCTAAAAGGCCCAAGAGCACCAATAATTCTGCTTTAGTGCCATACCCGGGATTCATTTCCAACCAGGCATCCAGCTGACTTGCTTTGGGTGCTTCTGGTCCAAATAGGACCTTGCCGGTTTCTGTGTGAGTTACTTTGACAGGAAGGTCACTCATCTGACTGCTCTCATCTATGGGCTAGAAAGGGGGAAAAAAACAAACCACATTACCACTTGGTCTTAAGAAATTCTCCCAATTCTCTGCTGGACATGTCTCAGCCTTCTGGCTGCCAGCACCTGAAACCTTTTTCTGTGAGTGGAAATTTCACCCACACAAGACCTTAGCTCCCCCAAATGAATGCACTCAACAAGGCTCTGAATTAGGAGCCAGAGGTTCATGGTGGTAGGGCCCAGCAGGCACACTGTGGGGAGGGCAGACCAGCGGCAGCAGAGCCCGTGTAGCAGTACTGGCCGGCCAAGCTCCTGTCTGTGGCTGGCGCCAGCCGCGCCCTCGTGGATCAGTTGTATGTACAGTGTCAGGCGCAGCCTCAAGTCTGGTTCTCCAAGCTTCCTGGAGAGCTGATGAATTATCCAATATCCTGTGAATACATTTCCTTCTTGCTCAAATCAGGCAGACCCGATTTTTGTCCTTCACAACTAAGAACCTCAACCCCCAAGTATTCCCCAAATAACGCCTATTGCAAACTCTTGGTTTTGGAGAGGATGGGAAAAGAAAAAAGTATGTAACTTGCATCATCTCATTACTGGCCATTTTGGCTTCTGCAGAACCTGCATCCTTTATCCAAAATCAAACCACCAGGTAACTGGACTAACCATTGGTACCTGTGAGTGTGATTAAGCCAAAAGTTCCACTCAGTAGAAACCTGGAGAACAGACCAAGTGAGCTGAAGTTCATTATTAGACTCTCAATGAAAAATGGATTGCTCAGAAAATGAAGAGAATAAAGGAAATTGCAGGGACTGTGTTTAACCTACTTCAGAGAATAGACCATTTTAAAAGGCCCAGAGATGGAGTATTCCTACGCAAATGAATGCCACTGAGTAGAGAGCAACCATATTTCTAGGAGCGGACCCCCAAGCAAGATGTTTGTTTGGAAATACTCGATTTGTGAGTCATTCAAGTTCTCTATTTCCTTGGAAGTAATACAATTGAATGTTTAGGCTATTCATTAATTCCAATTTTTTTCCTAAATTATTCCTATTTGGAGTTAAATAAAAATGACAGGGAAAATAGAATACTGTAGGTTATTGTCTATAATAGAAAATGAACACACTCCTAACCTGGTTCTTCCCCCTCCTGCCTTAACAAAGTGCTGTCAAAATAAGAAAGAATGCATTAGCAATGACCCGCAAAATAGCCTTTGAAAAAAGGAAAGGCTTCCTTTACGTTTTTTTTTTCCTTTCACGTGTGCTCAAGCCATGGTTGAGAACACCATTCCTTTGCACACCAAGATGACACTTCTTCCTCATTAATGTAAAAGGCCGCCTGTGTTCATGCAGCAAAGAAGGAAATATGCCATTCACTACAATCTCCCAAGGAAAAGTCATACTCCATGGTCTTGAACTATCATAATACAGCTTATTTCATTGCTTTAGACGTCACGCCTCAGACGAGATTGGGACTCACTGGCTGGAATGAAAACTTTGGCAGAAGCTCTGAATGAGCACAGTAGAGTACTGTAACAGGAAAATTATTTCAAAACAAACTGAGCAAGATGTCCACTTTACCAGCTTCAGCACACAGAACACACGTGCTAAGATTTAAGGGAAAAATTAAGTGTATGTCACGGGCCCAAAATCAGCAGGTAATTTTCCCAAGAGGTGATAAGAGATAAAGCGCTCTCAAACTAGCCTGTTAAATCTCTTCCCTGAGCTGGTTAATTACGGACTGACGTGAGGATTAGGTCAGGCTGGGCCTTCACAAATTAGAGTACGTCTGCGTGCTCTAAGATACAGTATTCTTCCCTCATAAAAGCCCACTGAGAGTTTCTTACACATTAGACATTTACCCCGATCCTTTCTTTCCTGGTGATGGATTATAGTGGTTAAGCAACATGTATTGTTCAAGAGGTTTCTGCATAGACTAGTGGTTTCAGTCTTTCCTCTTCATCCAGGCAGCGCGCATTCACAGCACATTTCACACGCACAGTGACGCCGGGCCGCGGAGAGGCGCCCCCCCACCCACCCGAAGCCTCCGAGCGGGTTGAGCTGAATCTGAGAGAGGAGAAGGCAGCTTAAAACAGGCTCCTTCCCGCCCTGCTCTGGGAGTACGCCTCCTCCTGTGGGTCACTGGCAGAGGACTGGGAGTTTTCAGAGGGAAAAAAAATCTGATAAGTGAATAATTGTATTCTCATGATTCAGGCAAATATTGGAAATACTAGAAAATAAAATTTAGAAATTTGTCGATGAGTTGACAAATAGAAGCTACATGCTACACAAATAAAAGCCTGTAGAAGCTGTATAAAAATAAGTTAACTAAATAGGTACATTGCTTAGCTTATGGAGTTTTATCATTTCAAATTAGTAATAAATTAAGGAAAATGGGTCATAGTTTGTGCTTTTGTATAATTTATTGGGCAAATGCAATTATAGAATCACTTAAGATTTTTACACAGTCTATGTATTCCTAAACACATGCTTGTGTGTGCACAGAAAATTCTGGAATGATACAACAAGAAACACATTATCAGTTGACTGGAAGTCTGAAAAGGAAGTAGATTACTTTTTGGTATATCCCCTTTATATTATGCTAATGCATAATATAAGGTGATATAGCTGAGGTGAATAGCTGAGTACGAGTAAAATCCGTGTACACGACAATGACATGGCAAGGTATGGCTGGGACTCACTGAGCAGACACCGGAGAGATGGATGCAGAGCTCTTACCTCTCCATCTGGTCCCAGGGCAGACTCCCCTCCCTCTGCATTCTCTTCAGCCTTCTGAAAAACGACAATGTGTCACATTAGCCTCAACCAAGCAGGTGGGTGTGGAAGGACTTCATTGTGACTCTGGGGCATGTAACAGCATTTCATTACTACTCGCCCTCATCTAACAAAACTTAGGTATTCGTGCCTTTTACTTTTACTTGTTTTCACTAAGAGAAAGTGCGTATTTTATGAGCAGCTTGCAGGGAGTTACTGAAGGCCAGCTGCAACTCAAGGCCAGCACACTAGAGATTTGTGGATTGTCTTCCAGGATCCAAAGGGCTTAAGACATTGGCAGCCCCGACAGGGAGAGGCCCGGACCTGCAGTGTTCTCACATTTGGCACCATGAAGACAAATCCTGATGCAATCAGCAAAACTTCACTATTCCCTATTCCCTTAGCAAGTTTGCTAAAAATGTCCATTGAGAATAAACTCTGAACTGCTCTTCAGTCATAAAAATACAAAATGATATAAAACTCTGTAAGTTCTCTGAATGTTTTTCATTCGACCTAATGGGCTTTCATAATGTGTAGTATTTCCACAGTGGGTGTATGTGGAAATTCGAGGCAGATACTGTGATCTCATGAAAAATTCTGTCATCTACCATTTCTTAAATAGTCCAATATCTTAGTCCATTAACCTCTATGAGTCTCAAAGACAGCCTAAATGGAAAGCTAAGATTATGTCATATTTCGTACATATCAAAGTGAGTCTCATCTGTAATATACACAAAATAGTCTAGAATTTTTTACATTTGCAACTTCTTTGGTAAGTGAAATCTTTAACATCACCTTTACAGAATCCTTATTTTAAAGTTATTACTGGAAAGCTATACTACTTCAGGGTAGTATAATGAGAAGAAAAAAAAAGTTAGTCATTTGCTTTATCAAGACATTTAAGAAAATGAGCTTTCCTCCCCTGGGCCCTTTAGTTAATTAAAAATATATATAATGATACAGAATCAATATTAACTTCACTCTGTTTACTTAAGGCATTGATTATATATATGCTTATGCTTTCTATGAAAATAACTCAATTGTCTCTCGACAAAACAGCTTTTATAGAAAACGTACAATGTTTAAAATACAGCCTTTTGTCCACACTGAAGAAATGCAGTTTCCATAAATGTTTGAAAATTCTGAAGTTCTCTAGAAATTTCTTCACAAAAATAGATGTATGTGTGTATGCCAAAGCACAAGGCACAGCAGATAGGAACAAAATGCTCCCTCTGGTTGTGATCTTACAATAATTTAAGTTTCTATTTATGCCACCCCAAAGTGAAAATGTTTACAAGCTCAAAAGAAATGATCAGTAGCAAAAACACCAGGCCCTTTGTCTGGGCTAGAAACACAGGGAGCACAATGGCAGGGAGGCTCGGAGAAGAAACTGTCCCCGCGACCAACCCCTGAAGTTTCCATTTTGGGAATTCTCAGGCACTATACTCAAGCAACTGTTTTTAATTAATGGGAGAAAGTCAATTAATCCTACTATTCTTTCCATACAATTCAGAAAGAAGCTACTAATTTGGCCAACAAAGAAAATCAAATCAGACAATGAATAAGCCAATTTCCAATAGCTAGCTTGTGGAACTGGATCACCATTTCAATGAATAGCTCCTTAAAAAGCTTGAAGGACCATAAATAATAAAATCAAAGCTATTCTGAAGGATACTTTTCTATGAATATGCTACAGACTAGCAAGTATGTTATCTAAAAACTGCCTCATAATCAGGCCCTTCCATTATTTGAAATCCTCTAAACTGACTTTACTGCTAGGTATCAAATTTGAGAAGCAGTGTAATATTAGATTTAGGAATCTTGGTTCTGGAATTATTCAATACCTAGGACATGCATCTGAACCCCAGCTGGCTCACTAAGGGCAAGAAACCTCCACTTGTGTGATCTTGAGCAGATCCTCCATGTTTTGGTTCCCTGTTTTGTAAATTAGGGGTGGTAACAGTTCCTACTGCCACACGGGGCTGTGGCAGGACTGGATCACAATTCTGACATACATAATCCAATGTCACATATAACATACACTGAGAGCTTCAATCTCCACTATGTAGGAGAATCAACAATAGTCCAAGGGCTATTCTTGAGTGTCTATATAAGTCTGCTACAGCACTGTCTGAAAACTAAACTGCTTTGTAAGATTAGAGGGTCAGGGATTTCTGTCTGTTTTCTTCACGCCTATCGTACCTACCAGAGTACCTGGCTTTCAAAAGGCACTAAATAAATATTTGGTGAATGAATGAAAAAAAATGACTGACTGAATAAGTAAATGCAAGAACAATGCATTTACTCAGTGAAATACTATTATTATTATTATTATTATTACTGTAATTCGGTGACAGTATATTTGCAAGTCCAATAGTTAAAAACGCACATGCGGTTCCTCATTGAACTGGCCCTCTGCGGGACTTCCCTGGCATGCCCTGTACTTACACCCCATTCAGCTATGTTGTGGTATGTGGAGGAAGCCAGGTGGCAGTTCACTCTGCGTCCAGAGTCATCAAGTTCTCCCATCATGCTTTGGGTTCTTTCAGTTTGTACATTTCTGGTCGGTGTTCTTTCATAAATCCATGTTCTCGCATCAAACTGGTATTTTATTCTCTCACCCCTCTCCAAAAAACAAAACCCTCCCCTTTCTCGGGCACAGGAATAACTCCCAGCAGACCGTGATTGATGCTGCCCTTGGAACTGACTTTGGACAGTCTCTGAGCACCAGGTGAAGGGCCTGCCAAGTCTCCCGCTGCCCGGAATGTTCACACACGGTTAGTTATCTGTGTCACGTGACCACAAACACTTCCTATGGACATTACTGACCTGAGCTTAACTTCCACTGATTAAAAACAAAACACTGAAGTCCATCCATTAATTAGGACTGCAGGAACTTAGTGATGCCTTCTTCCTACCTGTAAAAAACCTGGGACTAATTATGCTCGGGGAGGGAGAGAGGAGTGTAATTAACCTTGTCCTGGGAGGGGATATGAACCAAACTCCTCATAACTAAAGATAACTTGGGTTCCTAATTCCAAAGGCCAATGTCAACTCACACGCTCCATTTAGAAATGTTCGGGAACAAAGCTGAGTGCATGGCTACACACCTTCCTTGCAGAAGTGATATAAAATAATCAGTGGTGGGGTCAAGAAGGGAAAGAAATCCCTAAACATGAAAATCCCATTTAAGCTGAACTCAAGAAAACAGACTTCAATAGGGCACTTTATTTATTGTAGTTTACTACAACATAGTCCATAAATAGCCTCATTTTGTCAAGAAACAGTTTTACACCAAATATTTCACAATCTATTTTATAAAGTGAAGGCATTTTATCCCCCAGCAGATGTTATGAGAGCTGAAACAACATTCAAATGTGCTGGCATCTTAAAGACCCACTCCATTTCAATGGAAACCTCAGCTTGCAGAAACCACTGGGTTATTTTTACTTGAGTGGACCTCTGAGCATTAAGATAGGTAATCAGGCAATAAAAAATACCCAAGAATATCAAATTAACAGGGAATTGCACATTACTTTGGTTGTACCTCGCAGAGAAAACCAGTTCTAACATTTTGACTCAAATAACTGGTTGATCCAGTCAAGCAGGACTTGGATCCAAACTCTGGCTCCTCCGTTCTGACACCGCACTAATCAAGTAAATCTCGTCCCTGCAGGGCTGTGTTCGCCCGTCTTTACAACAGTCGCTCCACTCAAATGTCCAGAATCACCTAAGTACCTCTTTTACCCACGGAAACGTCCTTGGAGAGAAATGCTGCAATAAACCGTATCTTCAGGGAAAACATAAGACATAAAGGAATTGAGAAGAGCTGGAAACCTGAATTTAAAACAAATGCCTAAACAACATTACTACTTTGCATTTGATGCTCTTTTTACCAAACATTATGTATCCCAAGAGGCTTTTCTGACTTTTTGATATCTAAAAAGGATAAAAACACATTTTCTCTCATGATTGATGTATTGGTCAATACGTTATGTTGGAAAGGTTCCCCCTCCGAAACGTTTCAGCCCAGAGATTTGCTTATAATGGTGGTCGATGACAGAGGAGAACAAAAGAAGTTTCAGAAAGAAGAGGAAACACCGCAATGAAAAAGATCTGGCACAGCTCTCCATTCCCCACGGATTCCTATTAGTGTCACGCGTTTCCAAGAAATGTCACAAATAAATAACAGGGGCATAGTTTTGCTGGTATATACCCCATTGAAAGATTTGAAAGACAGAATTAAATATTTATTTTCAGCCTGAAGTCAGCAGCTCGGGAAGCCGAACACGTAAAATGGCTAGACTTCTAAGCAGTAGGTTCGGGTCAGGGGCTCCTAACCACCACAGCCTAAGGAAAAATATACTCTAAAACCCTGTAAGAAACACCTTATTATCATCAGAAACCACTCTAAAGTAGAGCCCACATAATACACATTCTCTTTGTAGGAGCTGAGGCAGGAGGAACAAGCAGAATCCACCAAGATTGATAAGTCCGCATTTCCTACCACACACCTCAACAGTCCAAGAGCCTGTTGTTACCCTACAAGACAATGTTCGACTGATCCTCAACTAGAGAGAAATGGTAGCTACTTATTTACTTAACATCACAGAGAATATACAATGAGGGGAAAAAGAAGATTTTTTGTTTCCAAAAACCCTACAACCACATTTTAATAATCATGGTCCTACATTAATACCAGAGAATGGCTTGACAAATAACCAAGATTTACTGAGCACTTACTATGTGCCATGGAACATTCTAAATGCTTTAGATAGATAAACTTTCCCATTCAATCCTAACAAGTCACCTTCTGACAGGGCAAGAGACTTAAGTACTAGATAACAGATCTTTTAATGAAATATCAGGGAATACAAGCAAATTCATTGGCTATGTTTTCTTATGTAGTTATGAATTTAAAGAATTCTGTACTAACATGATTTGGACAGTAGTCCAATTTTCTAATTTAGCATGTTTAATCCTATTTGTATACCCCCCTGGTAGCTTCATTTAGCCCCTGCCCTCCTAGTACCCTGTCGTCACCCAGTAGATGATAGAGAATCATGGCAAAGGACAGAGGCCTCAAGGTCATGCTAAGTGCACATAATAGTGCATCCATCCTGCCCCACTGCAGAGACTGGTTTCACATAATTAGATATTGCAATTCTTTAAAATTATTCCTCTTCTAGCTCCTAAGTAGATACATATAGTTTATCTCTTTTTCTTCCATTTCAAGGGCATTAATGGAAGACCAGGCTGAGAAGGAGAAGTTTCAGAATGATTTATAAATATATACTTCATAGAAATGGCTCTAATGCTGAGAAGAGAAGATTAAACAAGGTCACAGCAGGTCAAGGGACCCCTCTCTACTACTCTCTAACAACAAGTAAACACAATAAACCCCCCACAGGAAAAACAAAGACCTTTTCTGTTACACTGGGGCAATTTTTAAAAAATTATACAAGAGTTTAACACAAAGTTAAAAATAACTCTTTTTCAATTACATTACAAAGTCAATACGCTCCTCTTGAATGGCATAGTTCTTTGAGTAATATGTATCTTAGCTGTCTTACAATGTTGCCACCAGCTCAATGCTGTTAGTTCACTGGGTAAAAAAGTTTTTCTCAATACAAAGAGTTACTGACACCTTTCTTAATTAAAGCAAATGTGGTGAGGCACGGGATCGTGTTCAGTTCCAGGGGAAAATGCTGAAAGGGACAGCACAGAGTTTTGAAACTTCTGTACTCAGCTCTCCTTCCCGACAGAGAAATGGCAACGAGCAACGTCAATCATTCACTCTAACGGAGGAAAGGAGAACCACTGAGAATCCAAAGTGTCAAACAATCAACTTTTGAAAGCACCCGTTTTATCTGCACAATTAAAGGTGCACCTGAAATAGGGTAATTCACTTTGAACTTGGTCTCAAGGTCCCGTGAAAGAGACATTTTTCAGGAAGGACCAGGAAGGGGCCCAGTTCCTTTTATACCTTCTTGATCATTTCTCCCAGCAAGAGGGCCCAGGACAGAAACACAGCCTGTCCTCCTTAGCCCTGCTGAGAGCAGGGGAGGCCCAAATGCTAGGCATTCTGAGAGTGTACCAGGGAAGAGGAAGGTACAGGGCTGATTGCGAAGTAATAATTCTGCATCTTTAGCCAAGTGAGATCACCAATGGGACGTGCCCGGGAAGACCCACAAGGCAGGCAGGAGGTGTTGTGCTGTTATAATTTGTTTGCCGGGAAATCAGGCCCCATCCCCAATTTGACTCACAGTATTCCTTCACATCATTTGTCACAGTTTATAAATATGTATTTATATGCATATTTGATTAATATCTGTTTGTTTCTTTTTCTCTGTCTCCAGTCAAACTGAGAGAGCCTGCAAGAGTGCTCTGCCTCACCATAGTTTCCATTCTCTCTCCCCAGCATCCAGCACACGGTGCCTCCATCATAGCAAGTGTTCAGTTAACGTGTGCTGAGCAAATGAATGAAACAGACTAAGTGCGAGTAGCAAACCTGAAGGCGAGGGTTTGGAAGTACAGAGCCAAACTACAGATCATCAGAGTTGGCAGCACCATGAAAAACACTGTGACAGGTCCCTGCTCTGTACAGATTTTTAAAAAAAGGCATAATCATTATCATTCAATTATGTATCTTTCTCTGATGATATAACAATTAAACAGGATGGTAGGAATGTATTAATTATAAGCCAGAAGTTCCAATCTAGGCCATTAGCTTTTAATCACAAAGAAATGTAGAACAGGAACTTAAATTCTAAAAACACTAACAGTGACCTTTTTATGACAACGTCTGTGAAATACATGTCTAGATTCAGGAAAACCAAAACTGCCATTTCGTGGGACCCACTTACAGAATGTTACAGAGTTGTATCTGTTTGCCCATGTGCTCTTTACAAACTCCGAAAATGTCTCTTTAAGTCAGAAATTGGGAGATGAAATTCTGCAAAGCCTACACGCTACCTTGACAAGAAAATGAGGTATTCCTCACCACTGAAATGCCTAAATCCTGAGTCATTCCTTGTTCATCTTCACAAGCAGGGGAGCTGTCTTACACTAAGGAGATCAGGAGCAAGAGGGCACCTTCTCAATCATTTATTCCTCCTCTTTAATTACGAAACAGGTATGAGAATTCAGGAGGCATGAAATTAATTATTTTTAGAAAAACATTTTTGTTCAATTATTCAGTTCAGAGAATAAATGATTAAACTGCCACCCATCCTCAGTCTCCACAATTCTTCCTGTTTGTACCTGGGCCAATTAGAATGTACCATGAAAACAAAGTATCAACCAAGAACTCAGCTACCTGACTACTGAAGCTTCAAAGAAGCTATATTCGCAGGCCTACACCAGCATGTTGCCTTCGAATTGGGACACAGTATCTGTAGAGCAGAAATTCTAAATCTTACCTTTCACTTCTCACTGTTTTCTGTGATCACCTAAAACCCTGACCTGTACACTTACCTGAGTGTGACACAGGGACGCTGAACTAAATGAACAATTTTGGCATTGCTGTCTGTCCAAACAATCGGGCTGAAGTTTGTTCCAAAAGTGTCCCAAAGCTATCTCTTATGTTCTCCTGTGATTTCTTTCAGTCGGTCCTCTGCATTTTCTTCTTAATTTTCACTCCAGTTTCTTAACGGAGCAGTCCCCTGCCACACTGCATCACACTGAAGAAAACAGTTCATTGTGCCCATGTTTCCCCCTTTTTTCTTGACCGTGTGTATTTAATTTTTAAAGATTGTAAGAAACAACGGGAATATAAAGTGCATTATTTCAGTTTAATCCGTCCTATCCATTACACCCTCATCTCCCATCTGTTGTCTAGTACGCCCAGTCAAGTCTTTCACGTCACACCCGCTGATATGAGTGATTTTTCCAGTCCAGTAATCCAACCCTTGCTTCAGTGTGGTAAAAGTGTTTGTTAAAGAGCAGCACATGCCTTAAACTGGCCCTCGACTCAGCTGCCGCCAGCAGGGCACTCACCTTCTTCCTCCTCCTCCTCTTCTTCTTCTCCTTGGCTGCCTGGGCTTGCTTGTGCTCCCAAACCAGGTTGGTCAGGTTGGCCACATACTCGTCGGTCTGCTGCAGAAGGTACGCCAAACGCCTGTCTTTCTTCTGATCAATGAGTTTTCTGTAGCCCTCCTCATCTTCAGCCTGTTAAGGAAAGAGGAGCGTGAGGGGAGCATCACAGAAGTTTGCAGACGCCTTGTCTGCTCATCCCTGCCTTCGACGGTCTGGCCGAGTTGTGGGATACCAGGGTTTGCGGCAAAGTCAGGGTACACAGCCACACTCCTTATGTGGTGTGACCGAGCACTTTGAGTCAACTCGGTTCTTTTGTGTTTCTTGAACAAACAATGTTAAAATTTGACAATTCACCATCTGAAGTTTATTCTTAACTTTGTATTCTGGAAATTTTCCAGGACAATAAAAAATAGAGAGAATAGAATAATCTCTCATATAACCATCACCAAGCAACAAAAATAAACTTGAGATGATTCCTATTTCATTATTACCCCTTCCTCAAACTCCTCCCCTCAATCCCCAAATGGACTGTCTTGAAGCAAATTCCAGATGTCATATCCTTTCCTATAAAAATATTTCAATAAGTACTTCTTATGGCAAGAGATAAAATGAGCATTAAACAAAACACTTCTTATACTTAAAAGCATTACAAACATTGTGGTTGACAGGAAAAGTCAAATTTGGTGGATTTCTGTCACAGGTTGTCACTGTGTTATGGGCCTACGTGACAGGGGACAAGTCATTTGCTACTTAAGTCTGATATCACTGAGCAATAAAATATATAATTCCTAATTTCCCATTAAGCAACACTATGAGGTTAAATGGAATAAAAACTCTGATGTACTCTGAGCCATTTCAAGAGAAATCTTTTTCATATTGCATAACAAAAGAACATAGCAAAAAATATTTTCCTCATGTGGTACAGAATAACAGGAATGCACTGCAAAACCGTCAAGAGGCACCTGCACCTCCAGCCCAGGGGTGTCACTCCTGTGTGCGCCCCAGGGACAGCAGTCTCACCCCTCAGTCTAGCTGCTGTTTGCCCCATGGATGAGCAGGAGCCTCAAATGCTATTATAGCTCTAATTGCTTTTCGTTATGGTTGATCTCACTTGAAGAAAGAGTGATAAAGAACTTCAGTTTCTCTGTTATCTGTATATCCCATCATTTAATTGCAAAAATTAATGATTTGCAAATGCCTAATCATTAGTGTCAGACCAATCTGTTACTGAAGTTCTAATATAGTTTCACTTCAGTTAAATCAGACAAATTTGACTGCTTACTGCCCAAATTGCTATAAAAACGGTCTCCCTAGCTAGTTAGAAATTTCTTGGGCAGTCTTCTTCCTCCCACAGAAAAAAGAAAGGAAGGCAGGACACGATGGTGAGATTGAGTCGTGCCTGGATACAGAGCCTTTTAAAACGTGGTGTTGACTCCCTGAGACCCAAAAAAACTACTGGAAAAAAAATGCAAACCAGCAAGGAAGACCTGTCAGCTGGAATTTTCCCAAGATATAATTATGGGCTGTGGAAACTTTCTCTTCATTCACTCCTCAGGAATCATGTCCCAGATAGCATTTGCATGTCTCCGATCATTACAGATAACACACACTTCTGTAACATTTATGGTGTTCTATGAGGTCCAATTTCCAAAAAACCTCAACACAAAACAAACAAAACACAGGCCAATGATATACACCAATCCCTTCTGTGTTACGTGTCCATTAAAAATAGTGCAAAACCAACAATCCCTGACCTGCCTTTGGCAATACTCCGGCTATTAACGAAAATGCAACATTTCAAAATCAACTTCAAGATCACTTTTTACACTGTTAGAGAAAAAATTCTGGCATAAGGAAAAGACAAGAGCTTCAGAAAATGAGACCTCTTTAGATTCCATGACACAATGTAATGGGATATTCATTTAAAACAGCATATGCCATTAGTCTCAAAGAAGTGATATTTTTAAAGCTGCCATTTGCAGCCTTCCAGATCTGGGCATGGAAACTCCTGTGAGATACAGTACCTGCCTTTATGTGAGAAGCTATAATCTGAGCAGCAATGCCCTGCTAGATTATGAAAGTACTACACTCAGCAGGTGTAGCCGAAGATTTGTAGCGTGCATTGTCTAGGAAAGAGAGGATGTTTGAACCCCAGCCCCCTGAAGTTAAAGGAATGTATTCATATATTTGGTGAACAGCTTTTACTTTCTCCTTCGACCGCGGCTTGTCTGACACTCTCGGTGCAGCGAGTGGGAGGAGCACTTTCCCGGGCCCCGGAGGCCGGCCCCTTACCATCAGTCTGCGCATTCTCTCCTTTTCGATCCGCTCCGTCTCCTTCTTCTGCTCCCTCTCAGTGTTGGCGTGCCACGTCGCCACGGCTTTGGAAAGCTTCTGGATCTTCCCAGCCACGGAGCGATGATACTCCTTGAAATCTTTTGCATGTTGTAAAATACTGTTCAGGTATTCCTAAAGGATTCCAAGGGTGGCAGTAAAGGGAGAAAAGTATACGTAAAATTCACTTCCCAATGCCCTTGGGGCTTTAGCGTTGTCCGAGAAAAACTCTCAGTGTGTAGTTAACGACAATGAAAGGCTAGAAGCTGGGGACTACTCTGGGTTAGATGCCCCGTGTGTCTCCATCACTGAGGTGTGGGCCACGGGGCTGGTGGGGAAGATGACCTCTCACGGTTTATTTTGGTGCTAGCCTAATGGGAGAGAATTCTCTGAGCTTTGAGAATGGGATCGTATGAAAACAGAAAGATCCGGAATGGAGGGAAACCTGCAAAATGACAATGACAAAATTAAAAGTCAATTATTCTCAAATAAGCCTGAGGGAGATAAGTATTTCCAGTGAGAATGATGTTATAAAAGTAATATTTCTTCTGCTCTAAGTATCTTAGAATTGTGAATCAAGATTTCATAGGGATCTAAAATCTCCATATGTAATTTTTATACTATTTGAAATAAAGGAGGGGGAACTGTACCCTTATTTACACTAAATTCAACATTTTAAAAACAAAACTAGGCTAGGCAGTAAACTGAGAAGAAAAAGAAATAGAAGTTATAAGATTATGACTCAAAATCAATTCCTACATCCAAATATTTCCAACTCCCTAGAAAGGAATAGATATATTTTTTAATTTAAAATTTATTTTTAGAAAGAGGGGAAGGGAAGGAGAAAGAGAGGAAGAGAGACATCATGTGTGGTTGCCTCTCACATGCCCCCACTAGGGACCTGGCCCGCAACCCAGGCATGTGCCCTGACTGGGAATCAAACTGGTGACCCTTTGGTTCACAGTCCGCGCTCAATCCACTGAGCTATACCAGCCAGGGTGAAAGGAGTATTTTTAAATATTTGTCCTGGTAAAACCCCCAGCTGAGCCCTCTGAAGATCCCTGGATACTGGATTTGTATATGTTTTAAAAATAACTTTTTGCTTTTGTCTTTCCTTTTCCAAGTCCCCCAGGATTTTGCTCTAGAAATCTTGCACCTAGTCAGCAGCTTTCGATGGGATATGAAAATGACACCTGAATGGAACTAAGAAAGCCCACTTACCTGGCTTTAGCCTAACTTTCCTCAACTACAAAATGATGTGGTCAGGCTATGTTAGCTCCAAGGAACTTTTCTGCTCTGTGATACTGCTGCTGTCCACTACAGTATGTTTTCCAGCCTTTCTGACTCCATCTACTTACTCAGTTGGACATGTCTGTAAAATGAGAAATGCACAGCGCCGGACCAAGTACCTGATGCTTCTGCCGGCGTTTTCTCTCCTGCTCAATTTTCTGCTGCTTTTCTAGTTTCTCTGTCATGCGGGCCTCTCTCAGAGTTTGGCGTTTGCTTCGCTTATAGGCTTTGGAGTTGAGAGCTGTCTCCAGGGTTGTGTCCCGACGCATGCAAGCCACCACCTCCTGTCTCAGCTGTCAAAAGGAAAGCAGTTAGAAAGGCTCCCTGAACAGGGACCAGATTCCTGACCCTTATCCTTCTCTTCTTGGGGACTCTATAGGTTTCTCAATCACAGTTTGCCTTTTAGTACTTGAAAGGACTAAATCACACCAAATTTATGTGGTATTTGTCAAAGATGGTATAACTTTTCTTTCCAGGGGACAGAAAACAGTTCAGGGGAAAGAAAATAATTCAGGGGAAAAAAACAGTTACAGCACTATAACAGTAAAAAACAATAAAGTAGATATTGTTCTGGCTTTTAAATAAATTCATTTAATTATTCTAATGATACTAGTTTATTAATAAGATTTAAAAACATTTTGCTTTTTTAAGTTAATTTTTTATCTTATTGTTACTTTTATTTAATCTTTATTGTATTTTTTTTAAGTTTTGTTTTTTTGTTTTTGTTTTTTTTTAGAGAGAGGGGAAGGGAGGGAAAAAGAGAAGGAGAGAAACATCACTGTGTGGTTGCCTCTCACACACCCACTGAGGACCTGGCTGGCAACCCAGGCATGTGTCCTGACTGGGAATTGAACCAGTGACCCTTTGGTTCGCAGGCTGGAACTCTATCCACTGAGCCCCACCAGCCAGGGCTGCATTTTGCTTTGTTTTAAATGCCATACTAACATGGTCGTTTTGCAAAAAGGATGAAAGGATTACTTCCTGTTCAGGTACAATGGCAGCAGCCACTCAAACATGTTAACTCACAGTGTCAGATGAAAAAGAGAAAATACTAGTTTTGGCTTCCTTCCACTTCTAACAATGATATCCTCACAGGATATTCAAAGTTTGCACTACACCATGAACTTCTTTTAGATGATCATAAAAATAAAAACTTATCCATATTGTATGTTATATGATGGTAGGGAGTGAGAATTGAAAATATACATTAAAATAATAATTGAATTGAATCTGAAATCAGCACAATTTTAGTTAATTTCATTGGGAAACTTCATAGATAAGAGATTTTTTTTCAATAATATCAAGCAAAAATCAGAGACTAATAAGAGTTTGGTATAGTGAAGTTAATTTGAATATAATTTATTCCTAAAAACATATCTGGATAATATTCTTTAAACAAAATTTTATCAAATACTTTATCAATACATTTTATGAAGTCACTTATAGAAGGAAATAAATGAAATTCGGAGACTTTCTGCCTTCCTCCCTTCCTTCCCCTCCCTTCTTCCCACCCTTCCTCTCCCTCCCTCCCTCTCTCCCTCCCACCCTCTCTCTCTCTTTCAATTTAAGCTCTAATCTAATCTCACAAATCTATGGCCAAGTAAGCACCCAGCCACACTGATGCCCTCTTATGATATTATAACCAATAAGGCAAATTACCCCCTTTTCATATGTTCATATGTACTCCCTTGTCATATGTTCATATGACAATAGCAAGTGAGGTGGCCTTGTGATTTTAATCACATCCTCCAACCAATCAAGTCATGCAACTTAATACTTCCAAACTACTTTCTTTCATTAATTATTAATTTTGCATGCCCAAGACCTTAACCAAACAAAAAACCCATCAGACTGGCGACAAAGCGCTCCTACTCCCTTTTGGCTGGATGAGGCAGCATGCAGACCAGGAGACCTGCAGCTTTTGGGTCCAAAAGATAAAACTCACCAACGTGCACATTAGCTCTACTTCATTCTACTAGTTTCCTATCTGTTTAGCAATTCTAAAACAGATCACTATGCTTGCTTTTATTAATAAGTGACTTCTAGCCAGTACAGTAGATAATAATTCAGTGATTTACACAATACGTAGGTCTGACATGATCAAATGTGCCAAACTTGTGTTGTAATGAACGATCAACAATTACAAAACACAGATTTATGTGTTTCTATAAATGACAAACTATTAATTTAGTAGATTAGCTATCATCTTTGCTAAAATGTTTTCATGGTCATGGCTAGGGCTAGACATTTGTGTTTACAAGGAAGCTCTGATCTACCACCTGACTGCTTCTCTTTGGAGTCATAAAGGCAAACGTGAGCAGCCTCGTTTGCTCTGAAGGTTTCACTCTCAGCGACAAATGCCATCACTCTAATTTTGTAAACCATAGTGCAGGAAAAAAAATGCCTCCGATATATAAACGAGAAAAATAGAGTAATAAGCAGTTCGTCTTCATTACTTTTAGCTCTGTGCTGCTGGTCCAAAAGATACAATACCTTACTAAGTTTGTATCTTTACAACAATATTGAACAGACTTGGGCAAACACACTTATCTCAAACAATTACATTTCCTTCCTACATCCCAGGTTTGTTGGGGAAAAGGTATTACCTGACGTTGGAAATTGAGTAACCGAAGTGCTTTCAGTTCCACGGTTGCTTTGGTTCGTAAATCTGGTGGCAAAGAGCCAGGCAGATTTTCCAGTTCTTGTATCCTGTGAGCTATGCGAGCCTGAAGCCTAAAGGAGGTGATAAAATAGGGGCAGGAGAGGTGGAAATACACATTATAGTTTAGTCTTAAATGATAAACAATAACATTAGGTTCAAATTCATGGCAAAACCTATTCCAGACACTCATGGCTGATTTCTGACGCCCAGCTAGATTTTCCTGATGTTAAACAAAGAAAAGCTACCCTTGCATTAATGCAGACAGGTGCTACATGTTGCTTAACACTCTGGTCTTGTATACAACCTTTCTCTAACACCCAGGAGAGAAGGCTCATGATCCATGTAAGAGCAAAGTCAAGTGCCACTGCTCGCTGTGAACAGAGAAAACGAGCAGCAGGACAATTTGACTCGCTCCCCAAGGCCCAGCCAGCCCTAGTGCAGGGCTGAAACAACAGTTTCCTTTCTAACTTCTGGTTGCATCCTAAGGCAATGGGGCCATTCGCCCTCCTTGCCAAGATGCTGATGACGACAGCCTTTAAGGCTGAGTGAACAAGAGCAGTTTGAGGTGCTGAGGCCACAGAAATCAGCCAACCCAAAACATTCAGAGAGAGCGCCCTGCCAACCACAGCCACTTCCTCCGAGCACTGCTTGCTGGAGAAAAAAAAGAAAAGGCAAATCAGGCATTTTTCAAAATCAGTTTGGGGGCAGCAGCAAATAGCACAGTAATCAGTATTTAAAAACCGAGGGTTTCTAGAAAAGGATTGCTGGGGCTTCTCATTTTAGACACCATCCAATATATAACTGCAGGTAGTTCCTCATAATAAAATATAAAAGACATCCACTTTCTTTATTCATTTAAGATACCATTATTGTTACCCATACAAACTCCTGGTTTTGGATGCTTTTCTTACAAATAATTACAGGCCATCTAAATCTTAGAACTATCTCCTCCAAAATTTGAGGCAAAACTGTTTTAGAAGAGATTTCAACAAAGACAGACTAGCAATAAAAAAGGCAACACGTTAAACTAAGTTAACTTTAACTATGTCAAGTTAGGTACATTTAATGCACCGTTTTATTTAATTCTCTCTCTCACACACACACACCCTACAAGGTACAATGGCGCTATGCTAATGATGGGAACAGAGAAGTTTGGCAACATCAGTAAACACGTCGACTCCGCAGGGCCAGTAAAGTAGGAGCTCTAGATGGAACCTCCTTTGCCTGAAACCAAAACCACTGCTGGGGAATTAAAATATACTTTCTAACTGAGAACATCACTCAGTCTCAACTATAAATGTTGATAAAGAGTTTGTTAAAAATTAGTATTATGGTTTTGTCAACCTTTACCATGATGTAGTATATATATTAATGTAAAACCTGTGACTTAGATGCTAAAAAATCTCTTAAGATGCAGGCAGGAAACACAAGGCCCACAGGCGGATTCCAGCCCTCCACCTGGTTTCATCTGACCTGGCCCCTTGTCTCCACTCAGTGGCAGCACCGAGGAGCTCCTTGCCCCTAGTTAAGGCGCAGTTATATTTACACAGTCCTAAAATCACATCTGGCCCTTTGAAGGCAACCATGAGGCTGATGTGGCCCCCGGTGAAAATGAGTTTGACACCCTGTCTTAAGATTTCATATGGCCCAAATAGGAAAATGGTTGCTTTTTTTTTTTTTTAAACGTAGAGTTGTTTGCTTTGGTAGAGAAATAGAATGTCCTCTTCTTCAAAATTTTAAAAATGATAGTAAAGGAAATGCATTGTTTTTCATTGACTTCGCTTCAAAGGATATTATGACAGATTCCTATTTTATTTGGTATACAAGTTATTAATTCTGATTTACTGAACGATTTATCATCACAATGTGTTACTACCGTGTTCTTGCAGTCACTGTGTCACTGTTTCAGCTATGCATATCGACACAATTGCACTGTTAAATGGTCTACCCCTGTAACAGACTAAAAATCTGTCAGTCCAAACAATAATAAGCTTCTATCATATTTCTCTTTCTGGTCGAATTGTTTAAACTCTCCCAACTTCTTCCACGTTCCTTATAGTACTGATACTCACAAGATTATTGTCATGTCTTTTTTTAAATTTCCAATGTCTGAAACACACATCTACTTCATTTATCTAGTTCAATTTCTTGAACAGCCACGTAGCTCCAAATCTCTGAATATGGCAACAGATCACACATCTTAACAATTAAGACATTAAGAGGAAAACCTATTATGGACTTTTTCCAAGTATATAACTTAAAGGGAAGAAACTAAACTGAAACGATCTGACTTTTGTGGAATAAGGCCATTACACAGGGAAAATTAATGGCGCAGTGGGGCGAGATGAGGGCCACCCGCAGGGTTATTCTGCTTCCTTGGCCCTAGAGTTGTCGCAGTCCTTTTTATTTGAAAATTCCAGAGCCCAAACTATCCCTTGGTATTCTGGTTTACTTTCTTTGACAAAGTAGGTCAGGTGCTAAATTAAAGGTATAGCTGCTTTTTCCTTAATCTTCTAAAGGACTAAATAAATAATCTTAGGAGCGCTGGACTGACAGTATAGAGACTAAATCACACTGCACTGGGCGGGTGGGGGCTGGGGAGTGTAGAGGGGAAGAAGGGAGGTGAGGACTGGGGGTGGGCGCAGCTTGGGTGACTGGGGCACTGGAGTGGGTGAGGAGCTAGGCGGGGAGGGTGCACTTCTTCCTGAAATGACTGCTTCTCCAAGGGGTTAGTAATTTGTCAGTGAATCTCAGATTCCCCAGCACAAAAGCATCTCTCTTTTATGAAAGGGAGGCAAGAAGTACAAAGTACAAACGTGCTAACTATAGGAGATGAGAAAGGGTAGTTTCCATAGTAAAATTACATGCATTCAGTTCCACACATGGGGAGTGGGGGTGGGGACAGAGGTACAAGCAGGGCTTCTTTAACACAGAAAATTTTATCTTTTTGTGGTGGTGGTTGTTAATAGAAATCTTCATTTTAAATAATGCTTCTCTCCAGACAATTTCATCTTCCTATCAATGGGATTCAGCAGGCAGTCCGATAAAGAGATCCAGGATTCTAAACTTCACGAAACAACAACAGATGTAATACTGCATGACTGCAGGAGACTCATTTAGTGTCCTCACGAGCACAGAAAATTGAAGCAGAATTAGGTCACTCAAGTTTTTCATACAGATTGAGCAGTAAATCAAGAGGGGTGGCTGTTCTGGCAAGGAAAAGAGTTCCATTAAAGGCAACAGATATTTGTTCAGGTCCAGAGGAGAAGTTTATGATTCCTGTAGGAGAGTTATTTGAACAGAAAATGACACTGGTACATTTTGTTCCTTCAAGGAACTGAGTGACACTTTAAAAAAAGAGAGAGGGAGACTGACTTTTTGTAACTCTGCTGATAAAGTGGCCCTTGGTAATTTCTGAGAAGGAATGAATACGAGGGCAGGACAAAAAACCCCATAAAAACCAAAAAAAAAAATCCCACAGACTATGTCTGCTTCCTGAAGCAAGGAGGGTGCGCTACTGTCTTCACACTTATTCTGAGTTCACACTAACAAGAGCTCTTCCTTCGAATGTGAAACACATCTCCCACGCAACATGAACGCTCGTGGGATTGGTTGACAGGCTAACGTGACAACACCTGGAGCACTTCTGCCCCAAACACCTAACTCTAACGGAAGAACTGAAGTTAAGAACACGGACGGACGGACGGACGGGGCGAAGAAAGTGCTCCAGAAAGGCAAGCACCGCCACACAAAAGGCACTGGGAGTATCTCTCCGACACTTACTACAGAGAAAAGCAACAAAGCTCCATTGTAAGAGAAAGGACCCAATTTAAATGGGAAACCAGGGTTCTAACTGGAGACTACACAGATCTGCAACAAAATATTCATATACATAAACATATAAATGCTATCATTAAATAAAGAAGGTCAGTTTGCCACAATCCTGTGATGATTAACAAGGAAAAACAACAAGGGACTTAACACTAAAAATTGTAAGATTCTGCCTTGGCTGGTGTGGCTGGGTTGCAACCTCATCTCATGGACCAGACGGAGGGGTCACCGGTTCCATTCATAGTCAGGGCATGTGCCTGGGTTGCCGGCTCATTCACCGGTCGGGGCAAGGACAAGAGGCAACCCATCGATGTTTCTCTCCCTCTCTTTCCCTCTCTTACCCTCTCTCTAAAATCAATAAGCATATCCTTGGGTGAAGATAAAAAAAAGTAAAAAAATTAATATTCTGACTAGTTCCTTTCAATTTTCATTGACAAGGTAAATGATATTAGTGATTATTATAATGGTCAAAGACATGACCATCTGTTAAAGAATTTCTGACAGATGATTTTGCTCAAACTAAGTTTATAAAATTGTAAAAGAGATTTTTTAAAACTTGCTCAAATCCTTGATCGGAAGGTAAAGATACTCTAGACCCCTTCCAGTTATCATGCTAAAGGCTCAGTAAGCAATTCTCACAAAGAGAGGAAAATGGAAAAGTTTCCTAGCTGTCTTTGCAAGTGCCTAAGGGACTTCGTCTAACCCTTCATTAAGGGATAAATTTAACTAATCTCGGCAGGTGAACCATTTATCTTCATATAGGCAGAGGCTAGCTATTGCTCTGTAAAGAAGATTAAAGATGCCCCTGCCACTCAGCCAGTGCAAACCTGTGCTTCTTCTCAAGATGGCCATGGGAAAATTCAGTCCAAAAATCCCACTACCAGTTTGGACCCAGGGTTGCCAGATCAGTCATTTCAAAAGCCACGCAGCTTTACGAAAGGAGACATTTATCATGTAAAAATAATAATATGAAAAATAGCCATTCCACCACATTTTACAATGCTTACAGTTTAAAAGATACTGACACCTTTTTTTTTCTACAGGAGTAAAGGACAAAGCTTTTCATGCACTGCAACAGGCTAAATAGTAGCACTACTTAACTCTGTATACTTTGGGAGACCACCACTAAGATCAGTTCCAGAAAAGGTGCTACAATGAACTCAGTACAAGAAAGGCCTGCAGTTAAAATTCTGGTGGAAATGATAAAGAAAATTTAAGGGTCAATAAAATGCACACACACAAACACAGCACAGGCTGAATGAAGGGTAAAATATAGAGGTATTTCTAGGTACAGAGAGCATCTATGATGTGATGAAAGTAATTCACATGACTTAACAAAGGTACTGGTAGCTCTGTACCTTCAGGGTATGAAAGATAAATGTTCACTCTTAGGAAGTCAGAATTTTAGAGTAACTAAACAATACTCTCTATCCCATTTACTGTCCTTTAAAAACATACTTCTTTTTATAGCAACATAAAGAAAGGACTGCATATAAACACAGTTTTTCTGCTCAATAAATATTTGCTAATATTTAACTTTATAATACATAGCAATTATTCACCCAATAAATCCTGCCTATCAACATTGAAGTATCAGTTGATGAGGAGTATCTAGTTCTGTAGGAATACATGAAATGCTGGAAACAGCACCATAAAGCTCTTAAGTAAGTATCAGCAATAACAGTGAGACTAGTTATGCTCTTCATGAAGGAGCCTACACATTGTTGACTAACACAATTTATAATTTTTAAACTCTAACTTTCTTTTAAATTAAATCATATTTTAGAAATAATAGTAATTGCTAATATGTATTAGAAGTCTTTGTGTCGTTTTATCTCTTCCCACAAGAAACACTCTAATACCCTCTTTTAACAAATGAGGAAACCGAGTCACCAAAGAGACATAACTTGACCAAGGTAATGCGGCTAGTAAGGGACAGAGCATGCTTTCTGTCTAATTCCAGAAACCATGATCTTAGCTTTGTTTTAATCTTGACTCGATACTTATTGGGCTCCCTTTTTCGTTAACTATTTATGTCAGGGTTCTGCTAACTACACACTGTGGGCCAGATCCTGCCCATGGCAGGATCTGTTTTTGTAAATAAAATTTTACCTGAACATAGCCAGCCCATTATTGTCTATGGCTGCTTTCTCACTCAAAGGGCAGATCTGGGCAGTTATGAAAGAAACCATATGGCCCTGCAAAGTGTAAAATATTTACTGCCTGGCCCTTCACAGAACAGGTTTGCCAACCCCTTGTTTAGATGAACGCGGCAATTCAGGTGACAATCAAGTTTTGGCAGGAAGAGTTTTAATAAGGAGCCCATATGAAGACACTTACAGAGTGCTCACTCCTAAAGTTGGACCAAGGCATAGACCAAAGAAATACATGAATTTAAACAAAAAATACATCAAGCCACAAAGTGCACTTCAGTATCATTAGATGTGTCTTTAACCTGAAGGTCAGGCCAACACGACACACTCAACATCCAGCCAGCGCACAGCCACCCTTCAAGCATAAGCTGACAAACTAGGCCACGCACTGCACCATCTGCATGCAAGATGGCCACTTTCTGGGGTCCGTGGGAGCTCCAGGCTGAGCTTATGCCTAACACAGTGCCTGGCATGTCCTAGGAGTTGGCAGAAGTTTTCTGATTAAATGAGTGAAAACCACAGTCCTGGTAACCTAGAGCTATCAGAGAACTCCCCCCCCCCCAACCGCCACCCCATCCCCTGCCCCGGCACCCCTCCCTGCTACCCCGCCACCTCCCCAATCCCAATGAGTAAAAAAAACTTCTCTGAGACTTTGTACTGAAATAATTCCCATAGCATGAGTTTTGGCCTCTGCAATTTCCCTTAGGCATTTCCCTCGTCGCAGAGAAAGAAACAACCACAACAGCCAGAGACACTGCACCCACCCCCAGACTCGGTGGTCCTTGCGAGAACACAGCAGTTTCATGCGTCCAGGGGCAGGGTGCGTTACCTATATTCCCGCTCCTGCAGAATCTCCACAGGATCCAGGCCTTGCGGCTTCTGAATGGGGCTGATCCGGCTCTGCTTCTGCTGCAGCTGCAGGATGGGTGAGGGCTGCCCGGGGGTGGGCTGCGGTACAGAGGGCCCGGGCACGGCGGCAGTGGGTGGCTGCGCGGCTGTGGGGGGCACGGGTGAAGGCCGGCCGCTGGGCGCGGGCACTGGCAGCTTCTGCGGAGTGCTGGGGCCACTCAGGTCGGGCCCAGGGCCTGTAGGACAAGAGCAACATAAGCAGCACGGGCAGGTCATCGACCTAGGGCCACACCAGGCCTGCCCACTGTACCCTGGGGCCCAGTGATGGGGCAAGTAAATATCTCAAGAGAAAAAAAAAGGAGGGAAGAAAAATGAAAAATGAGGAAGGGATAGAGAGGAAAGAATGGGAGGATGGAAGAGAAATAAAAAGATCTGGCATCTATCTCCATAGGAAAATGGCATTCACTAACCAACATTGTTGAAAATGGCCCCAAAATGACTCTAAGTAATAAACAGATTAAGGAGTGGACTGCCAGATTTTAATGTACATCTACAGTGGATTTTTAAGAAGAATTAGAGGTGCATTCAGAGTTCAAAAAAGTAAGGGAATAACCTAACAGTCCGATGCAATCTGGGTGTGATCCTGGGACTACATTTTGCAAACTGTAGGCAAGCCCCTCTGGGGGGACTCCAGGGCACCCCTGGAAGAGTCCTGTGCTGGAACCAGGCTTCACAAAGGCAGCCAGGAGCTGCCGTTCCTCCGATGTGAACTCAGAGGGGCACACGCTTTTCCTTGATCACCTGTAAAGTGTATTTCATACTAAATCGGCGCATCTCATAACTTCAATTTTTTACTGCATATCGGGAAATATTTCTAAAAACATTCAGTGTAGGGGGAAAAATCTGCTCATTCCACCCAATGAAAACTAGCAAATATTAAGATTAAAGAGAGCATTTTCCTCATGCTCTCAGAATAAAGGGACATGCATTCGTCAGCCTTATCAAAATGCACTTAATAAGTTAATTTAAAGCAACTGTCCACATTAAATGTAAGGAGTTTGAGTTGATTGGTAAGTATGGACCTAAGATAGGAAGTAACCCATTTCTCCTCCTAAATGAATTTTTACTTAATTCAAAATTGTAAATAAAATAAGTGATGCCACCAGATAACTTAGGAAATTAAAAAAAGAAAACCTCAGTAAGCAAATGTTAAAACCTCTCTTACACAGTCTTTCAAGTATTTTCTATATCTTTTCCAAGAAAAATTAAAACAATTACATGGCAACAAAATAATAATCTATATACTTCAGAACAACTTAATAATTAACCATACAAAGACATACATTATGAAAAATCGAACACATTTATTCAATGTTCAGCAAACGCTATTCAGAAGTGGGCTGAAATGGCAATGCACAGGCAGCCATAAGCAAACATTCTGAAAGGAGAATGTGAAGAATTAGATCAGATTGCTTAGGAAACTACAGTGTGTGCGGGGGGGGGGGGGGGGGGGGGGGGGGGGGGGGGGGGGCAGGAGGCAGGGGAGGGCGGGAGTATGTGTGCGATGTTATTGTTGTTCTTTTTTCTCCCTTCTTCTTAAATTAGGTAAAACTTTCCAAAAGATACAGAGCTAGATAATATTTCTTGAGGTAATCTATAGCCCTGGTTCTGGGGTTGATGAAAAATTCTCAAGGGAAAGAATACATTTATTTTTATTTTTTATTTTAGACATTGTTAGCGTACTATCATTGTAAGGAGATTCCTTTCAGCTAAGTACTTTCTCTTTTTTTCTGAATAAGAGGTCTTTTACGTAACATGTAGCTTTTCATAATATTTTACACTTAGGGTTTCTTTCATCCATATATACAAAATCAATTTCTAAACATTAAATCTCAGGGCTGTTAAGCATTAGAACGACATGTTAGAATATGTTTTTCCCTAAAGGTCTTTAAAAACAGGATAGATTCTCGTTTGCCGTGCTTTAGGTGTGATGCAGGCAAAGGGGAGAGATGGAGATTTCCAACATTCACTTTAATTCTCTGGGATTCTAGGAGTCTCTTAACAAGCTCAAGGAACTGGAAGAATTAAATATATTTGAAGACTTGGTATAGCATACTAAATAATAAAAATAAAACTACCACTTTTAATAAGAAAGAAAATTTGGGTCTTACTGAGAAGATAATATAATAATTACCTTAAATTCAGTTCTGGAAGTTTTTTTTCTCTTTTGAAACTTTAAGTAATTCATCAACAAAAGCTGTAACAGTGCAACAGTGTTACAAGTTTCAATTATTTGGGGCATTTTTTCTTTAGCATTATGGCCTGCAAATCCCTTATGCAGAAGCCTATGATGAGTCCTTGTAGTGCAGTCAGATCACTATTTTTAAAAACCTCACTTTATCAGAACAACAACAACAATAATAAAAGGCATCCTGGTCATGTCTGACATCCCTGATTCCAAATCTAGTCATTTTAACCTATGACTCTGAACTAAATCTGATACATACATGGCTGGCATTCTTTAATCAATAAACATAGAGATATTCTTATCTGGTTGATTGATCCTTGAAATTGAGAAGCAGAGAGAGCCCCAAAAATGAACTCACATATCCAAATCTCCAATTTAAAAACTACTACAACTTGCTATGAGACAGGTCCATGTAAAGCACCCTGTACCGAAAGAACAGTAAGTTTTACCTGAGCTGTATCACCTGCTGGTTGTGTGAGCCTGAGCAAGTTATTCAACCCCTTGTGCCTCAGTTTCCTCATCTGTAGAATAAGGATAATAACAGTACCCAGCTCAGAGGGTAGTAGTGAGGGTTCAAAGAAGTTGGGCTATGTGCCTAACCACTGAGGACACAAAGACAGAGAAGCCTGACTTAAAGGTTTTTAGGAAATTTGGTGTTGTGTTAGCTGGCCACTTGGTAAGTACTCTTTTCTACAGCAAACCTCGGAATGCTTCCACAGCTTAATGCGACTCATCACAAATACTCAGATAAGGCGGCTTGCCACGTGCTTCCTGGGAATCTGCTAGCCCAGTCCCTGACAAGCAAACTCCTTTCCTCACTAAACACAAGTTCACTTACTGCGTGGGTCTGTTTTCTACTCTGTCCAACAGATTATATAAAAAACTTCTATTTACAGAGGCTGGGGGACTGAATGCAGCTTGCTACAATTAGACATGCACAGAATGCTCAGAATGTCACTACCTATTCAGTAGGTTTTGTGCCCGTCCCTCAGGCAGCTGAGAGAGCTGAGCTGCCTGACTGGATTTGCTGCGGACTGAGATCATCTCTACAACAAGCCCCTGTGGTCGGCTAAACGATAAGACCTCTCCCTGGTATCTGCACAGGGAAGGCAAGTCACATTCTTTAGCTTATCTCCTACTCTCTCTTGAATGTAAACAATTTAGGTTTAATTGTCAGAGGTATGAAATGTATCTGCTTTCCCTTCAGTCCATACCCAGAGGCAGAGAGGTATGCCCTGACACTCCTGAGAAACATCCTGGTGCAGTGAAAGAGGGGAGGGGTCTTTACCGGGTGCACCTCGTGCCTAGTTTTGAGAAATAGGGAAACAAACTCATTAAAGCACCTAAATCTCATATGTACAGAATTTCTGTGCATTCAGAGTCTCCAATTTGCATTCTGGCACATAAAGATATTTATGCAAATAACAATTCTGTGCACTGAATAAGGATTTAAATGGTTTCCATGGATTAAAAAAAGAAATGTAATAGAGTGTACTTAAACTGAACATACAAAGAAACTTTAGATAACTAAAAACAAAAGTAGGGTAAGTGGGAGGGGACAAGCCCTGAAGAAACCTAGCAATAAAACTTTTACTTTTTACCACTATGTCCTTTCTGCCTCCCCTCAAACCCCAAACCTTTTTCAGTTCCTCTTTTAATTTAGCTCCCTAAAAGGAAAAATGAATCAAAATGAAAAGAAAAATGATAGGTTTGATTTGAATGGAGCCCACAGCAGGACTGAAGAGCTATTTGTTCAGTGTTCAGCTCCTCCGGTCAAACTGCAGTTCTCCGGTGGTTGCTATGATGATGTCAGTTCTGGTGATTTATAACTTTGGGGTAGGTTTGAGGCAGACCACCACAGCCACAGAGATTCTCTTCACACACGAACAGAAAATGGGACAAAAGAAAAATGATATCACAGCTACCTCCAGACAAGTGGACATACTTAAACTTATTTTTTCTGAAACACTAGTATAGGTATTTATAAGCAATTATACCCTTTTTTTATTTAAAAAAGAGGGGAAAGATAAATAGTTAATAAAAGGCAATATTAACTTAAAAAATTTTTTTCCCTTGTTTTGACTTGTCCTAAATGCCAATCCAAAAAAAACTATCTTTGTCAATTAAGGTTATCTATCATCTCCCTAGGAAACCTGAGATTTGGGGGAAAGTTCAGCAGTGCTGTGAAATGCAGTCCCCTTCCCAGGGGCAGGTGTGGGTCTGCTCTGTTCACAGAAAGTGTCTCTTCAGCTCCTTTCTCCAGGCCTCCTTGCCCACTCTGGCATAAAGCATGATCTGCCCAGATATTTTCATTCTAACGAAGGCTGACTCCTGGAAATACAAAAGACATGAGCGGAGAGTAATAAAATGAATCCCCCCAAATGACAGGGGCCTGGTTGAAGGGATATGCAGGCATTAAGCTGGGTTAAAAAAATAAAGCCTTCTTTTCTGGAAATGATCCTAAAACACACAGGATGGTGTTTTTTTTTAGGACGTCAAGTATCTGTTATGTGCAAGTATCCAGACAACTGGAACTCCATTCTTTACTTTTCCAGAGAAAACAACATTCATGGAAGGTCAGCCTCCAGCCCCCTGTTCCTCTGAATTCTACCAGTGGGATGAAGCCAGCCCACCAGAAGGGCACTCAAGGACTGTCTCATCTGTGCCCACGACATAAGGTCAGAGCCTTGGATTTGATGCCAGGGTGTGTAGGAAGTAGGCCATGTGGATTCTGTTACTCTATTTATGCTGAACAAATGTCATTGATGCCTCTATCATGAGTGCCTCTTATAATAACAATAATTAAAAAAAAAAAAAAAACTCCACCTAGAAAATCTACTTTACACACTCATGCTAGAAATGGGCCTGTGTCCTGCAAAGCGGTGAGCAGCTTCCTCCTGAATGGTGAGAATTAGGGGCCTAACCCCAGCTCCTTTCCTGACTAGCAGGGAACTCGGTCATCAGGGAATTTGGACACTCAGCTGTGGTAACCAGGAGACCTCTTGAGGGGCCCACAGGCAAACCTTGACTTCTATTTCCCTTTGTTTCTGATTTTCCTACTTGACAATTATTTCACTGCAGGTTTGTTCCCTGGAAGCCTCCCCAAATGCTTTTCACAACAAAAAGGGGTAGAAATAAATAACTTAATGGGCATAAAATGGCTCAAAGAGAGTGGATTGGAGGGGTGTATTTTGGCGATGGTGTGCACTAGGTACAGGGTTCTTAACCTGGGGTGTGTGGATGGGCTTCCTGCAAACCTGAAACCTCTTGAAAGATAATGTAAAACCACGGGGATAGTGTTTTTGTTCCTAGGTCTACAGCTTGCAACAGAGTCCCCAAAAGTTAAGAAGCCCGGCTCCAGGATTCTAACAGCAAAAAAGACCAAAAATCTTGGCCAACTAAGTAAAGCAAGACAAGGGAGCCAGCCGGCTAGGCACAACAAATGGCTAAGGCAGCCCTGGGCTTCTACCATCCCAGTGCTTTCATGCCATTAGCAGTCCTCATTCAAGTTGGACCATCACATTATTCATTTGGTCGCATATGAACCTACCAGATGGTCTGTTGAAGTTAACAAGGGCCTGCTGCTGCTGTTGAGGCTGTGGCTGGGGGGGTGCCTGCTGAGGGGGTGGCTGCTGCGGCTGCTGCATGCCAGGCAACGTCCTTTTCCCCTGGACTGCAAGCTGCAGTGTTTCGGGGAGGTGCTGGCCCCGGGCCAGCATTTTGTAAGCTAAAATCTGAGCTCGCAGCTGATGCAGCTGGACTGGGCTAAAAGGCGAGGGACCTCTGTTGGGCTGGTTCATCGCCTGTGGATCGCCAGGAATGAGGGCCCCTGGCTGGGTCGGTGCCATCTGGGGTGGGGTTGGGCCGCCTCCCGACGACAGAGGACTGGAGATGTGCTCTGTGGCTCCCAAGGGAGATGGGTGCGGCGACATGTAACCTAGGAGAAAACACAGGTGAGATCACAGGCTGACCCTGATGACCCTGAAGGAGACATTCCTGAATGTTTTGGTAACTTTCTGTAACAGCACTGTCTGGTAGAAAATTAAAGTATGCATAATTTAGTCACTACACAATTATATATAGCTTAAAATTTTTACATCACATACATATAATTTAAAATTTTCATATATCAAATATATATAATTTAAATTTTTCTCACATTAAAAAGTAAAAAAAAGACAAAACTAATTCTAACAGTATACTTCACTTATATCAACATACCCTAAATATTATCATTTCAGAATATGAAAATTATTAAAGAGATATTTTACATTTTTTTCCCATACTAAGTTATAGCACATCTCACTGGGACCGGTCACATTTCAAGTGATCCACAGCCACATGTGTCCTAGCAGGTAACTTGTTGGTGGCTGCTGTCCACCAAAGGAAAGGCACTGGGGGATAGTATTATATATTAAAAGGAACTGCAACCAAAAGAACAAAACCTAAAGGCGTCTACTGTATCACAATGAAAAATGAAGGGTCTCTTATGATAATAACAAGTATCACTTTGTTTATTATGCACATTTTGAATAATTTGCAATTATTGAGGGTCTCCCCTGCTGCAGGCACTGTACACATTCTCTTGCTTGAGTTCTCCCCAGAGACAGAGCCTGATGGAAAGACGGTGTGCAGGTGATTTACATGTTAGGTGCAAGGACACTGGCAGGGGATGGAAAGGTGATACAAGGCACGGCAGGCAGCCAAGAAGGGGTGTGCTGTTGAGCCAGCTGCTGCCATGGGTGCCTGAAGATTTATCTCAGGCAGAAGCTCTGAGATACAAAGTAAATAACTTGTCTTGGAATTATCCCAAGGAAAGGGCAAGGAGCCGGAGTATTTATTATCTAAGGATCATCTGTCAGTGCTTATGTCACTGGTTATGAGTCTGGGGATAACTGGTCCCCAGGGACTTTTCCATGTGGGCACAGTGGGCACAGTAGGCAAGACATCAGGCTGGCGGGAGCACAGAAATGGCAAGAAAAGGAGGATAGGAATGGAGCATACATTATTACTTTAATCCTCCAACATCTCAGAAGATATATATATATTCACCTTATTTTTTTAAATAAGGAAACTGGGGCTCACAGAGCGAGCAAGTCACCCAAGGGCACCCCATTAGGTCTCAGCAGCTCCAAGACCCAAACTATGTTTTGTCTGATTCCAATGTGTATTCTCTTTTCATAGTCTTATATTCACTGGTTTTATATAAATATTAATATTAATTTTGGTTTTAAATTAAAGACTTAAAAGTTTCTAAAATCTTCTAGAAGATTACAATACATAAAAATGAGAGTGAACAGTAGGGGTTTTAAGAAACCTAAATGGGAAATTTAAGAATGCTTTCTTGGGAAAGAAAAGTCAAAATGAACAAAAATTACAAGGATCTTATCGCAGGAGTTGAACCGTACAGCTCAGCCAGAGAATTCCTGGAAAAAACGTGTGGCCGAGCGTTGCTGGAGGGAGACCCCAGACGAATGACGGGCGGAAGTGGCCGACTGCAGTCCGGAAGGCTGCCTTCAACTCAAACTAAGTGCCAATTAATGAAGTCACAATATAAAACATTAGATTAAAGGTCTTTGCTCTTTAATAAATGTACTCGTGTCACAATTATCACAAAGGTCATCACACAGGCATTTGCTAGACATGTGCTGTGTGTCTGAACCTGGGTCAAGTTTGAGCTGAAATGGCTGTGTGCACCGCTGTGGGGTCACAGGGACCTGAGGCTGTGTGACCGCCACGGACTAGGGACTCACTGTCCCCATTCACAAGACTACAGAAAGTAAAGGATATTGTTACTTTTATCTCAAATTGCCACTTAGAAAGGGAAACAAATTTAGCTTGATCCCCTAAAGCAAGAGTGAGTTTTATGTGATCAATTGGTGACAAGTAGAACTCCTTTCAGAGAAACCAGGTCCTGAAGAGAAACAGAACTACTCTCATTCCCCAAATCCCTTACTCCAAAACAGAGCACAAAAACCACGTAGCCATTAGGGTTCTAGTTGGTCCTATGAATTAGCCAAGAAAATGCCCCCAAATCAGCCTACAAGACTAGCAGAAATTTAATCCCAGTATATTGTTATTTATAACAATAAACACTTAGAGAAGATCAATAACATGCACTTAACTTCCTCTTGTCCTTAACATCCTTCCTTTTTAATGAGGCTTCCATTGACTCTCTAATTGTAATGCTGATACAAAATGGCAGTTTGCTCATTACAAAAGCACCTTCCTGATGCATTTTTGGCCAACCCTGCACCTATCACAGGGAGAAAAACTTCCCACCAAAGCTAATGACATTTTCATAGCAGAAGGGATACAACTAGGTGTTAAAATGGGTCACGTGTCTCCCACTTTCTGGTGTCTCTTAATTCCTGAGGTTATCAATTATAGCTTACCCATGATAAATTATAGGATGCCTAATATAATGAACCTAAATGTTAGCCAATCTATTCTAAACTCCACTGCATAACGCTGTTTATCAAATCTCTCGAAAAACTACCAACAGTGGGCAAGCCAAAGGTATGAAGGTGAGACAGTTACATTATATACAATAATTAGTTTTACTTCAAATTTGCTAAAAAAATAAACTGACAGTGGAATAAAAATCATTTTCCAGAATTAATCAAAAAGCAGAATTTCATCTCAAATTTAGTAAGAAGAAACTGCAGGTGGGAAAAATCATTTCCTAGGATTTATAGGGGATGCTAACTGAATCATTCTATTATGGTGTTGCATATAGGCACAGGTAACCAGGTTTTTGGTGATCATGGACAAAGACTGAACTGAACACACAGAGAGTTTATAGCAGAAAGAGAGAGAGCAGGATATTAAGGGACAGTACACTTCACAGAACACGGAAGTGGGCCAGCTCTAAGCAGAGATTGACTTCAGGGACTGGAGGGATTCTATTCTTACAGGGCAGATCTTTTCTGGCTAGATTTTTTGTGGGGTTTTATTGTGCATATACAAGTCGTTATATTACTTTAAAGCTACCGTGCATGTGGTCTCCCATGATTTTCCCTGACTGGCCACTGGGGAAGAGGGTCCCACAGTGTTAATTTATTATAATGCTATTATAATGGAGCAGGGGTCCTGTAGCATCTTCTGCGCAGGTGCAGTCATGATTCACCATGATTCAGCGCTTTCCCAGAAAGCGGGAACAACCAGTCTTAGAACAGGGTCTCTGTCCTGTATCCACGTCCTTTATCTTAGTCCTGGGGCACCTCCCCAGTTTCCTCCCTCCTGACTATCTCCTGCCTCAACGGTATGATACAAAAAGTGTGACAGTGTTTCAGCTAAAAAGAGATTTTTTTTGTTCTAGATAAAACTTCAGGAAAAACAATCTAAATGATGAAACAATGAAACAGATTTTGGTAATTATCTTTAGTTGAGAAAACAGTGAAGAAATTGCGTGAGAGTGAATTACATTCGTCTGGAGGATGACAATGTTGATGCAGAATCTGCTTTTTTTGAAATCTGGTTTGATTTGCTCATTCAAAAGTAGTGAAAAAAGTAGCAGTTTTTCTTCCCTCATCTTCAAGGGCCATTATCTCCCCAGTTTCACCTTGCCTCAGAAAGAAGCAATCACCCCTCTCCTTTTAATAATCTTGAACTTCTAAGTGCCACTTTATATGAGTTTTCACTTCATACGTACATACATACACATACAGGCAAACACTAATTATAAATTGCCTTTGGAGGGTTTTTTTTTTCCCCAAACCCAATGAACTAAAAATAAACAATGTTATCATTGGGACCATGAGGTACATAATTCAGTATTTATTGAAGGAAGTGGTTTTGTTTCTCAACCAATACCTTAAAATAACCTAATAGGTTGCTAGGTAGTTAAAGCTGGCAGCTTTCTGATCAATACCACACCTCTCTGTACCTGTATGTTTTACAAATGGCTTTCTACAACAGAGTTTTTAAAGATACATGCTAAATTCTTTTAAAATCACTATATTAAATAAGATTGCATTATACCAATTCTACTTAGTAACAAATACTCTTAAATAACTCATTCCCCAGCCTACAATGCACTTGGCTATTTTAAAGAAAAATATTACATGCTAATTCTGATTCCATTTAGTGCAGACCTCTGCATTTCCAAGTAATTATAATGTACTGAAATTATACAAAAATTAAGAGCTATTTAAAATTGTTGACTTTTAAATGCACAGATTCACTTCTCTACTTAATTGAATAAAATTTACTAAGTTATTTATCCAGTTATGTGTTAGATACTGGTGCCAAGTTCTAGAGAGTACAAGAAATATCTTCATTCTTAAGTTGAAGAAAGGAACCAAGCAATGCAAGAAATGTGAAGATACATAAAAGTAAAAATGCCCAATTATAATTCATGCATGTTGGAGTTTTCCAACGGCCCCGCTACTAGAGGTACTGCAAAGCCAGAAGCAGAGAGAGTGAGCATCCTGCTTGGAGAATCACTGAACATAACTCCTCTACCCCTTCCACATACTGAAAATTAGAGCTACATTAGCTCTGTGAACACACCTGGCTCCTTCAGAATTTAAGTGATAAACCTGAAAGTGTTGTTTTAATTCATTCTAACACTGAATGGGTCAAATTTTTCTCCTCCTAGACTGCAAAAAGTCCCAAGACTCTGTTCAAGCTACTTTTCTGATATGGTCAAGATTTTATAAGTCATCTACAACAGTTATGCCTACCTGTCATGAAAATTCAGATCAGAGTCTGAGATTTCCAAAAAGTTGTGTGGGTATGAGTGAAAATGTACCTCTGTGCCACTGTAAGTTGCATATATATACATATATACATATATGCAACATATATATATGCAACTTATATACATATATGCAACTTATATGCATAAATGCAACTTATATATATATATATATGCAGTTTTTTTTTTTAACTGACTACATTTTTCTAAATCTTCACAGTGGAAAATCTTCTCTCAGGTGGACAGATTTCTGTCTAATCATGGATGGAGGAAAAAACTCACATACATTAAATTTAAGGAATATACAAATCAACACATAAATCATAAACTTTGAATTAGAATTAAAATATCAACATATTAGGGTTAATTATTGCTAGATTAACCCAGGCCCCTTGCATGTTAAAATGACCATACAATCATTTCTGAAAACAAGTTACATGGTACTCACAAGAGTTTGAGATATCTTTCATATGCCTTCAAGAGTGAGGGGAGAAGGCACCAAGAAGAGAAATACACATATACCATGTATTGATTTGGCCATCATTGTGGATTAAATTGTGTCCTTTCCAAAAATAAGTTGAAACCCCAACCCCCAGTACCTGTTCTTGGGACCTTATTTGGAAATAAGATCTTTGCAGGTATAATCAAATTAAGATGAGGTCATAGTGCTTTAGGGTAGGTTCTAATCTAATCCAATCTTTATCAGAAGAGGGAAATCTGGAAACAGAGACAGGCACACTGGAAAAATGTCCTGTGGAGACGAAGACCGAGATCGGAATGACAGATGTACACACCAAGGAATTCCAAGGATGCGGGCTACCACCAGAAGCTAGGGAGAGGCAAAAAATTCTTCCCTTCAGAGAACATGGCCCTGCTGGTTCCTTGATTTCAGATATCTAGCCTCTAGACTGAGCGAGAATGATTTTCTATTATTTGAAGCCACCCAGTTTGTGGCAGTTTCTTACAGCGGCCCTAGAAAACCAATACAACTACCCACTAGCAACGACAGCTAATCCCATGGCCAGAAAAAGCCACCTTGCAGACAATGCATGAATCTGCAATTCAAGGGACATGGGTGGCCTCGCTCACCCCCACCTCTCCACTGTTGCTGGGGGGCAGACCAGGGTTCTCCTTCGGGCCCTGCCACCTTATAGGTTGTGTAAACTTAGGAAAGCAAAGGAAGTTCTCTGAGATTTAGCTTCCCCATCTATGAAATTGGGATAATATTATTTACCCTACAAGCTCAAGATAAAGATTCCGAATAAAGTATATAAAACACTTTGTCGAGAGCTTTAACTTGTGGAGGCTAGTAAGATTACTAGGATTTTGTCAATAAAGCTGATCATATAAATCATATAGTTGTGTTGAGGGGTCTGCGTGGGATTTCTATAGGGAAAAGAAACTTGCTGGATTTGATTTGCCTTAGACACGCTCTTTGGAAGTCATAGTTAGAAAAACCAATACGAAAGACAAAAGGCTACAGTGTGAAGCCAACATCAGGTAGGTTGCATTACAGACCTTGGCTGTGCTGATCCATTGGGCTCTGGGGAGGGCCCATTCCTGGGTGAGGTGGCCGCATACCGGTGCCCTTTATGGACCCACAATGGATATCTTCCACAATGCCCTTGTCGTGCATGGCATCCATGGGCTGAAACAGGTAAAGCACATTGATTAGATGCCTCTTGGAGATACATTATTTAAATTTCTATTTGGAGTTTTAAGACCCCTCTTCAAAATTGGGGCTCAATCATCTATTACCCAGTCGATAGTCATCTATTTTTATACCTACATTATGCACATTATTATTATATATTACACATATTTTATAGGTGGGGCCAAAAAAATAAAAAAGACTACACCAATAGGATCATCAACACTATCTGTAAGTCAGCTGAATTTTTATGTCACATCAGAACCTGAAAATAAAAATAAAATCCTGGTCACAAGGTCTACAAACCTAAGCCATTCTTCCATACCCTTTTAAGTAAGTCCTGAAACCTGCTGTACGTTGAAGTTAGTCCAAAGTCTGAAGGAAGACTCTTGAAATGCCTGTGATAACCTATTTTTTCGGTAATTTTTTTGTCATCAGAGGGGAAGGAACTATGGAAAGTTTAAAAGTTGAAACCCGGAAGTTCCATGGCAGCTGGGAAAAGAGAAACAGACGGGGCAGCGCCACGGAGGGTGCACGCCACAGGGAGCCATGGCACCCGGGCAAGGCTGTGCCGCGGGCAGGAGAAGGCTGGAAAGGTTAAAGGCACAGTTTGGGGAAAAATTAAGAACACAAGGTCTGGAAACAGAACTTGGGGCCCAGTACAGAAGACACATACAATAAATAGCTATTGAATTGACATTAATCCAATCCAGAATTGGGCAACAGAACATATGTTTGAAAAAGGAAAAGTCTATGCCTCCGCAAACTGGAATAGCAATTTTCAAAACAGCCTGAAAGGCATATTTCCAGGAGTTTATAGAAACCAAATAACTTCAAGCAAGAAAGTATGAATGTTTGCAGTTTTGGAGAAAGGAAAGTTAATTTCTGCAGAGTCTAAAGCGTGCGCTTGAAAAGAAGAAAAATTTACCATAAAGAGGATGTTCAGAAGAAAAATGGGAAGAATTTGGTATAAAGACTGTCTCCGAGTGTGTTAAATAGTAATAATAGAGAGGAAATCAAAGCAACACGGCAGATGTATTTAGGCCACTTGTTTATTTATTTCCAGCGATGTTAAAAAGCAAAAAGCTGAAGCTCAGAGCAAGGAGGAGGAGAAAGACAAGGAATAAAGCTGCCCATAAAAAGAATCTAAGAAAGCGAAGGCATCTGGCCAGCAGGTGTGAACTGAGGCACTTAACATGTCCTCACGCAGGGAATCATCGGAGGGGCTGGGGGTTAGGGGAAACCAGAAAGGCAAAAAAAATGCAGTTTGCAGAATGAGAGCAAAACAAAACAAAAAAAGAGCATAGATGGGGGTAGAGAACAGGAGAAAATGTGACAAAGACACTAAGTAACCAAACAGACAGGACCAGAAGAAACAATTACTGATAAAAACAACCCAGGGCAAAAAACGTAGCACTGATCGGACCGCACATTTGTACGGCTAACTTTTAAATGTTTAAATGATAACACAGATTAGGTAAATACTTCCCTGGAATTTTATCTTTTGTTTTGGAGGTGAGACATTCTGAAATTATTTAATCCACCTGGACTAAAGTTTACAAGGAACAGATCTATAATATAGCTCCCAAATTCATTTAATATGAGCACAAGACAGTTTAATGACTTCAATATGTCTATATGTTCAATATGTCTGCTAAAAAGTATAATATAAAAAACAA
This sequence comes from Tonatia bakeri, assembly GCA_004024845.1. Classification (NCBI taxonomy): domain Eukaryota; kingdom Metazoa; phylum Chordata; class Mammalia; order Chiroptera; family Phyllostomidae; genus Tonatia; species Tonatia bakeri. The sequence continues at coordinate 845,397 of PVIA01000011.1, forward strand.
ACAGCTTTATTCCCTCAGATACATGACAAGCTAAAAAAATTTTTTTAAAGGAGTGAGAGAATTTGGGGACATTATAGGGGCATCCACAACATATTTTTAGATGTAAACAGGGAAGATGAAGGGCAATTAGTAGTTAACAATATGATTCTATTAGGGTAAAAGAAAAATTATTAAAAAAATCACATCTGTATATGATTTTTATTGACCATGGAGAAAAGTCAGGTGTGAAAAGCATATACAATAAGGCGTTACCTGGGGTGAAGGCAGGATTAACCATTTCCTTTATTTATCTCAGTATGGTTTCACTTTCCAAAATAAGTAATATTACTTTCCTGATATGAAAATCATCAAATAACAAATTTGTCAAAAAGTAATCCTGTCTTCTGGGCCTTACCTTAAAATTGACCTACAATCCTCCACAATTAGAGAACAGACTTGCTTTATTTATTTATTTATTTATTTATTTATTTATTTATTTTTGCAGTAATATTCCAGTGTTAAACCAGTATCTGCCACAGCTTGTCTTTTTAACATCGAAAGGCACCCCACCACCCTGTCTACCTGTAATGTCATCCCAAAGAAATGTAAAACCTTTGCTGGTCTCATCAGGCACGACCTGCCGGTAATGCGATGGCCTCACACAGTCTCTTTGGCTTTTGCTAACATTCAAAGCAACTTGTCTCTGAGGCTCTTGTTTACTTTCTCGAAAGGCTGTCCTCTCTTTGCACCTTCTGTGACGGCCTAAATTGTACCAACATGGCCGTCCCTGCCGCAACACCCAAGTCCTGTAAATGGAGGGTCACTGCAGCGTCAGTCCAGAAACAGACAACAGGACCTGAGCTCTGCAGAACCAGATCCGTCTCTCAGAATGAAGCTACTCCAGAGAGGCAGCGAAATGCATTTTAGGGATTCCCTAGAACCTATTTAAAATCTTTAAGGAGGGACTCATTTTCCTTTTACTCTTTGGGATCTAATTTTTAAAATAAACACCAACATTTTAAAGAAATAATAATTTTCAATGTGTTCATTTGTGGATAATGTAAGTTACTTAACACATACAGTAAAAAAAAAATCAAGACCTTCACTTATACACTTAATTCACCAGGCCAAAATAGCTGCAACCCATAAATCACAGAATTTAACTATCAGAGCTGTATATTCTATCTCACATTTTTGAAAAGCCAGTATCTGATATTCCTGACTAGTGCGACATCTGTAACAATAAAAAAGCTTCAGAGTGTATGTTTTTAATAATATTCAAGATAAGACAGACACCTAGCTTCTCTCATAAAAATAGTAGAAATAGAAGGACAGAGCTTGTCCAGGCTAGTTGCTATTCACCCCACAGAAGATGAGACTGAACAGGAGAGTAAAGTCTTACCTTATGCATTTGGTGCATGCCTTCCTGTGGAAAGTCAGCAGACCCCATTGTAGGCATAGGGTGCGAGACACTTGGAGGTCCAGGACTTGGCCCCATCATACTGTGGACGGAGCCTGGGGATGGTCCGGGTCCTGGACTAGGTCCAAGGATTGGTCCAGGAGAGGGTCCGGGTCCTGGCGAAGGCCCTGGGTGGGGCATCGCACCAGGGTCTGTGGGCGTGGACATCTACTCCTCCTGTCTCCACCAATCAGCACAATGATACTGAGTTGAAAAGAAAAAAAAAAAAAGAAAGGAATGTTTTCAACATGATGTTAAGATCACAATAAAATAGTTGTTAGTATTTGATGGTGCCATTTCTGTAACAAACTTCAAACAGAACTGCCCTGTCTGATCCAGATGTTTGAGTGTGATATACATCCATCTGCCCTGGTCTTTATGAAGACCACTTGTTTAAAAGAAAAAAATACATGATTCCCCAGAAAGACATAAATCATCTAAGATACAAAAAGACTCACTGGAGAAACTCAATTTAACACATTAGCAGAATCCTAAACAAGTTTGAAATTTATTACTGACGTCAACAGATGCTCTCCACTACTTATTGGCTGGGGCGCCTTACAAGTCATTAACCTCCCAAAGCCGTTAAAATATAACCCCCTCAAAAAAATATCCAACCCAGATCCATTTTCATAAGCAAGGAGATATTCAAAAGTTAAAACAGAGAAAAAGTACAATTCCATAGGTTGAGCATGGAGGAGAATTCCCAACGAGAGGGGAAGCAGAAGCTGTGGGAGACAAACCTGGGTTCAAGTACCTGTGTGATACGATTACTGGCTGAGAGTGAAATGCAGTGGCATGTATAACATTGTAGCTCTTTGCCTGGCACAACAAGCAGCCTTATTGTTATTGTTATTAAAGTCGGTGTACAGATTACACGTATTTCACGTGTTCCACATTACAGATATTTGTGCGCAGTGCATGGCGTTCACCACTGTAAACCTGGCTATCATCCATGACCACACAATTTATCCCCTCTCCCCAGTTTGCACTCCCCTCAACTCCCTTCCTTTCTGGTAACCACCAATCTGCTCTCTCCGTGATTTTGTTTTTGTTGTTTTCTTTGCTTATTGTTTGTTTGTCTTCTGAGATTCCACATATATGAGAAATCATATGCTCTTTGTCTCTCTCTGCCTGACTTACTTCACTTAGCATAATACTACCCTCAAGGTCATTCACATTGTCACAAATGGCAAGATATCCTTCTTTTTTTATGGCTGGGTAATTTCCATGGTGTGTGTGTGTGTATCTTTGTGTGTATGTGTGTGTGTGTGTATAAAAATAAATATCACATCTTCCATTATGGCATTGAAGTTATTCCCATGTCTTAGCTATTATAAATGCTGCAATGAACATAAAGGTGCATACATCTTTTCAGACCAGTGTTTTCTTCTTTAGCCACTCTTATTTAGCATTATTTTCCCCACAACCTCCACTATACCAGAAGTGATCAGAAAAATCAGTTCAAGGCGTGGTCCTCCTGCCAGCTAATTAATTGAAGACCACTTGGACACCTGAGAATTTGTCCTAGGCCTCTCTGGGGTCCAACATTCCAAAAGAAGACATCCATGACTACTGGATCGGAGCCCACCACAGACTGGTTTGCAAACTCTGGTTCTCCAGTTTCAGCAAAGCAATACTCCATCTCCCATACTCCAGAACTTCCTGGCATCCCCACTGGGGAGCTGCCTCATGGGGTGGGTAAAACTGCATCCTGGACAGAAGCCAAAATGAGTAAATAAGCTATTTTCTGAACTCTGATGGAGATCCCAGCAAGATAACTGAATGCTACTAGCGATGGTAATTATTCCATAGTATGTTATCGGAGGGCACACACTTGTACACACTCAAATGTTCTGCTGTCAACCTCACAAAGTACAGAATGAGACACCCTAAGAGATCTGACCACCCACTGCTTAGTGGCAGGAATGGCGTTAGACCATAGGGGCCTAGTCAACCAGAGCAGGGCTCCTTCCCCAGTAAAAGCAGAGGTTTTAGAAAACCACAGTAGTTCCATTCTCAGCTCCCTACTGTCACCTCTCGTTGAATCTCTAGAATGTAAAGGCCGAGAAGGCAGGGTCTGGCTCTTCTTCACTCCTGTAGTCCCAGCACCTGCAAGCAGCACGCAGTAACTGTTCAAAAAGATCTCAGTGAACCGCAAACACAATTTCAAGGGCAAACTATTAATAGAGTCAATTATTTTATAAATAAAAATTAGAGAGTAATCAGTGTCTGCAGTGTGTTCATGGGAACCAGTTTGTAAAGTATAGGACCGACCGCCCAGCAACCACGCTGTCCACCTGAAACTAATAGAAAATAATATTGAATGTGAACTGTAATTGAAAAAAAGAAATCTTAAAAAGTGTAGGCAAGAACTTAGGGCAGAAGTCAGACTAACACCATATGATTTCATTTATATGTAGAATTCAAAATGAAACAAATAAGCAAACAAAAGAGCAACAGACTCACAGATGCAGAGAACACACTGATGTTTGCCAGAGTGGAAGGGTGTGGGGGATGGGTGAGAAAGGGGAAGGGGAGTAAAAGGCACAAACTTCCCGTTGTTAAATAAATCAGCCACAGAGATGTGGTGTACAATGCAGGGAATAAGTCACTACCGTAATAACTTTGCGCAATGATAAATAGTTAGTGGACTTACTGTGGTGATCACACCACAAGGTGCGTAAGTGTCAGATCATCATGTTGTACACCCGAAACTAGTGCAATACTCTATACCACCTATACTTTAATAGAAAATTAAAAGGCAATAATTTAGGGCATCCCCATGAGTTAGGGATAACATGGAAAGTGATGCAAGGCTACCTGGGAGTGACTAGGAAGGGATCTCTCAAACCGCTCTGCCGATACTAGACGGGACTAAGAGAATGCAGTTCCAGCGGTTTCCAAAACAACAGGGAAGCCTCGTAGATGAATTATGGCCTTGCATTCTCTGGAAGGACAAATGTTATTATTTATTCTTTGTGATGAACAAAGCAGGCGAAGTAACACCATTTTGGCGTTCCACCCCCTACATAACAGACACACACATTCAGGATTTTAAATTTAGGAAGCTGACGTCAATTGAGGGGTACTACAAGTTATAATGTTCTTTTATGTATGTCAGCAAACTAATGCACCCCTTTATTTTTGAGTGAATGAAAGGAAATTGCTTACTTCCTGTTATAAATTACCTTGAAATGGGCTTCAATAGCTATTACAGTAATATGCCGCAAATCTGAACAATGACAATACAAAAACTTTGCCTGGTAGTCCTACTTTTCATGTGTATATTTCAATCTATATTATCCTATAATACTACTTTCTGCAAATAGGATCACCTTCATCTGGGAATCTTGTAGAATGCTGTAATCACTTATATGCTGTCCCATAAATATGCTCCTCATTTTCTGTTAAAGGAAACTACTAAAAACTTCTTAATGTAAAAAACACATGAGAAGGGAAATGGAAAAGTATGGACATATGAGTGGAATATTAATATTATACAGGCAACTTTTTAATAAGAGAAGCTTCAGAAGCATAAACTTAGTGAATGTGTCCATTAAACAGTACAGATAACAAACCAGACAAGAGCTCCAGGAAACAGCCCAGTCCAGCAAACGAGGAAACACAGCTCACAACTGGCGGAGCCTAGACCACCAGACAGCTGGAACGTGATACTCTCTGGCTTCTGGCTGGGAGGCCAGAGACCTGGGTTCCTGTGTTCTCACAGCAGGGCCACCCCCAACTCTGGGGCCCTGGGCGGAGAGCTTTTCCTTCAGGGTTTCGGGCTTCCTCTGGGCTTGGAGTAGGAGGACTATTTCAAGGCTCCCTCCCCCGGCCTCTCCATGATGAGAAGCATCTCACCAACTTCCTCCAATCCTGTGTGTGGCGGTGTTCACCGGCGAAGCACCATGGCAGAATCCGGGCTGAACCAGGATTCGTGTCTTGCTGCCACCACCCCGCTGCACTGAAGAGCAGCACACCCCAAAGATGCAGGTGTAAGTCCTGGCCTCTTCTTCCTCGTCATTTCTGGCAGCAACTTCACAGTATAGCCCCAGTGCCTAATTAAACTTCCCCACAGAGTAAAGCACCTGAGGGGTACAAAGTTACAAAGAGGTACCAGTCTCAGGCAGAGGTGCACATTACTACTAAGTTATTAAGATTAAGTGTTAAAGTCTAACAGCCTTATGTGTTCATTGCAGCACTATTTACAATAGCCAAGATCTGGAAATAGCCCAAGTGCCCATCAGTAGATGAGTGGATAAAAAAGCTGTGGTACATTCACACAATGGGATACTACCTGACTCTATATATATATAAAAAGGGGGGCCCTTTTGCAACAGCATAGATGGACCTGGAGATTATTGTGCTACATGAAATAAACCAGTCAGAGAAAGACAAGTAGTGTCTGCTCTCACCTATATGCGGAATCTAATGAACAAAATACACTGACAAAATAGAAACAAAAGTATGGATGCATGGTACAGACTGACAGCTGTCAGAGGAGAGTGTTGGGGCTGGATGGAAGAAGGCGAAGGGATTAAGCACGCACACACACACACATGTGTGTATGTTCCATACATAGACACAGACAACAGTGCAGGGGTAGCCAGAGAGAAAGGAGGGTAAGGGCAGGTGGAGGTGGGCAAGAGGGAGGAAAATGGGGACAGAAAGAGACTTTGCTTGGGGCGATGGGCACACGATACAGTGTGCAGATGGTACTTTATTGAGTTGGACACTTGAAACCTGTATAGTTTTGTGAATAAATGGCACCCCAGTAAATTCAATAAAAACAAAGTCCCATTATTGGCCAACTCAGCTTCTCCCTCGTCAACCCTGTCGGTATCCCTAGGTATCCAAAGCCCTTTCTTTCTTCTCTAAAGCACTAATGAAATGATGCAGATGGGGTGGTGAGGGCAAGGGCTCAGATAACCTTGACAGAGCAGGGGTAGGTCTGTTCACAAGATAATAGTCAAAGCTTATTTTTATTTTGTGCTTGGGGAGGAAGTTTTATATTGTCACAGAAAAGAACAACCAGTTCTACAGTTACGTGGCTAATATAATGAAGAAAATGTGCGTGTGTCAGAGGTAAGGTAAGGCACAGTGGCCTCCCCACACAGGCATTGCTAGTCCTTCAGCCTCGCCCTTAGGCCCCTCTCCACCTCCACGAGCACTGCCTGAGGGCCAGGCGGCTGTGTTCTTAGCCAAGAATTTTCCAGCAGTACACCACGTCTTTTTTCGTCCTGTCCTGTTGTTACTGCCTTTACAACCAGGGAGTGTGTTTTTAGAAATAAAAGTTCAGAGCTTCCCGCAACTGCAACCACCATAGACATCTGTCCTCAGCCCCAACCTCCTTCCTCTCCCTTTGCTGAAAGCCATGGCACACCCTCTGCGTATTAAAAAAGTTCAGTTTCATGGAATTTTAAGGGTCACCAGTCTAACCATGGCCACCACGACAAAACATATGTATACCTTACTGTCTTAACTGCGATCCATGTTAATACCAGAGACCCCCACAAATTTTAAACACACCCACATGTGCTTCATAATAATTTTAGTGACTTAAGTGGGGGAGGCACTTTGTCACATCCTCACTTAAAACGATGAGGGCAGGAAAGCAAGAAGGGACCACATAGCTTGACCAAGTAAGCAGACCCTTTTATCTGGCCACTCCCAGCCAACATGGGCCGGTACCGGCCAGGCACAGCCACGGACCAGTGTGGAGAGTATGGAACAGAGCACAGGAGTGGAGAGCAGAGCATGGAGAAACAAAGATGGAAACAATGGGAGAAAGAGTTTGCAAGGGTTAGAATGTGGCTGCGATAACAGTACTTTACAAAAGGGACAAGGGAGTAAAGAGAAGCCCTAGGGAATATGAGGTGGAGACAGTACGTGGTCAAAGACTGAGGAGGTCAGGCGTGTTTAGTCAAACACCCCAGGGGCCCATTTGACTCATCCATTCCCAATGTACCACTCCCCACTGGGTGAAAAGCAGGCAGCATTTACAAAAATGGACAGAGGGCTTTCCCCAAGGCTCTGCAATTCTGATAGGGAAATAGGATTTATCCATAAACAGTGGGAGAAAAAAAGAAAGGAATCTCCTGCAAGACAAGAAGGAGTAAAACTAAAGGGTCCTACAGAGCCACAGGGCAGGGGAGATGACATGCAGCTTGGAGTATGGAAGAAGGAAAAGGGAGTTAGGGAAGGCTTCATGGAGAGGGTGGCATTTCAACTTACGCCTAGACATAGAATTAACAAACCTTTCCTAGAAACTTTTGTTTCCTAGTCACAGAAAGAGTTTGAGGAAGCACCACCATCTTGACTAGGCAAAACCTCCTAAATATTCAATAATTCTTTCTACCATACAGAAATCTCAGATCTCCAGCAGATGTTTATCTGTAAGATCTACAGAAAAGCTTGGGAGTACAGGTCAAAGGTGGAATATTACAACAACATAGAATTAAAAATTAGGTCCAGTTCACCTCCGTAAGAATAACTCAGTCTTTTTCAAGTTTCCTGGCTGTAGAACAGCGAGGCTCAGGAGATAGTAAAGATAAGAGTTAAAAAAAAGAAGAGTCCTTTTTATGTCTGTTTGCTGATTCAGAACTGAAGGGCTTCTTGGGAGAGACCTGAAGGGCTTCTCGTCTTCTGTGTAGCGTTCTCTATAAATGAGCTGGTAATTCCCTGACAAGAAGTAGCAACATCTCTAGAACTGGGACACAGCTCTATAATCCTAATGGGGGAACAGAGGGTGGGGTAAGAAGAACAGCAATGAGGATGAAGGAAATAAATCTACCAGAAGTTTCTTTTTTTAGGCCAAGGTTGTCGGCATAGGTGGGGAAGCACTACCAAAGGCCTTGTGCTTCCCGGTCTGCGACTCGAAGTTTTAAACAGGGGACAATTTGGTTCATGCCACAGATAAACACCGCACTGGCCTCACAGTCAACGTTGCACATTGCTGAACCAAAACCCTACAAGGGCACGCACACAAGACATTTTTTCTTGGGATTATTCCTGGTGGTTTATCATTCAAAGCCGAACGTGTTTTTAAAAAGTGGTTAGATTGCAAGTTTGCCGTGTTTGTTGGGCATTTGTGAACTCTTCATCCTTGAATCAAGGGAACACATCAAGCTGTAAGCTCCTGCCTTCACTTTAAATAAACTGCCTTGGGACCGGCCTTGCCCAGAGTCAGACATAGCGAAGGCTCTGAGGCAGCTCTGTGCAAAACGGAAGATTACAACAAACTCTGTAGTGGCTAATTAGTGCCCCACGATTCTCAGGCACAGCCTCACAGGAACCTTGCTGTTAACACTATCACCCTGGAAACACTTTCTCCCAAGAATCTACCTGTGATGCAGTTCCGTGACCTCCGCAGCGAGGACAGCCAATGCATCCACAAAAGAAACATCTTTTAAAACAGGTGTTCACAGGAAAACCCAAAGTACTGGAAAACCTTTCAATAATAAAGCACCTCAGCATAACATCCCTCTAACCTAGGACTCACTTCCAGTGATAGTTACAAAGGTCACCACAGGTACCCAGTGTATCTAAAATTCACTTGAACCCAAACTGCTAGGCAATGAGTCAAAACCACACCAAACCAACCATACCAACAAATGCTAGTTCCAAAGCATGACACCCTGCAACCTACTGTGCTGTGTATTTACATGACCACCATCCTTCCTAGGTTCTGCGGGGCCCCTAGCAAGGCAACCTCATTTGGGACGCTAATTAGAATCAGTGCTAGCCACGTCCTTCTCTGTCTGCCAAGATATTATTTACAAATTAAGCATATAAAAGAGTCTGAAATGCATACTTTAAAACTTTTCTGGTTGAGGCAGCACACTGTGACTTAGGACTAAAACTCCAACATTATATGCTAAGTGAACCCCTGGTTAAGTGACAGATGAGCTTAGATATGCCCTGACTTTTGTAGTAGCAACAAAAATTCAAGAAGGAACCCTTCAAGTTCTTTGCAACTAAAATGAATAATGGTCATTTATGATGTTTATATACCATTAAGAAAATCACCATGTAGTTAATTTGACCTCTTTGAGTTTTGAGTTCCTCATCTACAAATAAACATAATAGTGACTACAGCCTCAATTTTGATATAAATTGAATAAAATATGACATATGATGACACCTGCTGAGCTATCATATAAAAATGTACATTATCCCAAACATCCTTTTAAAGGCCTCAGTTCCTACCCTGAATCCACAACCTGCCAAATTAACTTAGAATGTTTTTTTGTTCATGAATTCCCTTGCTCAAACCTGAGAGACAAGCCTCCACTATGTATCGAATAAAATATTCACACTTTACTCAGAGGCCAAATCTTTCTACCATATCCAACTTTATCTTCTGAAAACTCTCCTCAACTCGAACCTCTTGCCCCAGGCGACCAGGTCAAAAGTGGTTTATTAGCGTTCTCACAGACTCTTCAGGCTGCGTGCCTGCGATATCAGGATTTCCTTCTGATCTCAGATGATCACAACCCACGCCCACCCCCCACCCCTGCCCCTTTCCAGCAGCCTCCCTACCCCCGGCAGAGAGCGCACCCTGCTCGCCCTGCACAACACGGCCGTGCAGTTTGCCGTTTGCTCTTCACGTTTATGGGTTTAGTTACATTCTTCAAAACACATAAATTTTCAACTGTAAATCATTTTTTTACAGAATTATGGACTTTGCTTAATAGCATTTTAGAACGTGTAGGAATACAGCACAACAGCAAGCTACAAAAGAGGTGCAAATATCTTCAAAACCATTATGTGCCTGGTTAAAAGCACAGTAGGGAGATGGGAAAGGGCCGTCCTCATGGACATTCAATTTCCAAGTTTGATGACATATAAAACAACATATCGACACCTTTTTATTGGAGGTTTTCTTCTATTTAAGTATTTTTAACTCCAAAATTCTGAATTCAGTTAAAAAAAAAAGAAGGGGGGAGGTTATAAATATATTTAACAAATTTAAATTTATTTCAACTTCTGTGGATTCCATTCTTCTATTTACAAAAGGGTCAGCCCATATTTAAATCAGGTTAGTTTCTAAAATGTTTTGACAACATTAGTGCTTCCATAGAGGTAGATGATATATTGGTATAAACTGATGCTTAAGTTGATGCTTATATATCAAAAACTACAAGAGTATTATTATATTTTTAAAGATTTAAAATCATAGAAGCATATAGCCTGATTATAACTGTCCCCAATGTTCTGAAAGCTTTATATATATATATGGCAAAACATCGTAATTCATAGTAGGCTTCAATTATATAATAATGTATTATAAATCCAGAAGTTTGGAAGGGCACTACTTATGTTAACATTTCGAAAGTTCTGTTTTCTATATGCAAAACATCATTCCAAATGAGTGAATTAATGAGTAATGAACTCATAATTAAAATTAAATGTTATTTACATGCAACATTCAAAAGACCAAGCTATATTTATCTCCTGAATTTTGTCAGCTCTATTACGTGTTTTGCTAAACTATAATTTTTCAAGTATCTTCGACTTACTTTAAAACTGGTATTATTCACAGGCTCTGTCTAATATATCTTGAACACATACAAGGAAAAGTGCCATATCAACATGAGAAAAATTAAGTCATTATAAACAGTAACGAAGTTGTAAAGTTCTCCAAACTCAGACTGCGAGGGCCCATTTGACTTGGTGATAAATGTCTTAGGCAAATAAATGTTATCTTTCACAATGAATCTGGCAGGACTAAGTATTAGACTCCTGTTTCTCATAGAGTGACAATTTTCTATGCAAAAAAAATAAATAAACAAACAAACACCCAGTCCTTTTTAAATACTAAGTAACTAACCACCATCTATCTGTATTTTCTATTCCCAACTACTTGTGACATGACCCATGACTTTACTAACTGGCTAGAGATTAAATTTCCATAACACAGGCTCTTGCAAAGATGACTGAAGATTCAGCATCCTCTATTGGTCAAAAACAATCTATGGATCACATTTAAGGAAATGGAGCAAATCAGAAGATAATTCTTTTACATTAAAAAAAGGTGTCAAGAAAAATCAAAAGGAGGTTCCAAATGTGGCTTTTTACATTAAGGGAAATTTTCTCTTTTGTTCACTGGAAGCACCAGAGAAAAGTGACTCATGTGTAGAGAGCTTTCTAAGACCAATCGTGTTAAACAACAAACTGTCCATGACTTCCCTAAAAATCATCTGGGTCAGAAACAGTGAGAACCAAAACTTCTGGTGGTTAAGTCAGGTCCTACCAACACACCTTCAACACGCTAGTGCTGAGCACACCCCTTAACCATTATGTTTGTGATAATTCAGTTGTTCTCATGGCACCATGTCAAGATGTCATAAATAGTGATTTATTATTTCTCTTGAGTATCAAAAAGCTGCTGACCTAGGAGAGTTTGACAAACAAAGACCTTGTTTACAAAGGAAGCCTTCTAAAGGAAAAAAGGCATGAAACACTGGAGGACGGCACCACTTTTATAATTTATGAAAGTTTTCTCTTTTATGGTTTTGCTCAAGTACATAATAAGCTTTCAAAATGAAATGTCAAAATATTATAGTAATAAAAGGGATATCCCAATTATCTCCTAGAAAAGAATGGGATGTGCTTTCATATACTGGTCAATAAAATGACTTACTTCATTAAACTTAATTAAAGGAAAGTTTTAAACAATTATTTGCCAAAGTCTTACCTTCTAGCTACACTGTCAGAAATATTTTAAAAAGAATTCAAACATTAACAATATAATGCAAGCAGAGGCACTTCTTTGTCAATTTCAAGCCTCAGGTGTTGGTCAAAGCACTTTTCAAGAAACTTGACGAGAAATGCTCAGAAACCACTTTAAAAACGAACAAAAGAAAAGATCTAAGGCTGCTTTGAACACGCTCTTGCGGTGAATATTTTCTGTGAAATGCCACAGTGCAGCTCCTCCTGAAGCTGGGATGTAACTGATGTAACTCAGAAGAGAAAGGCCTCATTGAAGACAGCACTCCCTCACCTCTGCCAAATCTTCAAGGGTGCTGGTACCCCAAACTGCTAATTTATTTTACAATATTCTTTACCAGTAAAGCATATCTCTTTTAATACTTTCCACCAAGAGAGATGGACCTCAGCCTAAGGGTCTGGGTTTTTTTCCTCAGTCCATTTCAATAAGTATTATTGTACCTAGTGGGTAACTGCAAATACCTTTTTTACAGTAGGAAACATTTGAAGTGTCAGCAAGCTTAAAAAAAAAAAATCCAGAATAAAAGGGCAATTAGATTCCTAAAAGTGTGTTTCAATTTGCATAACAATACACCAACTTGAATTCAAACCTGACACACCTCTTAACACTTTCGCAGTTTGCCAGCAGTATGTTGGAAGCCTACCAAGTCCAGTGTGGGCAAACAAGCCTTGGGTTGTCCCCCAGATAACTGGTGGAAAATATTACTGAAAACATCTGAATGTGCATATGTAAGCATATACACACACATCACTGGGCATGGCTTTTATTTTAGTGCAACTCCCAGTGGTTTGAGTCTTACTGTTTGGACAGGAATTCTCTTCTTGACATGCAAGCAACAACCTTTCTGTTCATACAGCATTCTGTTTCTACAAGCATGGTATAACCAGATGTGAGTAAAAAGTCCTGTGAAATGGAAGCTTAAAATTTAACTCCGCTATTGGTAATGCACATACATGTGAAAAATAATAACTCAATTCAATAGACAAATGTGCATCCTTAAGGTCTTCTTTATCCTCTGACATTACCCATACTTAGGAATACAGCCCAAATAATGACAATAATGACATCTCTCCATCATATACTAGTCGCTTTGCTTTTTCAAAAGCAGCAACCTCCAGCGGGTTAGAGAAGGAAAAAAGGCAACAACCTTGCAAAAAACTCTCCCAAAAGTTATATAAACAAAGGAGGGGAGAAGCCCCTGGGCTTTGCACCCATGTGCTAATAAAATTACATAACAGCCGATGCAGACACCAACGAAGGAATGGATCCCGTCTAACACCCCCACTTCCCTCGATTCCTGAGCCTGTCTCCTTCTTTTTAAAAATCCAAATGCCTGGCAATACCAAGTAGACGACTCTGAATATTTATTTTATTGCTGTCGTAAATCCTACCAGAGTTGGAGGCACGTTTAGGCCCGAAGTTTGAATGTGCAAAGCCCCAGGGTACAGTGACTCCACTCTCTGGACCCGCAGGAGAAAGAACTGACAATCGACAACAGCCAGCGAGGCCTTCTCCTTCCCCTTCATGATGCCTCCCGCTGGAAAGTTTTCCACAGGATCAATCGGAGGGCAAGGAGCCCATTTCTCCCCGCCTGCCTGACTTTGCAGGAAAAGCGGGCTGGGAGACCAAAACGAGTGGGCAGGAAAAGTGCTGTAAAGATCCGCAAACAGCGGGTGGCGGAGGGGACCAAGCCTTCTTACCTGAGGGACTCGGAACGAACAGCGGAGCTGGGCTGGCTGAGCCTGAGGGGGCAGCGCAGCCAGGAGCGGGTCTCCGCACTGGAGCCCTAGGCCCGCGCCGGAGCTCGCGGCCCGGCCCCCGCTGCCGCTTCCTCCCTCGCGCGCGTCATGTCACTGCGATCAAACATGTCTGTGTGCGCTCTGCTGCTGTGACTTCCTGATTCTCTGCGCTCGCGCGCACACTCACACTCACAGCCACACGCACAAGCCACCCCAACCAACCCCCGCCGCCAAACCTTGCTCGTCTTCCAGAGCCCCGGGGGGAGGGTGCTGGCAGGAGCGTCTGCCGGCGCGCTGCTCCCGCGACGCACTGGCCCCAGTGCGCACAGCACACACTCACGCGCAGACACACTCGCACTGGCCAGAGGGTGCGGAGACGCGAGCCCCTGGAGCTCGCCACCTTCTTCTTCTCCCCCACCCTACTTAGTCGCCCTGCCAAACTTTTTTTTCCTTGCCTGATCCGAGTCCAACTTCCCTCCACCCCAATCCCGCCCCCCACCCTTCCCCCATAGCAGTCCAGCCAGGCTGGAGCTCACCAAGATCGGCCGCAAACGGCAACCCGGATAAAAATAATAATGCAATCCAGGCAGCCGGGGCGGGGGCGAGCGCAGAGACACTAGCAGGAGGCTATTTTCCCGCGTGTACCGGAAACCGACCAGAATACCCAAACCTGGGCACTGGTGTTTCCTCAACCCCGCACTACTGTGTACGACCTGGCACGGTGCAGCTGCGCCCAGGCTGAGAGGCCTGGTATCCGGCACTCTGGGCACCAGACTCAGAGTGTGTCCTGCAGCCGGAGGGCAGTTAGGGGCCGTCGCGCCGGACCAGTTATTTGGGGAAGTGCATCGCGACACCTTTGCAGATGGCATGGTCGTGTTTTGCAACGCAAACGGGAGGAGGGACGACGGCCGGATGGAGGGGGAGAACAGAAGGGGTAAACCAGGTTGGGATGGGAATAAAACAACTCGAAAGCAGGGAATGAGAAAGATGGGGTACGTGTTATCCTTGAGAGAAGGCTTCCACTGTACCTCCTCGCCTCCTTCCCTCGCTGCCCCCCATTCCCGATACACCACCACCCCTCCCAGCCCTTCTCCTTCTCCAGCGAACGCTACCGCTGCTGCCCGGTGCACGCGGGTCCTGTTTGTGACAGGCAGAGAGGATTATCCGGATCATGGCCTCCTGGCCCGCAGCCGCGAATGCTCTCCCTGGCCCCAGAGCTCCTCTAGCACACAGACAGCCACGGGCGACCTACGCCCACAGTTCTCGTGGCTCCGGCTAGGGAAAGATACAAAGCAAAAGAGACAAACCCAGAGAGGAGGAGGGCAGGGTAACTGAACCTCCGACCTCCTTCTTCGGTGCCTCCTTCCTCCCTCCCAGCAGTGCTGCCCAGGCGGGCCAGACACCCTTAACTTCACCTGATCCCGCGCGATCCCGCGCGGTCGCCAGGTACTTGGGGCAGGGACACCCTCAGAGCGGTAGGCACAGCCCCCTAGCAACCCTTTTCCCTAAAGGCCTGCCTGCCGGTCAGCATTCCCATCCCTGCCCTAGGGAACGTGCACCGTGGAGGTAACACCTCCGATCCCGCACGCACCCGCCCCGCGGCGGTGGCAGCCGCCTCCTTGGCGCGCCAGCTCAGGCTTCTCCGGCCGCAATCTGCTCGGGTCTCTGCAGCCGAAGCCTCTTAAGCAAGTCCCCTGGAAGCCAGTGGCAGCCGCGTTCCTTGGCGTCTCGCCGCCAGCCCAGGCTCCTTGCCTTCCTCTCCAGCTCCACTTCCAACTCTTCCGGGGAGGGCTGCTCGAGATAAACTGTCGCATTTCCATCCTCCTTCCCAATCCTCCAGCCTCCACCCCCCTTTCCACCCCCAAGCTTTTAAGGGAATGGGGAGTGGGTATTGCAACCTTGCCAAATGTGTGCGTTGCAACCTTCAGTTAGCAGCGCACTGCTGACTGTCTATCCAGGGTCAAGGCTGTGGTTTGTTGGGATTTCCCCTCCTTGCCTCCTTTAAATAGTAATTATTACTGTTATTATTAGAACATCAAGGTTCAGTTGAAACTTTCCCGTTTCTTCCACCGCCGCCCGGGTTCTGTCGTTAGAGCATTCCACCTGAGGCCCACGGGGAGGAGGCGGGCTTTTTTTGTTGTTGTTGTGGCGGTTGGCCCGCCTGTTTGTTTTGGTCTCCGTGCATGCACAATAAATAATAATTAGGATAATAATGAATAATCCCTGGCGAAGGCGGCGCGGTGCCGGAGGGGTTTGTGCGGCGGCTGCAATCGGGAGGCCCGAGGGAGGGGAAACAGGAGAAAGGAGTTGTAAGTTATATTTACCTTGCTCGCGAAGAGTGTGCTGGCTGAATCTCTTCCCTGTCTGAGTCACCCAGAGTACAGAAACACAGGGAGAGAGGACTAGATTATGAATATGACTTCATTGATGACAGCCATCCCCTCCTCTTCCTAAACTCGAGCTCCGCCCCGTGTCCCACCCTCACTGCCTCCGCGGGCGCCGGAAGAAGCGCTGCAGTTGGCCCCGCGTGCCGCCCCTCCCTGCCGGCCCCGGCGCGGGTTGGCGGGAAGCTCCTGTCATTCGACCCACTCAGCGACTCCCAGGGCTGGGAGGGGGGAGGGGGGAGGAGGGGGAGGTGTGCAAGAATGTGGACAGAGACAGCTCTACTGTATTCGTGGATCCCTGTGTGTCTGCAAGGCGCCGGCTCTCGGGCCGTGTTTGTGCCTGGAGCAGAGAAACTGCGCAGGACGCGGAAAGCCCCAAGCCTTGCTGGAGCCGGGCACGCGAGACCTCTCTGGGCAGTCCTCTTCCACTGGTGCTGCCCGGCACCCCCGCGGGCGGCTGGGGAAGTGGAGGAGGCTGAACGAAAGGGAGCACGACTGTAGTAATAGCGCGTAGTAGTTTGGGGTTCTGCGGAGAAGGTGCTGGAATTTAACTGTGTCTCCGCCTGCCAGGGCGAGCCCGCAGAGGGAAAGGGAGGGGACAGGAGAAGGACTCGGAGTGGCACCAACGCTGTTTGTGGCACGGTGTCGACCGAAACAGCACGGCGTTGACCGTGGAAACAAACAAGCAAACAGAAACAGGCATCGTAGTGCAGGCTGAAACTTTTTACCGCTCCTCCGCCCCCCGCACCTCGCCACCGCTCCCCACCCAAGGCTGTAATTAGAAATCTGTCCCCTTTCTCCCCCGCAAAACGGGAGGCGGGCACAAAGAACATTCTTGCCAAATCTGCCTCTTTGCTAAAGGACTGCAAGCTTCCAAATGCCAATGGGGGGAAACAGCTGAGAGGATGAATGCCTTATAAATAAATAAACCCGCCCTAACTCTTCTGTTTACTTTCTGAACCACACACAGCACTTTGACCTTCCCTCACCTGTCGTTTTTGGTGGGATACACAAAAATTTGGAAAAACTACCTCGTTGGGGGTGGGGCGGGCGGGTGAGGGGGAAGCTGATGCCTGGAATCTGCTTTTGATTTAAGGAGGAGAATAAATCTTTTTCTCTACAAATCAGAATCCTCTCTCCCACCCCACGTTAGCACCAGTGGAGGCTCCCCACAGCAAGCCGCTGGCACTGTGAGGTTTTGAGACCTCGTGTTCCAATTTCCTTTGCAATATAGTATTTTGGCGGGAGGAATAGGTCAGTTTTTGCTGGGACAATTTTATTTTTAGTTTTATGAAGCGTGAGAGAATGTTATATTTAAATCAGGGGCCGATTATTTTAGAGACTCAGATTAATTTAGGTGCTTGACTCTTCCTATATAATAGTGTTATGAAAAGTATGATTTATTCCTTATTTTATAATAGTATAATGGCTTAAATCAGTCATTCAAAGTGCACTGTGACTACTTGGTTGAGGATTTTTCCCCCTAGAGTAAAATCTTATTTTAAGACCATTTCACTGTTGTAAAATTGACTCTATTTGAGCAATCAGGTCTAAAATGCACTTCTCTAGGATGCTTAAAACTATGCACTGGATTCCTTGAAGACACCAGACAATGGAAAGGATACCAAATGTTGTGTGTGATCATCGAATGGCAAGAACTGTTGACAACACTGGCCCACTGCTGACAGAAGTAAATTCTGCACGGCACCAATTTTAGGTGGCTGGGAGTGTCAGCGATCACCCACCCTGTCCTTTTTGAAGGCTTTGTTACCTGCTTGTCTTCTTTACCTTCATAATTTTCTGTCTATCCCAAAGTGAATCTCCAGACAAGAAAAGATAATACTTCTAAGAGAAAGAGAATATAGTATGCCCTGAAGAATCTTTTGTAAGAACTTTTTTTTTTCCTGCCTGAGGATATGCCAGTATAACTGCTAACTGGGAGAACTACAGCCAGAAATCTTAAATAAAATTAGCAATGTAGTTAAAGTATAACTTCTAACTGCCTAATAAATTTCAACTAAAAATATGGCCAGATAGCCTAGTTGTCTAGAAAAAGGCTTTACCCTAATGACAATAACTATTATATCAGGTAATGCTAGATTTTAATTTGTTTCCCTGGCATGTCAACCCTACGTGCCATTTTTCAGAAACTGATGACTTCACCATTATTTCCTTGTGAATAAGTGTCCTTTATCCCTTTAAGATTCTACTCCACTTGCCATGCCAAATTTCAAAAAGAAAACAGTCATCTTAGGAAGACACTGGAGGGAGAGACTAGCCATTTTTTATGGCATTTTGTCAGAAGAAAAGTAAAAAAGAACACATTCCCTTTGTTACATGTATATCTTCTTCAGCTCATATAAAATTTTGATGCAGTACCTGGAGGGATGAGTATCCATGCATTATATGCACAACTATGGGAATTGAAAAATAAAATCTATCATTGGGAGCAGAGATTAAATATAGATATTCCGTCTCCTTTTCCCTTCACATTGGTCTAAAAAAACAGCACCTCCTCACTTCAGGTCTTTCCTCTGAAGAATTGTCTTGTTTGTAGCTCATACTGCAGCAAGTATGAATTTTATAAAAAGAGACCTACACTCAGGAGAAATGAAAAGGCAGCACCATTCACTCGGTACAAAAAGAAGATTGTAGTACATGTAGCATGAGCTTCATCTCTGAGGTAAAGCAAAATTTAACAACTGATGTTAAGGAGAAAAATGATGGGGTTCTTTTGTTTTGCAGAAAATCACATAAAAAGCAAATGTAATTGGAGGTGAAAAGGACTCTGGAAGGCTGCACAGGGTGTTCCACTCGCATGAAGCTTTTCCTTTAGGACTTTGATGAGTCATATCATGTCCTCTGAGCTTGCTTTTACTTTTTCAGTTTGGCACCAAGGGATAGAAGACAACTTTTCACATTTGCATGGCCATTCACTTGTGTAAGTCTGCCACCGCTGAGGTTCTGTACTGAGTAGTTGTTGGGTTTGAAAACTGATATTGAGATACAACTCCCTCATAAACAAAAGGACCATGCACGAAGTGAGGAAGCTTCTAGTCCTACCAGGCAAACTGTTCATGTTAACTGAAATGCTGCCTCGCTTCAAACACCAGCAGCTAAGACCATTTGTGGGATGAGTAATTTCATCTGCAGTAATGGAAACTAAAGTTTGACAAACTGAATCAGCCGACATTTAATTTAGCGAAGAGTTTAGAATTAGCAAGTAAATTTATTACAGAAATAAACACTCCTCTCTTTCCTTTTTCCAATCAACAGTCTCAGCAGATTTTGTTTCTCCACATTCTTCCAAAATACCTTCCCAATTCTCTTTGTGATCCTATCACTCTCTAGCTTAAACCCTTTGTCTATTCCCAACCATTATATGATAATGTTAAGATTCTTTAACAGTGGTGTCCAACCTCTCTTCCAGCATTGTTGAGATTCTCCAAATGCCTGAGCTCCAGAATCTTGGTTTACATGCTGGTTCCAAAGGCGCCATATTGAACATACCTTCCCCTGACGGAAATGCCAGCCCCCAATGCATCCTCCAAGACTCAGCTATGGCCCAGCAACCTTCCAGTAGCCCTCTTTGCCTTCCCCAAGCAGAGGAAGCCACTTATCCTACTCTGCTCCCATAGCAACCAGAGTGTATGGCCATTATAGCACTCATCACTTTGATGTGTTTACTTGGCATCCTCAACGAGATGGTTGGTGCCTGGAGGGTGTAGAGCAAGTTCAATTCATCTTTGAAACCTCAGCAGTTCACTGGATGCCTAGCACACTGTACAGCAGTTTGCCCCTTACCCACAGTCTTGCTCCCTGTGCTTTCAGTTACCTGTGGTCCCCAGTCCAAAAGTATTAAATAAAAAATTCCAGAAATAAATAGTTCATAACTTTAAAATTGCATACCATTCCAAGTAGTGCAATGAAACCTCAAAAAGGCCTGCTGCATCCCACCCGGGACCTGAATCATCCCTTTGTGCACTGTTTCCATGTTGCATGCACTCCTTAATAGTCACTTAGTAGCTTTCTAGATTATCAGATGGACTGTCTTTGTAATTCAGTGCTTGTGTTCAAATAACCCTTATTTTACTTAATGATGGCCCCAAAGCACAAGTATAGTAATCTGGCAATTTGAATATGCCAAAGAGAAGCCGTAAATGGTTTCCTATAAGGGACAAAGTATGTATGTAGAGAAAAAATGTGTATAGGATTCAGTACTATCTGTGGTTTTAGGCACCTACTAGGGTCTTGAATGTATCCCCATGGGTAAGGGGGAACTACTATATATTGTTAAGGAAAAACAACTTTGTTAAATTGAAAGGATGAGAGAAATATATTAAAACTATCTGACAAAATCTGCGGGTCTTCACTATTAGTAATCACGTATATGAACAAGATGATGTGTTCTGAATCTTTATGTTATTTTCCTAGCTGAAAAGGCTGATATGTTTTTTATTTTTATTTTGTTTAGTTTTGTTCTGTTTTGCTTTGATGGGGCATGGAGAAGGTGGGAGGTGAGAAGTAACATCTCCTGGAGTCATATAAAAAGCATTGAAAGGAGGTTCTGTTTGGATTTTGAATTTGTCTCGGATTAACATGAGTGCTTATATGGCAATTGTGTAATAGAGCAGTAATTATAATAGCAGCTTCTGTTTATTTATTTTTTAAATCATCTGCCAGCATTCCTACAGAGACCTTTACATATGTCATTTAACTCACTTAGTGCTATGAGCTATGTGATGTTCTCCCCACTTTACAGAGGAGGCAGCTAAGGGGCAGTAAGTAATTTGCCTAAGGCAGGGGTCTCCAAAGTGGAGTGGGAGAGATAATTCATTGTGAAGTGGGAAAAATGTTACAAATTCTATTTCTTTTTCCTTTAATGATTAAAAAATGTAATGATCAGAAAAAAAAAGAGAGAGAGAGACTTAGAACTGTTTATTATACTCATTTATCCTATCACCTGTCATGGCCCCAGGCAGACTGGCCGTGTACCCGAAAATGTCTGAGTAAACTTTCTGGCACAGGGCGGCTGCCCTACCCGCTCTGGGGATTCCACTGTCTAGGCATTGCCTGAAGTTTACCACTTCCACAGATTATATTACTTGGTTTTAACCAATCGACCCTCTTATTTGGAAAACAAATGATTTTAAAGATTCCTTCAAAGAAATCGAAGATAGACATAAATCCGATAATGCACAGCACAGGTGAAAACCAAAATCAAATCTGCTGTTTTAATCTCTGAGTTCTTTGCAAGCCAATTTGAAAAGTGAAAGCACACAGTCTAATTAGACCTGACAAGAAATAGGTCAAAAACATTCATAAGTATTCAGGGCTACTTGAAATTTGGATTTATGTGAACTATCATTAATAATGAATTCTGACCTAAGTATACAGTCTTAAAATATTAGCTCTAGGCAGTGTGGTGTCATCTCACTGCCTGGGTCCCCTACCCCAAGCGTCTCCTCAGACAACAGCAGTGACTTCACCTCTGACGAGAGCTGTGACCTCACTACACTGAGCAGTGACCTCGCTGCCTGACCAGCAGAACGTAGGACCCTGGTAACCAGGCAGCCACATTCTAAAACTTCTCTTACCCAGCTCACTTGGCTAAAGACATTGACAAAGACAGGATGTACTGCTGCTCTCTGTCCCTGTCCTGAGGCCATGGCCTCAAAATAGTGGTGATACTATCACCACTGCAGGGGCCGCCGCGGGTCCATCCTCAGCCAGATACCTGTGGTCCTTTTCACAGCAAGACCCAGAGGGCAGCTTTGTTCAGGTCAGGCCACTACAATGATTCCACCTGAGCAGCCCCATGTCCCCTCTGTGTGTACATCTGTGTGTGTGTGTGTGTGTGTGTGTGTGTGTGTGTGTGTAAGGGGGTTCATGTGGGGAAGGCCTGCATGAGCAGGAACAGGCTGAGAGGGGCTCAGGAGCCTGGTGGGTCCCTCATGTTCACACCCGGGTCAAGGCTGGCTGGATGAATGTGGAGTGTTCACGGCACCCTCTGCCTGAGGTTTACCCTGAACCCTGGAGAAGAGCCTCATTTCCCCTGGGTGGAGGTCTGTGCAGACACAGGGCTGGGCCTGATCCAGGAGCAGAAGGTCCAGTGAGCAGAAGCAGCAGTGACTAGGGCCAGGAAGGACTTGAGGTCTCCCAACTGGCTGCCAGTCACTGCCATTACAGAGCTCAGCCCAGGTCATTGAGGAAAAGCAGGTGGTTGACAAAGACCACCCCGTCACCACCAGCAAGGAGCAGGTGCACCATATCACCAAGGGCCATAGCAGCCAGAGGTGACTATGGCCACCTGGGGATCTGGCAAAGCAGGGTCCATGGATGGCCAGAGAAGACATAACCCCCAAAGCCAAAGCCACCCAGGCTCCCCAGACAGCTCAAAATTTCCAACATCAATATGGAGTATGGTGCTCATGTTAAAGGAATTGGGCTGGAGGACCTGGAGCCCAAGGAGGTGGAGCCCAAGAATGAGAAGTTGGGGGAGGTAGGGCTGGGATGGGGGGTGGAGGTATATGCAAGCTTATGGGAAGGGGTTGGTGCCAGACACACAGGGAGCACCCAGAGATGGTGGCCAGGAACAAAGACTGGCCTCAGAGCACTCATGTGCAGGACTGGCTGTGGGGAGGATGTCCTGGGGTGGTCCTGGGCTGCGACCTCTCTGGAAGCCCCTGGCTATGTTCTGTCTTTGGGGGCATGTGGGAATGCAGGCACATGGGTAATTTTTTCTCCTCTCACAACTCCAGCATGAGCCCAGGAAGCAAAGCTGGCTCCTGCTTCAACATACCTGTCATATATCCTGAGGAGCTTCCTGCAGGGGCAGACCAGGAGGCAGCTCCAGACCTGGAGGGGTGTCCACCTCCAGTGGTCATGCCACCTCTATCAGCCGACCCATCTGCAGCTCTGGAGCCAGCACCAGCCTGTGCAGCATCTCCTGACTGACTGACGCCCCACCACCCCTGCCTGAGGAGCCTTCCCTGAACCTGCCCTGGTTCCTGCCACAGAGGAGGAGGGGCCTCAGGAAGATGTAGCAGGGCCAGCTCTAGAGCTGCTGGTTGAACCTGCTCTACCTCTTCCATCAGAAGAATTTGTTTCATAGCCACTCTTTGACCTTTTCCTTTTATTTACTTTTTTTTTATTTTTAAAAAATCCCTCTTCTTTTCTTCGTGGCATGATTCAGTATTTCATCTTTTTATTTTTATTATTTGGGAGTTTGGGGCGGTATTATTTTTCCTTCTTTTCTTTTTTCTCTTTTTATCCTTCATTTTTCCACAGTGTGATTCATTTTAAGTAATAAAGTATTATTTATACTGTAAATTGTGTCATTCCTGAATACGAAGTACATTCACGAGGCTGTGCACATCACCACTCTCTGTAGCAGGATGCTCCATCATTACTCGAGAGGAAACCCTTCGCGAGAAGCACTTACTCCCCCCTCCTGCGCCTGGCCACCCTGATTTGCTTCCTGTCTCTGCTCCTTTGCCTTTCTGGATGTTTCCAATAAATGAAATCTTAAATCGGTGACTTTGTGTGTCAGCTCACATATTTCCATTTGTTTTTATCTGAAATAGCATTTTTGATATTTGAAAGGGAAATCTCAGCTGGATTAGAGACCAGATTAAAAAAAAAAAGCAGCCCTTTTAGTAAGTGTGCACATCATCTCAGGGTAGAGATCACTGTGATGAGTGTGACTGCAGGGCCAAAGGCTGGTCAGGCAACAGCTGGCTCCTCCTGTGCCCAAAAAAAAAATGAGAAAAATACAGAAATCTGGAAAGACAAAAACCACAAGCTGGAAAGCATTCCTCACAACCCAAGGCCAGGGAAAATTTTAACATCCCTGTGGTATAGCAAACTCTCAAAAGGTATTGTTTTCTAACGAAACGAAGAGCAAATACATGCACTTCCAATGACATGCAATGTATACCTTCACTACATGTCAGACATGCCTGGCCTCCCCAATGGGGACACATGCACTGTCAACACTGGGGAAAAAGCACTGTCACCATCAGACTGGCATGCTTCTGGCTGGGCGGCTACTAACCCTGGGGACAAAGTGAGAGGCCCCAGCAGGTCCATGGAGAGAAAGGGGAACGGCTCCTCCCCTGGAGAACAGTGCGCAGGCAGGGCTGCTGGAGTTCCACAGGCACAGGCTGCACCGGGGAGTGTTCATCCTAGGGATCACCTCACAGCACTTCTCGCACATTTTTTTTGAAGATGTATTTTCAAAACTGCCCATCACAGCACTGATAAAATGGCCAGGAATTGGAAAAAGCACAAATGTCCATGGAGAAGGGATTGATTCTCCCATCATGGTCCACATGGATGAAGGAAGCTGAGCAGCTGCTGAAGTGGGCGCAGAGTGAGACGTGTGGAACAACCAGCTGTATCCAGGACCCCACCTCTGAGACCACATACATGTGGTTTCAACAGGCAGGCTTGCATTTGTGAAGATGACATGATAGTGTATATAGAGAACTGTAAAGATTCCACCAAAAAACTAGTAATTCTGGTAACTGAATTCAGTAAAGTAGCAAGATGCAAAATAAATATCAAGAAATCAGTTGCATTTATATGCATGCGTAATGAACTCTCAGAGGAACTAAGAAAACCACCCTATTTACAACTGCATAAAAATATATAATATCTAGGAATATGGACATATAATACCAAGGAATAATACCTTGACCAAGGATGTAAAAGACCAGTACTTGGAAAATTATAAGACACTATATAAAGAAACTGAAGAAGACATAAATAAGTGGAAGAATATATCATGTTCATGGATAGGAAAATTAGCATCATTAAAGTGTTCATATTATCCAAAGCAATCTATAGATTCAATGCAATTTCTAACAAGATACCAATAGTGTATGTCACTGAACTAGAGCAAATATTCTAAAAATGTATGTGAAACCACAAAAGACCTTGAATAGCCTCAGCAATCTTCAGAAAGGAGAACAAAGTTGGAGGAATCACACTACCTGAAATCAAACTATACTGTAAGTCCACAGTAATCAAAACAATGTCTTATGAACATAAGAATAGACATATAGATCAATGGAACAATAGACAGTCCAAAAATAAAATCACAATTTTGTAGTCAATTAATATTTGATAAAGGAGGCAAGAATATACAATGAGGTAAAAACAGTCTATTTAATAAGTGGTATTGAGAATATTAGACAGATACATACCAAAAAAAAAAAAATGAAACTAGACCACTAACTTACACCATACACAAAAATAAACTCAAAATAGATTAAAGACTTAAATATGACTTGAAACCATAAAAATCCTAGAAAAAAACATAGGTAATAAAATCTCTGGCATTTCTTGTGGCAGTATTTTTTCTGATATATCTCCTTGGGCAAGGGAAATGGAAGAAAAAAAATAGGACTACATCAAACTAAAAAGTTTTTGCACAGCAAAGGAAATAATCAACAAAATGAAAAGATGAACCACTGTAGGGAACTTTTTGCCAATGATACATCTAATAAGGCATTTATATCCAAAATTTATAAAGAACTTATACAACTCAACATCAAAAAAACAAACAATCCAATTAAAACACGTGCAAAGGACCCGAATGGACACTTCTCCATAGAGGACATACAGATTAAAAAGATGCTCAAAGTCACTAATCATCAAAATAATGCAATTAAAACTACAATGAGGTATCATGTCACACTGGTCAGAATGGCTAACATCAATAAATCAATGAACAATGAACAACAAGTGCTGGCAGGGATGTGGAGAAAGGGAACCCTACTATGCTGTTGGTGGGAATGTAGACTGGTGCAACCACTAAAGAAAACAATATGGATATACCTCAAAAAATTAAAAATGAACTGCCTTATGATCCAGCGAGTCCACTTCTGGGAATAAATATGAAGAAACCTGAAACACTAATTTGAAAGAATATATGCACCCTTATGTTCATTGCAGTATTATTTACAATAGCCAAGATTTGGAAGCAGCCCAAGTGCCCATCAGTAGATAAATGGATAAAAAATCTATGGTACATTTACACAATGGAATACTACTCAACTGTAAAAAATAAGGAAATTTCACCTTTTGCTACTGCATTGATGGACCTAGAAAGTATTATGTTAAGTGAAATAAACAAGTCTGAGAAAGACAAATACCACACAATTTCACTTATATGTGGAACATAATGATAAACACATTAACAACATCGACACAGACTCATAGGTACACAGAACAGACTGAGAGCGGGCAGAGGAGAGAAGGGTTGGGGGCTGAGTGAAAAAGGTGAAAGTATTTAGCAAAAGAGAAACACAAACCATAAACCTAGACAATGGCATGGTGATCACCACAGGAAAGGGAGGTGAGAGGAGGTAGAAGAGGGTAAAGGGGGATAAATGGTGATGGAAGGAGACTTGACTTTGAGTGGTGACCACACGATACAATATACAGGTGATATAGTATAGAATTGTACACTTGAAACCTATATCATTTTATTAACCAATGTGACCTCAATAAATTCAATACAAATTAAAATATTTAATAAAACGCCTAGGAAAAAATAAATTTCACTCTATCATTTTCATCTCATTGTTTTATAACTCTTATTTTGTATATGTTTCACATTACTATTAATACTGAATACATGTGTAATGAATAACTATATAAATTATGTCCTGTTTTTTTTCCTTTTAAACTGCAAGGGGAATACGATCAATCAAGATGGAGATGACTAAATGATGAAGTCAGAATTTTTACCTCAGCTTGATGAATCTCCAGACTCAGAGTGATCTATGCTGCTCATGTAAAAACTGCTCAATAATTTGTCATCAATACAGGGATTTTCAGCCATTATGAGACAGGGGAGGGTGGAATGTAAATGATCTTTGGAGCATCGGAGAATTCCTCGCAATTATTAGAGACTCCACGATCGCGTTAATGTGTGCTTTCTGCACACAGAGCCCATACATTTCATCAGGTTTTCAGTGGGCTCTTTCTCCGAGACGGAGAGAATCTCCACTACAGAGGTGCCAGAGGACAGGCGATGCAGGGTGCTTTTCTGATAGGAAATAAATCTTTCATTAACTTTTATAAAACTAACTGTATGTTTTATATGTCCAAACATGTCTACCCTTTAAAAAAACCCCTATAGAACTCAATACATTTCTAGATAATTTAAATGCATTCTAACTGCCCAAAGGAAGCCTTCATTTGTCTCTGGAGTTCAACTTTCTGAGGATAATTTTCTTCTGAAAGATCTTCTCAATAATAATCTATTATATGTATGCTGTCTATACAAGAAAGAATTTTATAAATGTCATCAACATGTCTTTGAGGCTTTGACACATCTTTGGGCAATTGTACATTAGGAATCAGAACATAAATTCAATGTCTAAAATTTTTTGTCATAAATTGTTCAAATATTTTAACTTTTATTTGGCAGGTCAGTGTAGCTCCTGCCCCTTCACTCGCACTGTGCTCCTGAGATTGATAGTGAGCTTCTGTACCAGTGCGACACCGCAGCTCACCTCTCAGCCCACAGCCAAGTCCCACGGTGGCAGCACATACTGAATCTTTCTCTCACGCTGCTTTATTAGATGTTACTGCAGCATTTTACTTCTAGACCACCTTCAGCTGTTACTCGACTTATCTTTTCAGTTACTATTTATTGTCTTTGATTTGTGTGCGACCCTTTCCCAGCTCCACTTGCATTTTGTCACCCACAGGATTCTTATTTCAAGTTCAGTACACAGAGGTTCAATCTGCTGTTGCCTTATTTTAGTCATTTTTCTATGCTTGACATTTTATGCAAATTCAAGACAAGGGTAGAAAATATGCCAGGAACTTATAAAACCAGAAATAACTACTAAAATTACTTTGATGACTATTTAAAGAAGTTGAGATATATAATCTGCTTTTGGAGAGGGAAGGAGAGTCCATCTCTCCACAGGTAGGGATTATATACATTCCACAACAATATGGCTTCACTTTAGGTTTCGCTACAGAAAGTGATGAATATATAAAATGAGTATAAGAAGTCTGCAAGTGTCTGGATTCTGCATGGTGCAAGGTTTAATGCTGGGCAGGCAGCTTTTATCTTCCTTTCAGATAAACTTAGCTGAACAGTCACTGACTTCAATGAGCATTGGGCATAAAGGAAAAGTCTGGAATTGTGCATATTCAATTGCATACCTTAACAGAGACATTGTGATTCTGTTGGAATTTTACTTTTATAAAGACTATTTGGGTCCTTTTGGTAATAGGTTTCCTTAAATATGAGAGAAAATAGGGATTTTGCTGATAAGGTAAAAGAAGGTCATAACATACAATATTTTATTGTTTGTGTGTTCATTTAATCCTTAGGACATAGGGTTTGGGAATATGTCTGAATCTTAAACAGGTTTACATCTCACACTTTAGCTACATTTTATTGACCTACTTTAAAAGTATACCCACCAATCAGGGGCTCTTGTCTTTATATGACACCTCAATTTTATACTGTGATTAATTTACTGACATTAATGACTGTAACCATCATTACCTGATATTCTGCAAGTCCTATGGCTGATATCAATGTTTATCATTTTCTAAGAACTTAAGACCAGAGAGGTGAGCTATTATTTCTAATGCTAATATAATAAATGACTACTTATCAAATGAGGAACATAATTAAATAGTAAAAGTAAAATTTAATGATCTAGTTAAGTAACTATTTAACTCTTTCAAATAGCTTTTAAATGCTGATAACACTGGTGTTTGAGCTGTCACAGGCTCTACATCAATGCCTTCTTCAGAATGGTAACACTGTAACTTCTTACAATAGTCACTGGTTTAAAAAATACACACCAATCTCAGAACCTCTGGTTCCATGCACTTAAGTAAGCATAATATGCCAGGACACCTGGTTGAATGGACTTGGTTGAATGGACTGCCCATGGCTACCCATCAAGGTTAGAATCTTGGTCTCCTTACTCTGGGTCAGTACACCATCTACTCTACCACACTGTGTCCCTTGGAATAAAAATGTCTCCAAGTTCATGTTCTCCAGCTACAGTCATCAATACCTAGTTGAAGAAATGGGCCCAGTGCTATTCATTGCATACTATCAAATTTATTTTTACAGATTGTGGCTTTCAAACTGTTCTAACAACTACTCTCAGTACGAAGTGTATTCTATATATCATGACCCAATACACATACACTTAGGTACACAGTGAATTTTATCAGTCAGGGTCTAACCAGGAAAACAGAAGGAATTTAATTTAGGGAATTGCTTATGCAGGTGGTAGAAGAGCTGAGAAGTCAAACAAAGAACTGAGAGTAACAACAGTAAGAAGTCACTATTACCCCTAAGCTGGAGGGAACCAAGGCATGAGGCAGAATTAAGAAAGTCTAGAGGCCAGGGTCTTCTAGCGAATCTGAAGCCATGGTGGTTCTCAGCATTAGAGCCAAGGTGGACATACAGCTGTTGCTGTAGATGAAGCTAGAGGCAGAGAGAGAAGCAGGGAAACAACCTGTTTTCTTCTTCCCTCCCGCCCTTCAGCTGTCCTGTCTCTTGCCAGTGCCTCTAATGGGCTGACTGCAGCTGACACAAGAGCCTGGGAACTGCAGCCCACAAGGGTCAGCCCCATTCGCCTCACAGAGCTGAGCAGAAGAGGGAGGAGTGGATCTGAGGGCCAACAAACCCAGTAACTAAAACTCTAAGAGCAATGTCACCTTTAGTTAATATTTCCTATTCTACTCCTTTCCTTTTTTTATGCTGCACACACCCTGCTATGACTCATAATTCACAGTGAGTTGGAAGATAGCACTCTTTGGACCAATAGGAGATACACACTTCAGGAACTTTTACCCTCACCTAAATATTCTGCTTTCAGGTCAGGTTACTGAAACATGGGTCTCAGAATGAGGAGTTCATAGATTATATAAATCTTAGGAAAATAAAAATGTCCATTGGGGCAATGGAAATATCACTGCTTGGGTTTCATAGTTGGGCCATCTTTTTAATAATAGACATAACAGTATATTAATAATATATAAATATATCTAAAATTGTCCATGCAATACTTCTAGACTTTTGGAGATTTAGTGAAATAGACACAGTTTCCTAGTTCAAATTAATAACAAAAAATCTTAGTTCATAATTATATTTTTGCATATCAGGTCACATATTATGCTAACAGCAAAATCTATAAAAATTGCCTACCTTGGAGAGAGTTTAGACTATAAAATTTGCTAGTAACACTTCCAGGGCCGGAGGTGATAGTGGACTCACAGTGGATTTGTTGGTCACTAGCCACCAATAAGGGAACAGTGTCTGGCCTCTGCTAATTAGCACATGTGGGGTATTTTTGAAAGATGGGTAAAACTGTCTAGATATTCTCTCCATCTAATACTCTACCTATTAACATAAACATTGAAAGTAATGGTCACTTATAACCTAAACTCCTTTTGTAGCATTGAATTGTCAAGGTATAATATTGATCACACTTTTAATCAGTGTTCTAGTGAACGATCACAACTTTTACTCTCTCCTGAATAACAACCAGCGAGCCCCCAATTGAGGAAAAAATCCCCACTTCAGTGATAAATTCATTATCAGACTTAAACAGCATTGCCATATATGACATCTTATACAAATGCTGCTAATAACGAAACAGGAAAGCTACCCAGAGCAGCCAAATAACAATGAGTGACATTCGCATCAAAATCTGTACAGTTAGACAGTTTATACAGTATTGAGAAAATGTAGAAAGTCAGTGTGAAGAAACACCACTGCAGGGCTCAGTAACACTGGGAGGTGGATTGGTCATCATCACGGGAAAATCTGGGTGTACAATCTCCCTCCAGTGCGAGCTCCTTTTCTTTGAGTCGGTTCTGCTCTGGGCAAGTCACGTGACCTTTACTGCGAGACCTTTAACTTCACTGATAAAATGAGAAGATTTGTGCAAAATAATCTCTAAGTTTCCTTCCATCTTAAATGCTGTGTCAGTTTCCTCATTTTTAAAGTGGGATAATATAATAATGGCACCCCAAGCAAGGCATTGTTATGAGAATTATAAAAGACAATAGATACAATGCACACATCATGGTGCTAATATAGAGGAAATGCTAAAAAAAGAATGAAAATAGTACTATATTATTTTTTTCAGCTCTACCAGTTGGTGGATTTTCTCAGTCTTCAGTTTTTCCTCACTCTCAGGAGTCAACTACTTTATAAACTGCTAATTTACATTGATCTCTTTGTCCTAACATGTCTTAACACTCCTCCTCTTCTTAAGTACGTGATATTAAGCCCTTCCCTTCCTTTTCCTCTTCTGCACCTTTCAGACAAATCCTCAAGGCCCAGGTCTTCTTGTTCAGCCCTTCTTGCTTTGAATTCCCTACCAGAGTTCTCGGTCACTTTCATGGCTCACAGAACAGGGTGTCAAATCTTCAGCACTTTCCAAAATTTTAGTCCCTTAACTCTAGCTACCCCAAAGCCATCCACAGTTGAATTTTTTTTGTATCTTTCTGTGGCTAAGGCATAATTTGATATTGTATATAAAATTAGCATCCCCTTCAAGCATCTCTTCTGTCACTAATTTTTTATTTATACACATTTCTTATAATGCCAAACTATGACCACATTATCAAAACTTTGATTAAAGAAAAAATTATATATACAACAAAATATTCTTCAGCAACAAAAAAAATGAAAGCCTGCCATTTGCAACAACATGGATGGACCTAGAGGGTATTATGCTAAGTGAAATAGGTCAGACAGAGAAAGACACATGCCACATGACTTCACTGATACGTGAAATCTAACCAAAACAAAACAAACAGTAAATAAACTAGACAAAACAGAAACAGACCCATAGATATACAGCTGATGGTTGCCAAAGGGGATGGGGTTGGGGGGATGGGAACAAAAAAAATCACCCATGATTCTACCAGCCCAACCCAATTACTAATAATTTAGTTATAGTTCTTCCTAGTCTTTTCCATTGTATATGTTTTGTGCCATTGTGATCACAGTGTGCAATTATAATTGTATCTTGCTTACAATTCTAATTATTCTATAACAATTTTCCATGTTGAAAGAGCTTTCATAATAGATTATTGTTTTACTGTTATCTCCATTTCCAGTAACTCTTTCCTCCAGTTCATTCTACACACCTGGCTAACTTTAATCTTATTCACAGCACGGCTTTACACATCTTTCATGTGCTGAAGAACCTTGGGTGATTTCTTATTGTTCAAAAAATGAAGCCCAGGCTCCACAGTCAAGGCCAAATGCCCGCTCAAACAGGAGTCTATCCTTTCCTGTCTTATATCCTGTCACAGAACCTTTCCTTTGGCCAAACTGTATTACTTAGTTTTTCATGCACAAAAATGTGAATAGCCCCAGTGTCTTCCCTCAAGCCATTCTGCCTCCCTAGAACGCTCACTTTCCCTTTGACTCTTTAGCTCAGGAGTTATTTCCTTCCATAGAAAATCTTCCCCAGCTGTCCCAGCCCCTATGATTACTCTCTTTTCTCTTTTGAACAATTTCTACTTGTTACCCAAGCCACTTGCTGGACAAGTTCTAGGACCATATTGTGTACCTCTGTGTCCTCATTGCTCAACAGGAGAGCATGCTCAATAAATATTTATTAATGATAATTATGATGCCCACTGTCAGCACAGGTGTTCTGCTTTCTACAATAATGAGGAAAATAGTATGGGAGCATTACGGAGAAAATTCACTATAGCCCTTCTCAAATGCTGCCAAAAGTCCTAAGAGATTTACATATATTCTATTCCAATAGCAAAGACATAATCAAAGTTTGGAAGGAAGGAAACAAGGAAGGGAGGGAGGGAGGGAGGAAAAAAGGAAGGAAGAGAGATGGATTATTTTGCACTTCACCTAATCTTATTTATGATATAGCAGAGGTAAATGTGAAACATTATTAGATTGTAACACCTCTATTATAAAATGTCTTGAGACTCAGCTTAAACAGTGGACAGTAGGACAGTCTAAATGAGAACCTTAGGCTTTGTAAGTCAAGTCAATTATTTTAGTCATACCCATAAACAATATGGTATGATGGTTAAAAGTTTGGGCTTTCAAATGGTGCTGCCTATTATATAATTTTAACTCTACCAACGACTAGTTGCATGATCATGAAAAACTTACCGATGTTTTCTGTGTCCCAGTTTCCCCAACCTATGAAAGAATGGCAATAGCAGTGATATCCTGGAAAACGTTTAACAACCGGCTTCCCTCTCCAAAGCCCTGATTTGTAGATTATGTCAATTTCCATTGTGTAAATACTCCCACAATGGCTGATTTCAAGCTACCAACAAGCTCATAAAATTCATGGCAATTTAATAATAAATTCTTACAGGATACCTTCCTTATAGGGCTGTTGTGAAGATTAAGTAAATTAATATAACATATGCAAAACACTTAGAACTGATACTGGAACAGCATATGCTTAGTTTGATGAATATTAACTAATTTTATTATACCATTTTAGTTTGTCTCCCATGAAGAAGCAGTTGCCTTGATTTTAGTTCATTTCAATCTCTTCCTGATCACGTTTTATTTTCACTACTGCCAAGCACCCGCACTGACTTTTTAAAAATTTCCTATGCTTTTCCTTAATTCATCTTTTTTTTTAGCATTCTAAGAATCAGAGGACTAGCTAAAAGCCATGTACCAGAAAAGAAAAGAGGTTATGAAAAGTAAGGATAATCCCAACTGAAAATTTTTCCCTGAATAATCATCTTAAGAAAGGCTTAAGTACTTAAACAACTAGATATGAAAATTTATTTGGATG
This sequence comes from Tonatia bakeri, assembly GCA_004024845.1. Classification (NCBI taxonomy): domain Eukaryota; kingdom Metazoa; phylum Chordata; class Mammalia; order Chiroptera; family Phyllostomidae; genus Tonatia; species Tonatia bakeri. Next base: position 879,500 of record PVIA01000011.1, read on the forward strand.
CAATAACTTATTGCCCATTTATGGGGGGGCATATGAATTGTACTCCATCAAAATTTTATTCCCTGATGTTCTTCCTGACACAAAATAAATAAGAATTTATATTTAAAAAAAGCAAAAATAGATGACTAAACTGTGTTTTTCTGCTTTTTGATTTCTATGAATATCTCTGTGACTTCCACTTATAAAATATCTGCATGTGAATATTGTAATTTTCCAGGTATTCATCAGAATTAACACTCAGGCAATAAATATTTGCTACCTATAGAAAACAGACCAGTTTCGACCTTTAAACCAACAGTTGGTGAGCCAACAGCTCTGTTCATCAGCTGGAACCTCCAGACCCCAGCATTTTTCTCTAGAATGCCTTCTTTCTGGTTTATCTATTTTGTCACTCCTCTCTTTACAACTTCTGAATTCTGCATTTGCTTTTCCATCCCAGGGAATGGTTTTAAATTTTACTTTTGTGAATTTTATTCCTTTCTCAGTCACGTTCTCCATTGTTCCTCTCCTCCTGCTGCTATTCATTTGTTGTTTCTGAATGCTATGCCTAAAGTCATCTTCAACTGTTGGGCAATCTTTACACTACGAAGAGCCCTCTTTTGACCATGGGAGACTGTGAAACATTGAGAAAACAGATGTCTCTCCCAATCTTTTGCCTACCATTTCTTCCTCTCCCTCAGTACCCGGGACCTACCCTTCTACTTTCTCTCTCCATAAGTTTGATTAATCTAGGTACCTCACATAGGTGGAATCATACAGTATTTGTTATTTTGGGAATGGCTTATTTGCTTAACATAATGTCCTCAAGCTTTATCCATGTAATAACATTCAACAGGATTTCATTTTCTTTTCTTTTCTTTTTGTCTTTGGCTTCATTTTTATTTTTTAAGTATATTTTATTGATTGTGCTATTACAGTTGTCCCAGGGACTCCTCCTTTGCCTCCCTCTGTCTGATTCTGCCTTCCCTCCAGCAATCCCTACCCTGCTTAGTTCACGCCCATGGGTCATGCATATAAGTTCTTTGGCTTCTCCATTTCCCACAGTGTTCTTTACCTCCCCCTATCTGTTTTGTGCCTACTAAGTATGCTTTTTAATATCTGTACCTTTTCTATACTCCCCCTACCCCCTCCCAGCTGATAACCCTTCAGATGATCTCCATGCTTATGATTCTGTTCCTGTTCTGGTTATTTGCTTAGTTTTATTTGTTTGTTTTTTAGATTCAGTTGTTGATGGTTATGAATTTATTGCCTTTTTAATAGTCATAGTTTTTATCTTCTTTTTCTTAGATAAGTCCCTTTAACATTTCATGTAATAATGGCTTGGTGACGATGAACTCCTTTAGCTTTACCTTGTCTGGGAAGCACTTTATCTGTCCTTCCATTCTAAAATGACAGCTTTGCTGGGTAGAGCAATCTTGGTTGTAGGTCCTAGCCTTTCATCACTTGGAATACTTCTTGCTGGTCCCTTCTTGACTACAAAGTTTCTTTTGAGAAATCAGCTGATAGCCTTATGGGAACTCCTTTGTAGGTAACTCTCTGCTTTTCTCTTGCTGCCTTTAATATTATCTTTTTAACTTTAACCTTTGGCATTTTAATTATGATGTGTCTTGGTGTGATCCTCTTTGTGTCCATCTTGTTTGGGACTCTTTGTACTTCCTAGACTTGTATATCTATTTCCTTTGCCAAATTGGGGAATTTTCTTTCATTATTTTTTCAAATAAGATTTCAATTTCTTGCTCTTCCTCTTCTCCTTCTGGCATCCCTATAATTTGGATGTTGGACCTTTTGGAGATGTCCCAGAGACTTCTTAAACTCTCCTAATTTTTTTGAATTCTTGTTTCTTAATTTTGTTCTGATTGAATGTTTATTTCTTCCTTATGTTCCAGATCGTTGATTTGAATCCTGGCTTCCTTCCCTTCACTTTTGGTTCCTTGTGGATTTTTCCTTATGTCACTTAGTGTAGCCTTCATTTCTTTCCTTATGCATTTGCTGTACTCAATGAGTTCTTTGGGCATCCTCATCACAGTGTTTTGAACTCTGCATCTGATAGGTTGGCTATCTCTTTTCATTTATTTCTTTTTCCGGGGGTTTGTTCTGTTCTTTCATTTGGGCCATCTTCTCTCTGTACCATACCAAGTCTCCTCACTTCTTTGCTCTGTCTCTGTATCTCTGCCCCTCCTACCTGTCTGGGTGATTGTTTCTTCTTTAAATCCTTGGTTGTCGGACTTCCATACAGTTCAGTTTTTTGACAGTTCTAGGTGTTAGTTATTTTGAGACTTAGTTGTAATTCTTTCTGTGGTTGCGAAAGGAAGCAAGGTGTGTCTACCTATGCCTCCATCTTGACTGGAAGTATCTGTCTGTGCCAGGCCACAACAAGGGTCTGCGGAGAGAAGTTTTCTATTTTGGGGCCCCAATTTGGTTCCTGATAGAAACCACACCCAATCAGGTGCTGCTGACTGATTTCCTTCCTTTTCAAAATGGAATAATATTCCATTGCATGTACATATTACACTTTGTTCATCTCTTCATCCATTGATGGACACCTGTGTTGCTTCCACTTTTTTGCTATTGCAAATAATTCTACTATGAATATGAATGTGCAAATATCTGTTTTAGTCCCTGCTTTCAGTTCTTTGGGTATGTACCCATAAGTGAAATTGCTGGAATGTACAGTAATTCTATTTTGTCATTTTGGGGGAACAACCATACCATTTTTGATAACAGTATGTTTCCCTTTGTGCACCATTTTATGTTGCTGCCAACAGTGCACAAGAATTATAATTTCCCCACGTACTAGCCTGCATTTGCTATTTTCTGAGGTTTTTATTTTTTTATTACTGATCTGTTAGGAACCTCCCTGCCTAGTTTCAGAAGTTGTAACCCCACCAAGGCTAAGGCTGAGGGAGCAACCTTGGACTATAAGGTACCAAGGAGACAAAAGCTTGTCTCCCTGGCAGGAGTGCTGCTTCTGCTCCTTTTACTTCATCCATAACTGGCCCCCAATGCTTGGTTTGTTAGCCAATGATGGGTAAGATTCCCCAAAGGGGGGAATGACCTAAGACAGGCACGGTCACATGGGAGGCCTCCAAGGAAGAACTTCGGGTGCTACAGCAAAAGGGGGTGATGGCCCCTCGCCTCTTGGCTTTGACAAAGCCTGAGTCCTCATTCTATCTGTGAGAAATCTCCTCATCTCCTGGCAGCCTTACTTCCCTTGCTCCATCTAAGCCTGAAACAATGACAGAGGGTAGTGTAGCTCTGTGCTGGAAAGGGTGGGTTCCCTGGGAGATCAGGCCTAAGAAAGAATATATAAAATCCTGTGAAACCTGCTTTGTTTAGAATGCTCTCAATTAAATGATAGAGGTCCAAACAAGAAGATTGTTCCTCAAAGTTTTACAGCTCTTTAGCTATCTGACCCTGACTTAAAATAGGCCCTCAGAGTTCTTTGTTATTTATTGTTTGATCCTTACTGCCTGGCAATGATTAATGAGCTTTATCTGTATTCTTGTGTAAATGAACCCAATAAAAAGTCATTGAGGAACAGGCTCCTGGCCCTTCTCCTTTGAGAGATTGGTCACCTTTCCTCCCCAAGCAGATCACATCTTGGTAGACTTACTCTCATCTGTGGTGGCCGGAGGGGGCCCAGCAGAAGGAGCCCCCACCCCTCCACTGATCATCATTAAAAGCATGTGACAAAAAGCTAAGAATGTCAAATTTCAGTCACATACCACCCAATACCATGTTCATAGCTTTCAAAATCCCTTGAATTTTGGTTGTTGCCATTTCTCTCATTTCTGGGGTAAGATACAAGGCCTGGTTCCCAGGCCCAGATCAGTGACTGCAGAACCTACTTAAATTTTGTTACATGCTTGTTAAAAGGTATTTCTCTCCACTTTTCTCACATTGAAGCCAACTTATAGGAGCTTCTAGGTTTGGTAAGCATCTCTGTAGTCAGTAGTCCACTTTTCCCTGAACTATAGTTCTTTGCCTCTAGTGGGATGTTTGAAAGTATTTGGAATTGTAGAATTTTAAAACTCAAAAGAACCATGTAGAAAGAAAACATGGGGTACATGTTTAAGAGCTTGGATTTGGCAGTGGTTTCTTAGATGTGCACCAGAAACATAAGCAACTAAAGAAAGAAATGCATAAATTGAACTTAATCAAATTTTAAAACTTTTTACTGTAAAGAACACTATCAAGGAAGTAAAAAGACAGTCCACAGAATGGGAGAAACTATTTGCATATTACATGTCCAATAGGGTCTAGTATTCAGAATTATAAAGAACACTTATAACTCAACAACAGAAAGACAAATAACCCAATCAAAAAATGGGCAAAGGAAATGAATAGACATTTCCCCAAAGACGACAGAGACATGACCGGCAAGCGCAAACAAAGATGTTCAATATCATTAGCCATTGGGGAAATGAAAATCAAAGCCACAATGAGGTACCACTTCACACTGACTAGGTTGGCTATAATACTAATAATTTAAAAAAAATAACATAAAGTAAAAAGTATTGGTGAGGATGTGGAGAAATAATTGGAATCCTCAGACATTGCTGGTGGGATTGTAAAATGGAGCAACATCTGTGGAAAACAGTTTGGTGGTTCCTCAATCACCTATATATACAATTATTATATGGCCCAGCAACTTCCATGGTATATAAGAATTATATACCAATTATAAGAATACCAAAAGAATTAAAGGCAGGTATTCAAACAAAAACTTGTACATGGAAGTTCATAACATCACTCTTCACAATGGTCAAACGGTGAAGGCAACGCAAATGCCTATGTACAGATGACCAGATAAACAAAATGTGATGTATCTATACAATGGAATATTATCCAGCCATAAAAATGAAGTATGTATCTATATATCACATGGGTAAACCTTGAAAACATTATGCTAAGTAAAAGAATCCAAACACAAAAAGCCACATATTGTTTCATTTTATTTATATTAAATGCCCAGTATAGTAAAACCTATAGAGACTGAAAGCAGATTAATGATTGCCAGGAGCATGACTATGTAATAGGTGTGGAGTTTCCTTTGGGGTAATAAAAATATTATGAAATTTGATAATGATGATTATTGTACAACATGGTGAATATAATAAATACAACTGAATCCCATGCTTTAAAATGGTGCATTTTAGGTTATATCAATTTTACCTCAATTAAAAACTTTCAGAAAAATGCATTGTTCACTATCCATGGGGTAGTGACAGAATGGATGTAGTGTTAAATACTGCTGCTCTCTCCGGACTCTGAGGTCCTAAAGGGATTGACAAACAAATTATACCAGAATGAAGGTATATGCTCTAACATATACACAAGCTACTGGGGACCAACACTTCTTGTGATGATAATGGTAATGATAGCAGAGCTTTCCAACAGAGTCTTAGAGAATTGATTGATTAATTCATTACAATTTTTTGAGTTGCCCTCTTGTATCTGAGACTGTGCTGGGTGAGGAATTCAATGAAAGGCAAAAACAGATGCTATCCATCTCTCATGAAACTAGCTTTCAGGGCAGAGACCACATTAATTATAACCACCTGCAGACTGAGGTATGAAGAAAGAAACACTTTTCTATGAGAATGCAGAATAAAGAAAGTTAACCTACATCAGAGGTCAGGGAAGGATTCCTTTGGAGAATAATTCTTGAACTGAGCTCTGTGCGATGGATAGCAGAGGTGAGCAATTTGTCTAACAAGAGGGACCAGTATGTGTAAAACCTATGGCAGGAGGAAACATGATATTCCAGGGCATGAAAAAGGTCATTGTGGTTGATCCATGCTGCATAAGGGGGAGATGAGGCTGGAGAGACAAGCAAGGCCTGGTAGGGTTTCCTATATTGGCTCTGGTAAAGGTTGTATTCCTTATCCTAAGGGTAATAATAACTGGGTAGAAAGAGTATAGGAGATGGTTACCTTCTTCCTGACAGTCAAGAATGGATTGGAGCCCTGCCTGGCTCAGCTGTTTGGACCATTGTCATGTAAACCACAAGGTTACTGGTTCAATCCCTGGTCAGGGTACACATTTGGGTTGCAGGTTTGATCCCCGGTTGGGGTGCATATGGGAGGCAACCAATAGATATTTCTCATATCAATGTTTCTCTCTCTTTTTCCCTTCTTCTCTCTGTAATATCAGTAAGCTATCCTTTGATGAGAATTTTTTAAAAAAGAAGAAAAAATGGATTGGAGAAAGGGACAAGTGGATGTGGAGACTAGTTAGGAAGTTATTGCAGTTATCCAGGGACAACTTCTGAAGTAGAGCTAGAGATGGAGAAAAATAGAGCTAGACCTATAGGACAAGGTGGGGTTAGGGAAAGAAGATAGCTGAGGCAGACTGACACCGCACACAAAGGCATGAAGGTATGAAGGTATGAAAACATGAAGCAGAAGCTGGTGAGGCATACCAGAGTAGGTCACTATGGCAGAACTGATGGAAAGGTGTAGATGCAGGAACCAGGGGAAGGTGTTGGAGAAGTCTATGGAAATTGGATCATTGTGGCATTCATTGGCAAGTCCAGACCTTATCTTGGTAGACATGGAAACTGTGAAGCATTAAAATTGAGAAATGGGACTACCAGATTTATGTTTTGCAAAGGTCATTACAGGAGCACTAGAGACTGGATTTAAGGGGAATAAAGGTAAGATACAAGGAAAGTGATTAGGAGGTTCTCCAAGTTGCTCAACATGAGAGTTAAGGACGGCCTGAACCACATTGTGTCATGAGATTGGCGAAAATGGACAGATGTAAGACTATTTCTGAGACAGGATCAATTGATAATCGCAGTAGTCATAATTTGTTGAGCTGTAGCACATGTACAGCCCCAATGTCTTCTCTCATACATTCGTGTGGATCCTTGCCAGTGTAAGGTGGTCGTGCAAAACAGAAGATGCTACTGAAACAGTCTTTGACAGCACTTTGCTTTCAGATTTCTCCCCATTTTAATGTGATGTGGTGACCCACATAAACTATTGCCATACTTGCTTCAAAAAAGGGGCTTAATAAGTATTTGAATAAATGAATGCATAAGTTTAAAAGCATTTTAACAGTGTATCTGCCACACTACTAACATTAAGGGGAAAATACAAACACTTCAAAGAACGATGGGACTCTGAAGCCTTCATGGTGAACTTAACTGATGTCTCAACTATATTTTAAGATAAAATGTTGTCCTGTACAAAATATGCCCTGTCAATAAAAGTCTGTCCTGGTTACCACCAAGGTGTATTGGTCTTGACTGGTGTTCCACTGTCAAACATGTAGTATGTGCATGGTGGGGTAGACTAGCATATGATTTACATGCATCTGAACAAAACTCTCAGACTCAAAACAGCTATGAAGAGACTACAACAGCAGCCAAATAATGCAAATGCAAAAATTTCCTTGAACTTGTTCAAATTGTGTTAACTCCATCTCAAGGGATCCCTCAACAAAATGAAGAATTTCTTTGTTTCTCCCAAAGGACCTGGCTTGTCTGAAATGAATTCTATTAATCAGACCTCTTATATTCAAGGACATAAGCAGATCCCATTGGAAAATCTGGTTCTGAGAACCCTTACTCAGAAAACTTTCATCTCATAAAACTTTAGTTAAAACATAATACCCAAAATTGAAGCTTTGAACATATTGGGAATGGGGAGAAAGCAATTAAACTAGTAATTCTAAAGTAGTAGAGCTTAGGACCTACATTACCAGTGTTTAAAGCTTAATAAAGGCTTCGCTAAAGAACAATTAGATAAAGTCTTAGAAAGAAATCAGAGAAAAAGAAAAACTTTGATATGTGAATACTAAATAGCCTCTAAGTCTCTCTCTCTCTGTGTTATCTATATATATATACACCAAACATGACAACTATACATATATGTATAGCTATATATGTATAGTTATGTTTGGTTTAATTATTACAGAAAAATATAGATGAAATGGCACACCATTTAGTTTAGAATTAATTTGTACAATCTAAGAGACAAATGCTAACCTTTTAAGATTGAATTTATTGGGGTTACATTGGTCAATAAAATCATCTACATTTCAAATGTACCATTCTGCAATACATCTGCACATTGCATTGTGTGTTCACCATCCAATGGCTAGTATCCTTCCATCACTGTTTACCTTCATTTACCCTCTTCTACTTGCCCCCATCCCTCTTTCCCTCTTGTAATCACCATACTGCTGTCTGTGTTCATGAGGTTTTTGTTTTTTGCTTAATCCCCTCACCTATTTCACCCAGCCTCCTTCTCTCTGATGGCTGTCAGTTTTCTGTATCTAAGAGTCTGTTTCTATTTTTTTTGTTTATTTTGTTCATTAGATTCCACATCTAAGTGAAATCTAGGAAAGCAATAGGATTATCATTTTCTTCAATGACCTAGGGCTACCTTGAAGCTAGCTGACTTTCCTTGTTGCTAATTCAGTAGAAGTAGAAAGAAATGGGGGAAGGTGGTGGGACAAATCAGCAAGAGAGCCTTAAGACGGAAGAACAGGCTCAGGGAACATAAGGTGTTGGCTGGAATATTGCAGTGCTAGAATTCTCCATCTGCCTCTCCAATCTACTCTCTACTCTTCTGTGCCTTGCTCTGTGTCCCAAAGGTGGTGGACATTTGTTCCTGAACTGCATTAGTAATCCCCCTTCTTGTCCAAGTTTTCTTCTCTCTAGCAGCTGGAACTCTGACCCATCAGCAGAAGGTCTGGGAATGGGGGAACAGTGAAGTCAGGGTGCCCATTCCCCAATTGAACTTCCAATTGGCTGCATGTCTCAATCTCAGGCTACAGTTCCTCCCTGGGAAGGGTATAATTTTCTATGGCTACTTTCCTAGGTTCTGGGATCTGCTCCTTTCTCTTATTCTGTAAGGTCCATAGGAACTAATAGTTCTCGACTGTTGTCAGCCTTGGGATCCTTACCCATACTCTGGAGATTTCCCTGAATCTTGCCCATACCTTCATAAATGTCCCTTCATTAACATGCCTCAAATTCCATTTTTGAAAATCATTTTTTTATTTTTCAGTTACAGTTAACAAACAATATTATGTTTGCTTCTGGTGTACACCCCAGTGACTAGACATTATATAATTAAGAGAATGTCCTGAAAAATCTGACACCATAGAGAGTTATTAGAATATTATTGATTATATTCCCCATGCTGTACTTTACATCCTCATGATTATTCTGAAACAACTATTTGTATTTCTTAATTCCTTCACCCATTCCCAACCCCTCCCATCAGGCAACCATCAAAATGTTCTCTGTATCTATGAGTCTGTTTCTGTTCTGCTTATTCACTTGTTTTGCTTTATAGATTTAATTGATGATAGATATGTATATATTTTTGTTTTACTGTTTATGTTTTTTATCTTTTTCTTCTTCATTTTAAAGAAGACCCTTTAACATTTCATGTAATGCTTGTTTGGTGGTGAAGAACTCCTTTAACTTTTCCTTCTCTGGGAAGCTCTTTATCTGTGCTTTGATTCTAAATGATAGCTTTGCTGGGTAGAGTAATCTTGGTTGTAGATCCTTGCTTTTCACCACTTTAAATATTTCTTGCCACTCCCTTCCAGACTGCAAAGTTTCTGTTGAGAAATCAGCTGACAGTCTTATGGGAGCTCCCTTGTAAGTAAGTAAATGCTTTTTTCTTGCTGTTTTAAACATTCTCTTTCTTTAAACTTTTGCATTTTAATTATGATGTGTCTTAGTGTGGGCCTCTTTGGGTCCATATTGTTTGATACTCTCTATGCTTTGTGGATTTGTATGTCTATTTCCTTTACCAGGTTAGGGAAGTTTTCTGGTATTTTTTCAAATAGGTTTTCAATGTTTTGCTTTCTCTCTTCTGCCTCCAGTACCCCGATGATGTAAATGTTAGTATGCTTCAAGTTGTCCCTGAGGCTCCTTCCAGTATCTTCATATTTTTGGATTCCATTTTCTTTTTGCTGTTCTGATTTTTTGGTTTTTTATTTTCCATATTACTGATTTGATTCTTGTGTTCATCTACTCTATTTTTATTTCTTGTAAATTATTCTTCATTTCAGTTAGTGTATTCTTCATTTTTGACTAGTTCTTATCTATGGTTTCTACATCCTTTTTCATGTTTCTGATACTCTCACTAAGTTCCTTCGAGTTTTTACTAAGTTCCTCGAGCATCTTTACAACTATTGTTTTGAACTCTGAATCTGGTAGTTTGCTTGCCTACATTTCATTTAGTCCTTTTTCTGGAGATTTCTCCTGTTCTTTCATTTGGGATCTGTTTCTTTGTTTCCACATTTTGGCTGCTTCCCTGTGTTTGTTTCTATGTATTAGGCAGAGCTGCTATGTCTCCTGGATTGGTAGAGTGGCTATTTGTATGGAAAGGCCACTGGAAACAGCTTGGGTAGACCTGTAAGTTGGTTGGGGTGGGGTCTCAGGGAATTACCATGGTAGGGTGAATAGTGTGAGCTAGGTTGACTAAAACTCAGATATGGCACTCACCTGTCAGCTCTGTGGGAGTGGGGAAGATGTCTGAGAAAAGGATCAATGGCCTCTTCCAGCACTTTTGTCTGGCATAAAGCTGTTTTCCCCAGGTCTCACCCTGATGTCAGACAATTCCTCCACGTATGTCCCTGGTTTCTTTCAAGCTGCTGGCCCAATGTGCTGTAGCTCAGAGGGAGTGAGTGTAAGTAAGTCCATGTGTAGGACTTTTAAGAGGAACTTCCTGGGACTTCAAAAGCTCACTGTCTGGTTTTTACAGCAAGAGGGTATGGAGACTTCTCTTCCTGTCACTGAAACCCTGGACTAGGAGGCCTGGTGTGGAGCTGAGACTCCTCTCTCCTCAGGGGGGATCTCCACAGCTGAGATATCCCTCCTGAGATGTGCGCCCAGGCCATTCTGAGGCTTCACTCCTCCTGTCAATCTTAATGTGGCTTCTTCTTTAAATCCCTAGTTGTAGGACTTCCATTCCATTCATTTCAGACAGTTCTGAATGATGATTATTCTACAGTTCAGTTGTAATTTTGATGTGGTGGTGGGAACATTTGAGTACTGCATTTACCTATGCTATTCTCTGGACCAGAAGTTTAAACTCCATTTGAATGTACCATCAGCTTCTTGCTGGGATCCTTGACTGATGATTTAATTGTCCTCTAACACAAATGCAGCACTAAACTCTGACAAGATGATCTTGGGAAATCCCAAGGAGATAGGTAACAATTTTTAATGACATTTTCTTTGGCCTTAGTAATAAGAAAGTGAATGGCTATTTAAAACATAATCTGTAGTTAATTATTGATGGCATAATGTTCTTTTCCTTAGTGTTCACTCTCCTCTGGCAAGCCAAGATCCCTAATTAACTATAAACAAAATTATGAAACTACTTTATGAATTAAGTTTTGAGCATCTTAAGTTTGAGATGCCTGAGGGAGAAACTAGTAATAATACTTTCTAAGTGTTCAAAGATGAAATTGTTTGCTACTAGAGACAGTGAGTTCCACATTGTAGGAGGTATTCAAGTAGAAGCTGAAATAGCAATGGATTGATTGTTGAATTTGTTGATTTTAAGGTCTTTTCCAATGTGCACTTTTATGATTCTTTGCCCTATGTTATAATGGTCTACTACCATGATATTTATTGTGAAGATGTTGACAATTAAGTTAAATATTTTGATGTAATAGATAGTACACAAACAATACACACAGACTTTTTTTGAGTTGGAATTTTAGCCATTTTATTTTTTAATGTATTTTATTATGCTATTACAGTTGTCCCATTTTTTTCCACCCCTTTATCCCTCTCTGCCCTTCAACTCCCCTCCCTCTGGCATTCTGCCCCTAGTTCATGTGAATGAGTTGTACGTATAAGTTCTTTAGCTTCTCCATTTCCTGTACTATTCTTAACCTCCCCCCTGGCTATTTTGTGCCCACCAGTTATGCCTCTTATTCCCTGTACCTTTCCCCCCACTCTCCACTTCCCTCTCTCCACTGATAATCCTCCATGTGAGCTTCATTTTTGTGATTCTGTTCCTATTTTAGTTGTTCACTTAGTTTGTTTTGTTTTTTAGGTTCAGTTGCTGATAGTTACAAGTTTGTTGTCATTTTACTGCTCAATTTTGATCTTCTTCTTTTTCTTAGGTAAGTCCCTTTAAAATTTCATGTAATAAGGACTTGGTGATGATGAACTCCTTTAACTTGACCTTATCTGGGAATCAGTTTAAATGCCCTTCCATTCTGAATGATAGCTTTGCTGGACACAGTAATGTAGGTTGTAGGTCCTTGCTTTTCATGACTTTGAATACATATTTCCAGCCCCTTTTTGCCTGCAGGTTTCTTTTGAGAAATCAGCTTATAGTCTCATGGGAACTCCTTTGTAGGTAATTCTCCCCTTTACTCTTGCTATCTTAATCTTTGAAGATTCTCTCCTTATCTTTAATCTTGGGTAACTTAATTATGATGTATCTTGGGGTGTTTCTCCTTGGATCCAACTTCTTTGGGATTCTCTGAGCTTCCTGGACTTGCATGTCTATTTCCTTCATCAGATTGGGGAAGTTTTCCTTTATTATTTTTTAAAATAAGTTTTCAATTTCTTGCTCTTCCTCTTCTCCTTTTGGCACCCCATGATTCGGATATTGGCATGTTTAAAGTTGTCCCAAAGGTTCCTAAGCCTCTCTTCATTTTTTTGAATTCTTGTTTCTTCATTCTATTGCAGTTGGATGTTCATGTCTTCCTTTTGTTTCAAAATGTTGATTTGAGTCTCAATTTCCTTCCCTTCCCTGTTGGTTTCCTGTATATTTTTCTTTATTTCACATTTATAGCTTTCCCTTCTTCCTTTATTTTGTGACCATACACAATAATTTCTGTGAGCATCCTGATTACCAGTGGTTTGAACTCTGCATCTGATAGGTTGGCTATCTCCATTTTGCTTAGTTCTTTTTCTGGAGTTTTGATCTGTTCTTTCATTTGGGCCATATTTCTTTGTCTCAGTGCATCTGCTATGTTGTAAGGGGCAGAGCCTTAGGTATTCACCACACCCAGACTTTTAAGCACAAAAATCTTAAAGAAAATCTATCTTTAGCATAACATGGTAGAATCCTTGGTCTCTGGAGACAGGTAAACATCTGTTTTAACCTTAGCTCTCAGTAAAAGGCTTTGGGTCTTATTAAAGTTACCTAACATATTTGTATCTCATTTTTCTTAAATCTTTGTAAGCAAGAGAGGGTGGGAATCAGTGAGTTTAACACTTAGGACAAATTTAGTTTCCCAATAAATGTTAGCTCTCTTTGATTTACCATCATCATTAAAATGTTCTTCCTGCTATATCAAAATACTGTGCCAAGGTAAATAAAAATGCACTTAAGAATTGTATTTTTTTTAAGTTCACAGCTAACATCATATTCAACAATAATAAGATGAAAGCTTTTTCTCTGAGATCAGGAACAAGACAAGGATGCTTACTCTCACCACTTTTATTCAACATAGCACTGGAAATCCTAGCTGGAACAATAAGGCAAGAAAAAATAAAAATAAACAAAAGCACCCAAATAGGAAAGGAAGAAGTAAAACTGTCACTATTTGCAGATAAAATGATGTTAAATACAGAAAATCTGCCCTAGCTGGTGTAGATCAGTGGATTGAGTGGGAGCCTGTGAATTAAAGAGTTGCCAGTTCAATTCCCAGTCAGGGCACATGCCTGGTTTGTGGGCCAGGAACCCAGTGTGGGGCACTCAAGAGGCAACTACATATTGATGTTTCTCTCCCTCTCTTTCTCCTTTTCTTCTCCTCTCTCTAAAAATAAAAAAAATAAATCTTTTTGAAAATTTGTGAAAAAAAGGAAATCCTAAAGTTTCCACCAGAAACTTTAAGAAATAAGTGAATTTAGTAAAGTTGCAGGATACAGAACCAATGTACAAAAATCTGTTGCCTTTTTACATGTAAACAATGAACTATCACAAAGAGAAAGAAAAGAATCCCATTTACAATTGCATCAAAAAAGAATAAAACACCTAAAAATAAAATTAACCAAGGTGATGAAAGTTGTATGTATTAAAAACTATAGGACATTAATGAAAAAAATTGATGAAGACACAAGTAAATAGAAGCATATTTCATGCTCATGGATTGGAAGAATTAACAATGTTAAAATGTCTACATTGCTCAAAGCACTTTACAGATTCAATACAATCTTTACCAACATTCTAGGGCATTTTTTACAGAAAGAACAATCCTAATAATTTGTATGAAACCAAAAAAGACCCTAAATTGCCAAAGCAATCTTGGAAAAAAACAAAAACAAAGTTAGAGACATCACACTCCCTGATTTGCAACTACATTACAAAGCTATGGTAATCGAAACAGTATAATGTTGGCATAAAAAGAAACACACAGATCAATGGAAACAGGATAGAGAACTCAGAAATAAATCCATGCCTATACAGTTAATTAACCTATGAAAAAGAAGGCAAGAATATACAACGGGGTAAAGACAGATGCTTCAATAAATGGTCTGGGAAAACTGTATAGCCACATGCAAAAGTATGAAACTAGACTGTTACACAATACACAAAAATTAACTGAAAATGGGTTAAGACTTAATGTAAGATTTGAAACCATAAACCTTCTAGGAAAAAAAACAGGCAGTAAGATCCTTGGCATAGGTCTTAGCAATTATTTTTTGACTGAATCCAAAAACAAAGGCAACAAAATTAAAAATAAACAAGTAGGACTACATCAAATTGGATAGCCTCTGCACAGCAAAGGAAACCATCAACAAAATAAAAAGGCAACCTATTGAATAGGAGAAAATATTTGCAAGTTCTATATCTGACAAAGGACTAATAATCCAAAGTACATAAAAAGCTCTTTCAACTCAATGGCAACAAAAAACATTGTTAAAAAAATCAGCAGACAACCTGAATAGACATTTCTCTAAAGAAGACATACAGAAGGCCAACAGATACATGAAAAGATGCTCAAAATCACTAATAGGGGAAATGCAAACCACAGTGAGATATCACCTCACACCTGTTAGAATGGCAATCATCAAAAAGACAAGCATTAACAAGCATTGCAAACATGTGGGGAAAAGAGAATCCTCATATACTCTTGGTGGTAATGTGAATTGATACCGCCACTATGCACCGATTTACATAGTGCATGAACTATGGAAAACAGGATAGACATTCATTAAAAAAATAAAAAATAAAACTATGACAAGATTCAGCAGTTTCATTTCTGGGTATTTATCCAAAAGAACAAAAACAAAACAAAATGAAAAGATATGGAAACAACCTAAGGGCCCACTGATGGATGAATAAATAAAGATGATATGGTATATGTTAATATGTGTGTGTAAGAATATTACTCAGCCATAAAAAATAATGAAATCTTGCTGTTGGGGACAACACAGATCAGCCTCCTTGAGGACATTATGCTAAACGAAGTAAGTCAGGTAAATAAGTCAGATATCCAAGGATTTCATTTAAATGTGGAATCTAAAGCAAACAAACCATGCTCATGGACACAGAGAATGAATTGGTGGTACGGGGGAGGGGTGAGATCTGTGAAAGGGGTCAAAAGGTACAAACTTCCAGTTAGAAAATAAATGTCATGGGGATGAAATGTATAGCATGGTGACTATAGTTAGTAATAGTCTGTTGCACATTTGGAATTTGCTAAGAGCATAAATCCTAAAAGTTCTCATCGCAAGAAAAAAATATTTTGCAGCTATATATGGTGATGGATGATGGTAACTAGACTTACTGTGAGGATCATTTTGAAGTATATGCAAACATCTGTACTACACCTAAAACTAACATAATGTTATGTTACTTATACCTCAGTAGAAAAAGAATTATTATTATTTTTTACTGTAAATGGTGACAGTGCTCTAGGTGGTCCTGGGATCTGTCTTTTGCTTCAACGGGGTTTGACCAAACATACCCAGGGACCCCCCTTCTGGCCTCCAACTACCCTCCAAATTCTTTTCTAGTCACCACCTTTGGAACCACCTCAGCCATCCTCAGCCTCTGAGACCAGCCAGCACCGTTTTTTTTGTTGTTGGTGGTGGTGTTTGTTTTTTTTTTTTTTAACCTTAACTCCCTATTGCCTACTAACCATGAGCTCCCACATTCATCAGAATTACTCCACTGACGTGGAGGCTGCCGTCAACCACCTGGGCAACCTGCATCTGCGGGCCTCCTACACCTACCTCTCTCTGGGCTTCTATTTCAACTGTGAAGATGTGGCTCTGGAGAGCATGAGCCACGTCTTCGGAGTGTTGGCCCAGAAGAAGCTGGAGGACGCCAAGCGTCTCTTAAGGCTGCAGGACCAGTCCAGTGGTGAGTGGGATGACTCTCAGGACGCCACGGAAGCTGCCATGGTCTTTGAGAAGAACCTGAACCAGGCCTTTTTGGATCTACATGCCCTGGGCTCACCCGCATGGACCCTCATCTCCGTGATTTCCTGGAGAAACGTTTCCCGGATGGGGAGGTGAAACTCATCAGGAAGATGAGTGGCCACCTGACTAACATCTGCAGGCCGGTTGGCCCCGGGGCTGGGCTGGGCGAGTGTTTCTTGAAAGACTTATGCTCAAGCACAACTAGGAGCCTTTGGAGCCCAGAGACATTGAGGTGCCCGTCTGTATTTCCCTGGCATCTGGCTTCTGCCTGAGCCTCTCTCCCTCAAACCATGAGGCATCTAAACCACCCTGGAGCCCTCTCCCATACATCGGACCACATGGAAACAATAAAGCTTTTTACTTCAAAAAAAAAGAAAGAAAAAAAAATGTAAATGGCAAAGTAGTGACCAACACACTCCCTCTGGCATCCTGCAATGCTCCGGGCACAGTGCTGCGTGCTGTAAACAGTACATCATATAAAAGGTCTCCCGTGAAAGAGCTGATATTTTAAAATAATAGTAATAAATTCAATTTCTACATTGCTTTTCACCTTACAGCCATTTTGCTTGGGGTTTCACAACGATGTTGTAAGCTAGGCATTATTATCTCCATTTATAAAGGAAAAAATTTATAAAGGGCAGAAAATCATAATCCTAGAGAAAGTGGTCTTTTCATGGACTCATTCAGACATTTTATTTGGTTTAGGAAACAAGATTAAAAAATAAAAAAATGTTAATAATTAAAAAACCAAATGACACATAGCAGCAGAGCTGTTCCGTGTGAGTTACGCCAGGTCATCTCTAACTCAGAATTCCTGGACAAGGGAGCCTCGGGCTGCTGCAGTGGGGCATTTAGAGAGACATGCAGCCTGGGGGTTAGAGCTCAGGCTCAGAAAATTTGGTCAAACCCTGGCTTTTCACCTCCAAATTGTGCTGGTGGCACTTTGTGTCAGCCTTTTCTATACCTCAGTTTCCTCATCTGTAAAATGGAGCCGTAATTGAACCTACCCATGGAATTTTTGTGAGGTTTCAGTGAGGTAACCTGGTTAAAGTGCTTGACATAACATCCACTTCCCAGTAAGTGCATGATAAGTATAGCTGTTCTTATTACAAGACAAAGCAACAGGAGTCACAGTGGAAAGCCAATCTGCCTAGATCCATCCACAGAGCGGGTTAGTGACAAAGCAGAGACTGGAGCCCAGATCCCATCCATCATCCTTTTGTTGCAAATGCATCACAGCTTAATTAGGTTCTGAAACATGGGTGATAAAATTTCAGTTAAACGAGAGAGCAACAGCTAGATACCCTGCTATCCGCTATGGACCTGCAATCGATCACTGTGGCTTTTCCAGGAAGCAGACACACCACAAGTGTCTATGCAGAAAACATAAATAAACCAATTCCTTCGGAATATTCTTGTGTTCCTCCTATGTGTGGGACTGCCTCACAGTTGGACCCTTTATAACATGGTCCATTCGTGATTTGAGGAACCAAATCACCTTAGACAAGCACAAAGGCAGCACAGGCTTAAAGCACGTTTGCCTCTTGCTGTGACTGATACCGCAGTGAGGCCCCAGTGTAGACAGGGCTGGCAGGACAGAAATGGATGTGGAGATTAAAGAACTAAAGGAAAGCCCACAATCATCTTTGAGCCTAGCTTGTGCCTGGTTTTATAAACACTGCTTAGCTATTTTGAGTCACCAGGGACTTATCACTCCCAGTGTCAATTCAGGAAGCATTCTTCTGGTCACTTGTTGTAACCCGGAGAGCTGTGGCCCTACAACCAGCGACCAGAACATCCTTGGCTAATAAGGGCAGACTCTATCACAGTGCATTAAGGCTGAATAAATTTGGGCAATCAAGACTTAAATAATAACGAAACTTTAAACGACATTGAGCTTAATATGATTCTGCAGGCTTTCCACTGCTTAGATCTCTTCTGCTAGAAGTATGTGTTGTTCTTTGCCTTTTGAAGTCATTTCACATCAACCCAGTCAATTCCAGTGAGCACAGGTTGACCCAAAATCTTTATTGGGCTCTTGCGGCACCATTTTCCTGGCTTTTCTTGGAATAAAAGTAGAGCCTCCCTGGGTTTTGAAAGTGCTTTTCTGGTTAATGAGGACTGCAGAGTTTTATCCCTAATTACAGTCGTCCCTTTTATAGTGTCATGTTTCGAGAAGAGCTTGGAAAGTTTGCATCTTAAATGCCAAGCCAGCACAACAGTTGTAGCATATATTAAAATCTGAGTAGTTATAATATTCTATTTAATTCTCTAAAACTGCTAGAGAGACTTCCACATGGACTGTCCACGCATTTCCAGAGAGTCACATGGAGGCCCTCCCAGTCCCACGTGCCGCAGAGTGTGAGCTGGGGCTGAGCTGCGAAAGCTGCGGGGTTGAGAACTTGCACATGAGAGAGCTTGGCCGGTGCCTTTCTCAGCTGTACCAGCTTGAGAAATCTACTCATCCTTCCCCTTCTGAAAATACTAAGGTGAGATTCCCCTGCTTCTCCATGTTAATCATGAAGAATTTAAGACTAACCAGTTTAGAGAGCCTTGCTTAGATCATCTGACTGGATTTTAGCCAATTTGTGTGGTGTTGATATAAATGTTTCAAAGTTTATTGCCCAGCAATGCTGTTGTGCAGATTTTTGTAGTCCTTTCTGGGAGGTTCTGCATATTTAGCTTGCAGCCCTCTAGCTTCTCCTCTCTGTTTTCATGTTACTCCAGTTACTTAACTTCACCCTTAATGCCAGAAGTCTGATAACTACTTTTCTCTTTTCGCAAATATGACGGGTGGTAGCTTCTGCTTCCTCAGTGGTGACAGAAAACAGAGGTGATAATGTTCAGTCTTTTCTACCTTAGGTCACCTTTCACGTTATTTCAGGAAAGATACGCTTCGATGAAGAAGCCAGTGTGGTGGGATAGACTCCGACTTGCTTCCCAACCTCGCCACATGTCACCTTTGAACTCCGCCTCCACATCTATAAAACAGAGTAACGAAACTGCCTTCTGACCCGGAGCTCCCACTGCTGGGATGATACCCTAAGAACCCTGAACCACTGATTCAAAAGAACCTATGCACCCCAATGTTCATAGCAGCACAATTTACAATAGCCAAGTGCTGGAAACATCTTAACTGCCCATTGGTAAATGAGTGGATCAAATATTATGGTACATTTACACAATGGAATACTATGCATCAGAAAGAAAGAAGGAACTTCTGCCCCTCATGACAGCATGGATAGAACTGGAGAGCATTATGCTAAGTGAAATAAACCAGGTGGTAAAAAACAAATACTATATGATTTCACCTATAAGCAGAATCTAATCAACAAAACAAACAAGTGAGCAAAACAGAACTAGAGACATGGAAATAAAGAACAGACTGGCAGTGACCAGACAGGTGGTGGGAGGGGGATAACAGAGGAAACGAGGTGAAGGGGCAAGCAATGGAACACGAATAGAGGACTCATGGGCACAGACAATGGGGGTGGGGATTGACTGTGGGAGTGGGGGTTGGGGTTGGAGTGAGCAAGGAGGGAAAAGGCAGGGCAGCTCTAACTGAACAACAATAAACTTAAATAAAATAAAATAAAATAGTAACAAAGCCAATCCTTAGTTCTCTGAGAATCACAAGATGACACATCCTGAACACTGAGCTCAGTGCCCGAAGCAGCACTTGCCATGTGCTAGATGCCTTTCTCTTCCCCTTCAGGATAGCCAGATGAAACACATAAGAGCCTGCTTTGGAAAGAATATTTGCAATAGAAGCTTCGAAAATTGTTAGCTAGTGAACATGCCCTTGTTTGGTAAGGAATTGGAGAAAATTAGAGAAGTTTCTAAACATGCGACTTCTTTCATGTAATTAACCTTAGACCTTTTAGACAAGAAGTTGAAAGGAAGGCCATCCTACATAAGGAATATATAATCAAGCTGGAGATTAGTATTAGCCTACCTACACCAGAGGACAATATCAGGCTATAATTACTGTGCAGATGCTCCATTAAAATATTGGGCTGGGTGATGTCAGACCCCAGAAGAGGTATGAAACAGTTTCTTCCCAGAGCATCCACGGAGTGGGCACAGTGTAGTGGAGGGAGTATTGATTTTTGACTACTCTAAGTCTTGTTACCTCTTAATTAAGTAAACATCTGTGAACCCCAGTTTAGTTTTTGTGGGTTTTTAGTCTGTAAAACAGTCCAGGGGGTTTCTGATTTACTCACAGGGCTATTTAGAGTGGAGCTTCTCAAATCCCAATGTTTGTACAAAGCACCTGAAGGTCTTGTTAAAATGCAGAGTCGGGTTCAGCAGGTTTGGGGTGGAGCCTGGGATTCTGCATTTCTAGTGACTTCCAGATGATGTGAGTGCTGCTGGTCATGATCCACACTTTGAGAAGCAAGAATTTAAAGAGTTGCATGAAACCCTACATATGTAAAAGGACTCGTAAACTCAGACAGGTGTAAAGCAGTGCTATCATCATCAGCAGCATTCATATATTCTACTGAGAAATTTTCTCTGATAAACACTACTACTGATTTTCATGTCTTTCCCTTCTATGTTGTCCTTTTCTGCGCTTCTAACAGTGCTTATATTAACATTTAGTTTTTCAGTGTAGTTAAGATGGGGCCTATGGGAATGCAACGTGCCTGGCACAACATAATTATTGAAGGAAGAAAAGGGGAGATGAAAAGAAGAAAGAAGGGAGAAAGTACAGAAATACATTGTGTTTTAGGGGTAAGGGGTGTCTGTCTCCTCTTAGGGATAAGGAGATGTAAGAGATAAAAGGGAGGCAGCCCACTGGCATTTTGCATCAGGTGTTTAAGGACAGGAAACCTCACACTAAGTGAAGCTGCATTAGGCAAAGGTGTTTACATAAATAAATGTAGCTTGATAGATTTCCAGGAACTATTTGTGATGCCTCAGACGGCACATGGCTATATCCACTTACAGACCCCTGGAAGGGAGGCAAAAACATGGACAAGTTCTTTTTGACAAAATACAAAACAAAACAAAACAGAAAGCACTTTTAGATGTGATGTAAGGCCATGGGCCTTACGTATAAGTGAACAGCATCTACTGAGCACTCACTGTGTACAGAACACCCAAAGGCAATGCCTTTTTCCAGGGAGCTCGCCTCCTGGCCCTGCCATGACGGCACAGCCAGGCTGGCCCCCAGAGCAGGACTGCTTTGCTTTCTCATTGTTTTGGCAAGCTGCCTTTACCACTTAAGTTTTAGAAAAACTTCAGAGATAATTCTGAGTTACTTTCTAATAATATTCAGACTAACAACAAGAACAACAAAAAAGGTGTATTTAGAGGTGAAGCTTCTCCAAAATTGGTTAGTCAAAGACACTTCATGGCACCATTCCACCCCACATGGCACCCCCATCCCACCCTGTCAGTCCTGGTCCTCATTCCTGCTCCTTTTCCCCATAGCTCTTACCAGCAGCTCAGACATTCAAGGGTTCACTTACTTATTTTGTTATCACGTGGCTTTACCAGTCAGACACAAGCTCACTGAGGCTGGGGACTTCTGTCTGCTTTGTCCGCCGTGTCTGCACATAGCAGGTGCTCAGCAAGCATTGGTTGAAGGAATAAATAAGTACTGAAAATTTATGATAGATACATGTTTAGCCATATCTTCTTGAAGAATTTTAAAAACAGACTGTGTAGTTTCAAGCTTTTAGATGGCATCTCTGCATTTCTGGAAACCACATCTAATGACTCATTATTTAATTGCTTTTCTCCCAAATAAATAACTTTCTGTTTCCTACTAAAGCTGATGATCAATATAATACCTTTCTCAAGATTAGTGCATGTTTATTAAATAGTGAATATGAACAGGACACCTTTTTTTTTGCATCTTTTCACAAGCAAGGTGCTCATGAAGGCACTCTGGAGAATTATCTGACCGAGAGTTTTTGGAGTATTTAAAGTGGCTTCTGAGTCCCTCAAGGATCTTTTTCTCCTTGTCTTGGTGACTAGGGAGTCATAGGAACAGACAGTCACTGAGTCTGTTTTCTCCACAGGAGAAAGTCTTTGATGGATTCCAATCTGTCTCCCACTAACCTCTTGGACCAAGGAGGGACCTACAGCACCTCCTGAGGCAGAGAAGTGTGGCAGGAAACACCAGTCCCCAACTTGAGGTTTCCTGGGGAGGTGCCAGCAGAGTCTCAATTAAGCCCCAATGGAGACAATGCTTCTCTCCTTCCCACAGAGCACATCTCTTGGGGTGCCTTGAAGCTCGGCCCTTCAGTTTAACCTCAGGCTCATGTGGGAGCCACTGAGATGAGCACATTTGAAGGTCTTAACCCTGTAAACATGCCACTGACATTATTTAACAAAGTAGAGTGTCATAATGACCTGATCTTAGAAGTGGTTCAGTGAGAGCTGAATCCTATTTTCAGTCTCCATGAAGTTTTGAGATTTAGCCCAATTTCTAGACCATCCTCTACCCAGGCTTGAAAACAGCTTTACTTCACACTTTGCAGAGGGAGGTAAGTGAGCTTCTATGTGAAAGTCATGGTGCCAAAGACATTCATGAACATTAAAAAAATGACTGAACATGGCTTCAAGCCACTCAGCCTATTTCTCATCCCGCCTGTGCCTTGCGGATTTTATGCAAGTTCAGAGCGATCTTTGAAATTGGTGGTGGTTATGAGCTTGGAGCAACTCTGTGGGGCTCTCAGCAATATAATAAACGAGCCCCTTTGAAGACCAGCCATTGTAGCTGGGCTCTTTCTGTGCTGTCTGAGCCGATTTCCCTGGGATGTTCTGCAGTGGTGGGAGTGGCCCACCAGCACATGTCTTCTGGTTTCAACTTGGGGTCTGAAAGAGAAAAGGGGGACAGGGAAACAAGTCCTCATATTTTGTTAAAGAACTGGCCGAAACACTTTTGCTATCCGTTCGATATAAAGGGATATCACCTGGGATAAACCATCCCACACCCATGCACCTTGAACTAAAATAAAACAAAAGCTGCCTTTCATCTGCATGTACTTACTGGCCTAGGCAGCAACAATAAAAAAAATAAATAAATAAAAACAAATCTGTTATCTGCCAGGAGATGAAGAAGACTTGTTTGTGTATCAGGAGTCACAGATTATTTCTTTAGTTGAAAATAAAGACTATGATTTGAGGTAATTTTCATGTTTTTATGATGAAATTATAGGCCAAGTCAATATTCTCTGATATCAAGATGAAAATTTCTTGAATATTCTTAAAGGTAATTAACACTTTTGCTTTTGACTTTTGACTAAATATATTAAATGGCTAGTATATGTTATTTTAAATAATCCAGTTCAATAAGGAAAATACATTCATGTTGCTTTTAAACATATTTAAGCCTGACTTATTTGGTCTGATATTTCAAGTACAAGTTTCAATGGTTATTTGCATGCTATCTCATATACTAGATGCAGGTTCAACCCATTTTTGTTGAATGTTTTCTTTATTTGTCAAAACCGCACTGTGAGATCAATATTGTTAACCCTACTTAGCAGATGAAAGGACCTAGGTCACAGAGTTCCAATGTCAAGTAACTAGAAACAGCAGAGCTGGCATCCAAACCCAAATCCAGCCCCCATCCTATCACAAAATGATAACTATTTCTCAAGCTGCAACAATCCATCCCTCTCTGCAAATAAAGTAGTATGTTATTTATTTACAGTGAGAAGACTGAAGAAAGAAGATTGGAGAAAGACTGAGTAAGGGTAAAGTCTCTGTAGAGGCTGATCAAGAGTGATTGCAAGAAAAAGAAGTATCAGGTGAAGTGGACTTCAAGGAAAGTTGCATTTCTGGATACAAATGTGGGATAAAAATGTTCCAAGTCCTTTATATTATCTTTGAAACTTTCCCCAAAACAAGCACAAAAATAGACAAGATCATTTTTATAGTTATTGATCTGTAGGAGAACTCCTTTAGCTCATTTTCTTATATTCTGCCTCATTCCAAAGGGATGTCAGGTAAATATCAGATAATGAGTAAGTGAAGTATAGGTAAAGAACAAAAGCAAACAATGAGTGGAAACCAGAGGTAAGTGGCATGCCACACTAAAGATGAAGGTAAAACATACAAACAAAACCAAACTTAGCAGTTGTAAGATAATAATAACAATAACAATAACAGCTAATATTTATTGAGAACTTGATTTGCCAGACACGATGCTAAACATTTTAACATTATCTGTCTCACTTAGTTTATACTGAAGCTTTATGAAGTAGGTACAATTATTTTCATTATATTATAGATGAAAACACTGAAGCCCAAAAAAGTTAAGGGTCTTACAGTCAATAGATAATTACAGGTGGTGGATGCTGGATTTGAACCCCAGCATTCTAATTTCAAGATCACATACCTGGCTTTACATCCTTAGCGTTACATCAGGTAAACACATAAACACATTGTCATTACTCATGAAACACCAACTGTTTCCTGGCATTTGGGTCTAAGGGAAATGGCTCCTTGTGCCCTCATCAGTGGGGCATGAATGGTTCAGAGGCCAGTGCCTTTTGCAACATCCCCCATGATGCTGACGAAGCTGACATGCCTATGGGTGTCTCCGCCGGGTCCCTCCGTACAAACTGAGGCCCAATGCCAACATGCAATTCAGTCAAAGTGAGTAAAAGTGAAAGAAGCCAAAACAATATGGTTCAAGTACTTAGTGTGGATGGCTTGACTTAATCTTGAGATATAATCTGAGCTACCTGGAGAGATGGATGGACTTCGTGTCCTTCAAGCAATCCTCCATGGAGCCTCCTTAGCAGTAAACATTCCTTGAGCACTGCTCTGCTGGAGGAAAAAGAAAAATCACAACCATATAGAGTGGAGACCATAAATCTGGAGTGAAACTAATCTCAGCTGTGCCTTCAGTGTTATTCAGCAGTCCTATTACAAGTGCTTCTCCCATTTCCCTCAGCTGCTATTCCAAACCTTTACCACTCTTCACAGCTTTCAATCTTCTCTTTTGGGGATGACCTTGCTTCTGAGTCATGGCTTAGCAGCTATCGAGAGTGGCTTCTTTCATTTTCCCACCCATGAGCCCATGAGGCCACCTGCATCTGCACCCACTCTTTCTTTGTTCTCATTCTAGCAAAAGACAATTTTCCTATCAGAGGTAACTCCATCCACTGGTTCAATGAACATTATTCCACCTTGACTCCTTAGGAAATTTGCTTTATAAATAATGTCCTTTTCTTACCTTCAATGTTCTGTTGGTTATTCCCCTCAGTATAAAAATATGTTCATCCGTCTCACTTTAAAAAACAAAAACACATTTAATGACTATTTTTTTTAGCATCCTCATGCATCTTTCTTGGATATCTACTCTTTTACAAAGTGCAACCTAGATTTAGCTTCTGTGACTCCACATCACTTGCTCACTTTTTGGTCCACACTAAGCTGGCTCTACCCGTATCACTGTACCATACTGCCCCACTGCATTTGTTGTACTAACCCAATGGAATAGGCGCTTGAGTTCTCATCTTACATGTTGTCTGGCTGACTATTCTCCTATCCTTGGAGTTGTAGCTTTACCTTCTGTGACATTTCTCTCTCTCTCTCTCTCCTGGTTTTTTTCTGCCTCAGTTTGCTCATATTCTGGTGCCTTGATGGGTCTCTGTTTCTCTGCCCTTTCCTTAAATTACAGATGATTCACTTTTCCACTTGATTCACTTTTGGAGATCTCATTCCTACCAATGCTTTACATTGGAATCTACACCCTGAGCTCTAGTCCCATATCTCCCACTGTTTTCCAAGTAGTGTCATCTGCATATCCTACTGTCGCTGCAAACTGAGGGTGTGCAGAATTGAACATACTCATCTCCACTCTTATGCACACCCCCAGTTGCCGGTCTCCATCTTATACTCTTTGTCTTCGTGCATGTTTAGATCCTTTGCCCAGACTCCCAAGCCGGCAGTCTAGAAGCCTTTGATTCCTTTCTCACATTCCTAACAACACATCTGATATGTTCTCCTCCTTGCAGATCTCTCCTGTCTAATCGGGCCACAGTTCCACTTGATTAGGCCCATCAAATCCTTTAACTACTGCAATCCAGTCCTTGACGTTTGCCCAGCCTCCAGTTCCTGTTTCCAATCCCCCTTTCATAATACAAACACAAAAGTTTGATTATGTCACTCACTTGCTCACAGTTGATCATTGGCGTCTTGTGACTCATAGCATACAAAATTTAAAATCTTTTGTCTGCCTGGAAAACACCTATTCATGTTTCCTATTCCTCTGGGAAGTTTTCCAGGACAGATTTAAATGTTTTATCTTAATCTGCCACTTAACTTTGTGGATCCTTCGATTTAGTAAATCTCACAGTATTTGCTTCTTTGCCATGCTGACTCTCCACTTGTTTAAATGACTTGAGAGCGAAACCTCGCTTTCTCAACTCATATCTGTAGCATGCAGTATACTAGAAAGCACTCAATAAACATTGAATGAGTGAAGAAAATGTATTTTTAAAGTACATAATTGCAGTGAGTGTGAAAAATTTTCCCTAGGGACTTTCAAAGCCTGCCCTGCCAAAATTAAAATCAGGACTGTCCACTTGATTATACATATAACTCTTGGGACAGACAGCAGTGCTTCCGGACCACAATGTACACTATAATACAAGAAGAAGGTGTTTTCCCAGCCCCTCCTGGCACTTTACATACATTTTTAAGGACTCTAAAATTGGTTGTGATTGTGCTTGGTGTCCTTGGCCAACAGAATCTAACTGTTCCAATGAATTTACTAAAGTAGGTGCCAAAGAAGGGATTAGGGAAGGTCTATGCTTGTACTTTCTGAGACACAGAATCCTTCAAGGAGAAAGCTTTCAGTATTTCTGACCATAGAGCCCCCCAGCCCCCATGGAGTTTTCAAACGTTCATCTGAGATCCATCATGTGTCAGGACCAAGGCTCCACAGGCCCCCTTGCACTGTGACAGCTGCCTCCACCTGGTCTCAGTGTGAAGGGACAAGGAGCACTTTGCGAATTTTGTTTTTCAAAACGATTTCTTTACACTTTTGTAAAGAGAATATTAAAGAATATTCTCTTTAATTGATCTCATCCCAACAAGGGACCAATATTCAATTCCTTCTTCATAATAGCTCTCTCTTCCTCTCATGAGGAACATGAGCATATGCAGAACATATCATATATTGAGCAGTCGAAACTGTTAAGATTTACTAGAAAAGTAGAACTAAGGGGTGGTTTCTAGTTGCCTGTTGTTTCAAACCAGCACTTTGGAGGCAGTTGAGGGGTAACTTGAGACAAATACCTTACCTTCCTCTCTCTTACTCTTTATATTCTGTTGGAGGTTTGTATTCAGGCAAAAAGAACCTTTAACCTGGCTATTTGGGGTCTTTTTGCCCAGTCCTTACGGAGGTACACCCTCATATCATTTGTTACTTCAGTCAATATATAATTAATATACTGTTAGAGGTTTATTGACTGATATCTTTATTTTTCCTACGTTCTTTTAAATTGACTTCCAGGTGGAGAAAGCCAGACCTAGAACATTATTTATCCACTTGACCTTTGACCTGGTCTAGAGCTTCACTTAAATTTGTATTTTCATGGTCTGCCTATATTTTAATCATTAAAGTATTTCTCCTCTTTTTTTACCCTTGAAAGACAATCAAATTATTTATTTTGAATCAAGAGAGAGGAGAGAGAGAGTGAGAGAGAGAGAGAGAGAGAGAGAGAGGGAGAATATCATAGGTTTAAAGTCTGCAAGTAACAGGAAAAGAGGGAAAAAAGCAAATTGCCAATGGCTTAAAATGAGAACTGTGCATTATGGCAACTGGTGCTCATTGGTCAAGACTAAAAAACTTAAAGAATTTTTTAAAAGATGCTCACACTTCTGGCTAATTAGTTCTATAAAGAATTGGGACTACAATTGGCAAGACTAAATAAAGTACGCCTTTTTTATCTGCTTCACAGGGTGGTTACAGAATTAAATATGGTAACATACATGAGAGCAATTTGCCAGTTACAAAGTTCTGTACACACGTGTAATATTGCTGGAGCAGCCATTTCTGAGGGACCATCAGCTTTTGGGTCAGTAATTTCCGCTGCAGCTCCATGGGCTCTCTTCCACCGAGTCTCAGGGAGCACTGGCCTTCTTCAACACTGCAGAATTTGCCCTCATAAGAATACCAAATATACCACCTGCAGAGTATTTTATTTGCTTTAAAAGGCCAAGGATCTTTTTCTTATTCAAAAAAATGCAAAAGACTTTCTGTTTTTGAAACAATAAGTGGCACTGACATCTCTCAAGATTGAAAGCACTATTGTCTCATTTTAAGCACCCCCTTATTATTAGGTGAGGATGTTGTTGGAAGGAATGAATAATTAGGTAACTCTTTGTAGGCACATTATATTCCGGTCCCAAGGGGAACATGCAATTGTAACATCTCCTTGGATTATTTCACAAACATATGGCAAATGAAGCACCTGAGCCAGATGTACAAGCATATTAGACTAGGTCTGTTTTAACTTAAAACTGCGAAATACATCAGGTGGTGAAGTTATTTTAGTTGTGAACATCTATCATAGAAATAGTATGAAAGCATCTTTTCTTTATTGTCCCTTTTACTTGGACTGGAAATAAGAATAAGATAGCTTGGAAATCATCATGTTCAGGATAAGATTCCAGGTAAAGTTCAAGATCCAGTGAAGTATGTGATCTGGATTTACATGGGCCTCAGACATCCCCACACAGTTTATTAATGCCCGTCATCAATATACACTGCTGGCAGGCCTTGAATCTCAACAATGATTACTGTATTTTCAATCCTCTTTTCTTCATCTTGTGTTTTCACTCCTCTGGCAATGCATATGGGTAATTTGATATGAAATTTTTTAATGATGAGAGTGTATCTTCTACTGAATCAGTGGGGAGTTTTTGTGGTATTTTTTTAGCCTGCTTTATTGTCACAGCATTGGTTGTTTATTTTACTAAAGAGTCATCATCTGGTATTGGCTTCTTGGAATCATAGTAATCTAAGCAGAAATGCCCACCTCGTTTGCTAGTGGAAACATCATATTTGAGAATGAATGGAAAAAATTTTAATTTGAGTTACTTATGTTTCAAAATTAGAAAACATAGATGCCATTGAACTCCCAAGTGTATAGTGTTGTGCTTGTTCTGATAAGAAAATAAAGAATACACAGGCACAGACGACTATAGTTTCCCTTCAATATATATGAGCAAATTCCATTAGCATTAATGAGAACTCTGCATGTACACTGGAGAGGATGTGGACCACATCACAATGGAATCTAATGCTTTATCTGGTTGAGAGAAATAAAAGGCTTGCTCCACATTCCTGAGCTTTTCCTGAGAAAGAGAAGTACGCAGTGCTGGGAGGATGGAAGCAGTATGGTGGCAGAGGTACCAGGGAAAAGGCACTTACTTTTTCTGGCCAGTATGGTGCAGAGCAGAGATTCTGGGGTTGGATTATTATGGTTGGCAAATGTTAAAGCTGACAATAGAGGCCCACAGAGTATTGAATATTCTGTCTTTGTGTAGCATCAAGATAGCAAAACAAAATATTTATGAACTTAATTCTGCCTCTCAATTTTTTCTGCCCTTGAAATGGCAGTTCTGTGTGGTGATACGTATAGATGTGCCGTTCAGATGTGCTCCCAGCCGGTGCAATATTCCACAGATGTGGTGCACCTGTGTTTTCTTGGTCACCTTGCTGTCACAGGGGTGTCTTAAAGTATTCTCTCCAAAATAAGTGACTAGGAGGTGGAGATGGGAGGGCGCGGGGAGGGGTAGTATCTCCCTCTTTCTCTTTTTTCTCTAATTTATTCTCATTTGGAAAGCCCTGGAACATAGATTTTATTTCTGTCTAAGATGTCAGATTTACCCTAGTCCAGAGATGTTGACAAATCCCTGTGGTGGCCCTGTATGCCCTCATATTCTACCTATCTCACAGGGATGTAGCTATATTTATAATACACACTTCTAATATTGCAGAACTGCTAAGGTCAGGGCATTCTGAGTCTCACAGTGTCAGGCAAACAACCATACAAAACTGTGCGTCACTCAGAGGCCCCTTTTGCAAAGCTGCTAACCCAACATACTCTCCCCTGCACCAATAAGGACACTAGTGTACAGCAGCTCCGTAAATAACGTCGTTTCATTCAATGTTGTTCTAACACAGATGAGATGCCGTAAGAACTTAATGTTTGTTCATATCAATTAGCCTATGGTAAAACTGGTTTTGTTATAGGTTGCTTCACTTAAAGTCACAAGACCTATTGACAACATTGAAGACTTACTGCATTAATGACCCTCTACCCAGCAAGCCCAACACTGATTAGTCTGAGAAATGAACTTTTAGTGTTGGGGGAAACCACACAAGCAGAACACAAATGACTGCTAATGAAGGCACATAACAAAAGAGAAACACTGATTCTGGGCCTTTACCTTCCCTCCCCCTCTGAACATATAAACTTCTAACAGTAAAAGCAATAATGTTCTGACCTTAAAGGGCTGAGGTTCTGTTGCCACTGGTTGTTTAAAGAACCATTGCTCAGCAGCACTTGGTACCACTAGCCCTCACAGCCGGCTGCTGCATTGGCAAACACAAGAACTGGAGTTTAGTCATGTTGGCATCAGATTCTGGAAAGGGGAGGACAGAGAGGGAGGGAGTCTATTGGCCTAAAAAGCTGAAACATCTGCTGGAGTTATTAACAGCTTTTTGGCTGAGTTCAGCAGCAGGGCACCTTGTGGTTGGTAGATTCTTCTCTCAGCAATTCAAAACAATGCAGTTAAAGCAAATTTCTCATTTTCAGAGCACAGCTTAATGAGGCATACAGTATTTTAAAAATAGTCACACTTAAAATGGTCAATAGCAGTGACTGGAATCAGTGGTTACCTTCGGTACTCCACTGCATTGCTAACTTTGCCAGTATAGTTACATAACATGGATTTTTCAAAAGACCATGGAGCTCATGGTTAATGCACTTGTTAGGAGTTTGCATGTTGATGAAGTTTATGCAGATTATTCTACGGTGTAAATATTGGCAAACTTGATCAAACCACTTAGAAGCCTCCTGGCTCTCCCTTCCCCAAATTGTGCATTAAACCATTTTAAACTCAGAAGTCCAATTCTAGCAAAGGTTTTGAGGGGCCAAATTTTGAAAATGAAATTAAACTGAGTACGTGAACATGTGGGCTCAAAAGAGCCCTGGGCTGGAAGTCAGGGGCAGAGGGTTCCTGCCATACTCCTTGTACTAACAGGCTATGTAAATCTTTGGAAAGGGGTATCCCTTAATCCTGTCTCAGTTTCTCCCTGTATAAAATGATCAGGTCTATTAAGAAGCAGGTCTCCAAATGTTCGTATTCAGCTCTGCCACTTTGGGAACTGTGGAGTTCAAATTCAATTTTAACCTATTCCTCTAATGAAATCCATGAGTTGCAACCAAGCTGAGACTGTTCAGCAGTGCCTTTTTGCTTTAGCACATGCGTGGTATTTGAGTGGGGGTGTCAGACAAACAAACTGCAAAGTGAAATAGCTCTGTCAGTCACTCCAAGTGAATGCACCATATGTTGTAACAGACGTGGGCAAAGTGCAAGCAGCCCAGCTGGATTTCCTAGCCTGTTAGTTTATCTGGCCAGATGATAGTGTCCAGCCCCAGAAAGGGTCATGCACAGCTTTATGCCCTACTGATCCAGCATGCTCACTTTGGCAGAAGGGAGAGGGTGATGAGGGAGAGCGAAGGCTGAGCAGTTGTGAGCCAACATCTGTGACTGCCGAAGCTGCAGTCCGCCCCATTCCTCTTTCATCACTTGTCTCTGTGCCCAGCACATGGTAAGAGAGGAGAGAGAAGTTAGCCAAATCATTGTTTCCCCAGGCAAAATGATGACCTGATCCTTCACTGCAGAGGAAAATCAAAGGAGGGCAACACTCTCCATCCTGCATTCTGATCCAGGAATTTGTAGGAACAGAGACAGTATTTCAATCTGTTCAAAAATTACCCTGTTTTGTTTTAAGATACACTTACACCCTGATAGGCAAGGGTCTCACGAATAGGAAGGGGAGGGTCCTTTGAGCCTCTGTAACCAAACAGTTTCCATCACTGAGGCTGAGGGCATATGGTCTAAGTCAAATTGATTTGTCTGGTCTTCTACCTTAATGAAAGCCTCAGGTTTCATTCAAAACTGCTGGGAGTTTTACAGGTTGAGTTAAAAAACAAATTGAAGCCTTCCCACACCTCCCGGAAGGGTTCAGATGGCATGGTCCTTGATTCCTGAATGAACTTAAAAAAACCTTCACAACTTCCAGAGCCCTTGTATCATGCAGGTGAAAAAGGAAGACCTCAAATTCCCTGCTTCAGAACCCACCTGGGTGGTGCCAGTCTTGCTTTTCAGATGAAACAGCGTATCTATGAAAGGGAACCTCATCCATCTGCAGAGAACCTGGGAGATGCTTGTTATGGAACTTAGGGGCTTCGTTGCTATTGCAAACCCAGATGATGCCATACTTTTCCCCCAGGAACACTAGCCAACATGCTGTTCTGAAGTTTGCTGCTGCCACAGGAGGTGTTCCCATTGTTGAACAATTAACACCTGGAATCTCATCTAACCAGCTCCAAGCAGCTTGCCGACAGCCTCAGTCTGGGGGGATTGTAATCCCAGGGCAGACCACCAGCCTCTCACAGAGGCATTTTCCGTGGACCTGTGGCTCTGTGGCACAAATGCTCCCCTGTACCCTTGTGTTATATGGACACCGCCACCCTGTGCAACCATAAGGAGGCCACCTGTGGGTGTAAGGTGGCAGGACACTGGCCCAGGAAGTCCTGCATAAGCAGAGCATATCTCACACCAGTTCGCATGGGAATTCATAACTGAATTCCTCTTCTGCAGAAAGACTGATGAGAAGTAAAAGAAAGGCGAAGCTTCCGCTGAAAAGACAGTGACCTGAATCCAACGCAGCTGAACTTGGCACATCCGTACTACTTGCTCAGCAGTTCCCCACTGAAGCTTAGGGACTCGGCCGCTACTGGAGACTGTCTGCAGTTCCCACCCCACAGATGGCTGAATGGGCAGCCGCAGCCTCGGTGGTGTCCTTAAGCTGCACTTCTGCAGGATCTTACAGAGAACACTGAAATAAGGTTGATAAGAAATACATATCAATTTATGACTCCCCTTCCCCAAGATCCCAACAAATCTGTGTCAAAGACAAGTGTAGACATGCCCTTACACCCACAAGTGTGGATGTCGGTTTGCTGAAAATGTGTGTGTGCGTTTTAAACACAACATCACCTGTCAAGTCAGGGCATGAGACCCAATAGCAAATATTTGTTCGTATTACTGAATAAAAAAGCAATAGTATCTTACTTGAACTTTGGCATATTTTGACAATTGCTAAAGTAAAACACAATTCTAATTGAGACAAAGAGCATGCGTAGTGTTTAAAAAAATTAAGAAGTAGAAATAAGACAATCCATGGATTGTTTTTATTTTGGCCAATAAGATAATAGTTCATTTTAAGTTGCTTAACATGTATATAATAATTTTCCTTTTTTCAAAGTAAAGTGAGATTCTAAGCATTCTTATCACTTACTGTTAAAATATGAGGCATCGTGCTTTTTCAGAGTGAATATGAAAATTTAGGGGTTTAATAATAATTGAATTACAACCAGAATCAACAATTGGTAGAACTGTTGTTCTATAATCTAAAATAAATCTTTTAATGATTTATTATGTAAACAAGAATATTTAGGGATGCTACATAGATGAAAGACAAAGGAGATCATGCAATCTTGGTATCCACAGCAAAGTCACTGAATCCTCATAGCATTCCAAGGGACCATAAGGGTCACCTGGTCTCATATAGTTGTTACATGGGGAGGCAGGCTTAGAGAAGCCACTTGTTCAAGGTTATACAGTAAGGTGGTGGTTGTTTTTTTTTTTTTTTTAAAGAACATATTCCATTTATCAGTATAGTTTTAATGACAAAACCAGACTCCTTTACAAGATATGTTATCAAAGATGAAGTAATCTACTATAGGACTCTAATCACAACATCTGTTTGTCTCACTCCTTCAGATACTCCCCAATACCTTTCCTTTAGAGAAGCGTGGCTACTCTCTGCTCCAAAAGGAGAAAAATTTTGCTCCCAAAGTCCTCAGTGGAAAGTCTGCATTAATATTTAATAATAACCTGTATCAATTCACTAATGAATTAATAAATATTTTAATTTATTGAATTACACAAGAATATGAGATGAAACATAAGAATATATAAGGATATAGTATATGTATGTATATAGTGGCAACTATAAGGAAGGAGCTCTGAGGAAGAGATATCAATATTATTGAGCACTCTTCATGTTCCAAAAACTCTGCTAAGAGACTTTTGAAGTATGTGATTTACTTCAATAACCTCAGTCCTGTAAGGTAGGTACTCTGTTATAAATAAAGACACTGGGACCCAGGGAGAGGAAGAATATTGCCTAATGTTACATCATTACTATGTAGAAGGGGGAGGTTTTAATCTCAGGCCACCCTAACTTGGTCATTTACCCATATGTATAAACACATATGTAGAAGGATGTATGTTCAGGGGAACATACATAGTAAGTGATGGGCATTATAGACAACACCTGTTGTGAGAGTTCAGAGGAGAGATAACTGGATATGCCCAGAATGACCAATGAGGAACCCTATTGGATTAGAGTGCTCAGGCACCATATTTCACTGAAAGAGTGGGACGGGCCTAGTCATGAGGAATGGGTGGGTTTTGACAGGCAGATATGACAGAAAAAAACATTATACTTTAGGGAAATAGCAATATACAGATGATGTATTATAAAACTGTATGCCTGAAACCTATATAATTTTGTTAACCAATGTCATCCCAATAAGTTCAATAAAAATTTTAAGAAAATAGCTTCTAGCCCTGGCTGGTATAGGTCAGTGGACTGAGTGCGTGCCTGAGAACCAAAGGGTCACTGGTTAAATTCCCAGTCAGGGCACATGTCTGGGTTGCGGGCCAGGTCCTCAGTAGGGGGACACATGAGAGGCAACCACACGCTGATGTTTCTCTCCCTCTCCTTCTCCCTCCCTTCACCTCTGCCTATAAATAAATAAATAAATAAATAGAAAATAGCTTCTAGCAGGAAATGCACAGTAAAGATCTATCAGTAGATCAGTCATCTTGGTTAAAAAAGAACATTTCCTTTGGGAAGTTGTGAAACGGGGCCAGAAAAGAAGCCTGGGATTGGACTCTAAAAAATTCAATGCCAGGGTAGAGGGTTTGGACTTAGTACTTCGGGGAATGGGGGACTGAACAAGTTACTTGGAGACAACCTGTGGAACCAGAGAAGGGAGAATACCTCAGATTTTTTACTATGATAGGTCCAGGCATAAGGTGGTGATGGTGATGGTAAGTGATACAATGAAAACAGATGTAAAGGAACTTACAGGGTAAACTAAGCACTGTTCCAAAGAGATGTGGTGACTGACTGTAAATCAATCCAGGTATTATTCTAGGTGGAAGGACCTGGATGGAATAATGAAGGATGTCCAAATTATTTTGGCTTAGATTCATTTGTTGAACATTTAATTGTTGAATGCCTACTACATACTGTGTTCTTTCCTGGAGATACAGCAAGTGAATGAGACTTTGCACTGCTAGAGAACTTACATTCTGGTGGATGGCCTGGGGACTGCGGCTTAGGTTGATAGGACTGGAGGGGCCTCAAGAGGAAGAATCAGTTTTGTTAAGAAGATAATGATTTGGAGGTGAGATTAGGGTAGCCCAGGCTAAAAGGTAGATTAGGCAGGTGATGGTAAAGAACAATATGTCAACAGGCAGATCAGAGTTGGAAAGAGGAATTAGAAAGCCTTATGGAAGTAACCGGTGTCAAATCATTTCTAAATCATGAACTGCTGCCTTCAGAATTCCCATGCATGGGTGTCCTCAGTTCACCTTCATCACTAGATGTATCCCATCCTCTGAACCCGCATTTCGGTAATGCACTTTTTGGTGTCACTAAATTTTTGCCTATCAAGGGTTCATATGACTTGAATATTCATTTGTTTTGCAGCACAGGAAGGTACCCAACCCAGTGTGATTACTTCAGGAGAGTTGTAAAATATTTTCTTTCCATGAAATTCTTTAGGACAATGCTTATCAAAATTTAGTGTCCCTACAAATCACCTGAGAATCATGTTAAAATGCAGCTTCTGATTCCATGTATTTGGAACGGAGTCTGCAGTT
Organism: Tonatia bakeri; assembly: GCA_004024845.1. Lineage (NCBI taxonomy): Eukaryota > Metazoa > Chordata > Mammalia > Chiroptera > Phyllostomidae > Tonatia > Tonatia bakeri. The sequence continues at coordinate 916,104 of PVIA01000011.1, forward strand.
CTGCATTTCGAAGCTTCCTGGTGCTGCTGCTACTGGTGGTCCTCAGATGTAACTCTGAAGGTTTGACCACATTATGTTATCAAATATCATATTGCCCTCTGCCATTGATGATACTGAAAACAGTTGTTTTTAATCTTGTAACTACAAGTATATTAAGACAAAGATGATAAAAACATAGGAAAGTAAACTGTGAAAGAAATGGCATGTGCAAATTTTGCTATATAGCCAAGAGTATGGGTTCAATGACAGAAAAGAAGGGCTAATACACTAAGTTCCTTGACTTAATGCCAGAGAGATTCAGTGACAGCTCTGTCTGGTTTCAAATCAAAAGATGTCCAGAAAAAAAAAAAAAAACACAGTAGCTCAGCTGCGGTTAGGTCCCTCAGGCCTTGGGCATATCTGTGGAGCTGAGGTGGTGACACATTGCATTATCCAGGCAGCTCCTGCTTTCTCCCATGCTTGGATGGAGGTATGTTTATAGAAACAGATGGGGTGCTAAAAGTCAACCCAGTGGTGGGCAAGATAGGAGGAAATGGCAAAATGTGAGCTGTGCCTTGAGATACAATGAGTTTGCCACAAAGAATGGTAGATGGGAACAGTTCACCCAGAGAAACAGCATGAGTGCAGAGCACAGAGACAGGGAAGCAGCCAGTTTTACACGTGTAAGCCATAGGGTGTATAGTGGAAATATCTGCTGCTGAGGCTGACAGCTAGGATGGAACCAGTTGGAGCAATACCTTATGAAAAATTGGTGTTATTCTGAAGGCAATAACCATTCAACCAATGAGGAATCATCCAAAGTGAAAAAGCATCATCTGACCTGGGCTTCAGGCTTCCTGGTGGTTAGCCTGGGGTTTGAGGGAGCACTATTTGGGAGCCTAGATGAGATGAAGATCTGGAGTTGGGCGACTGAAACGAATCAGGGCTAAATGAAGGATGTGCTTTGGGTTTTGAACTGACAGGAGATATGAGAGATCTCTTACTCTACATAGAGTGCGACAGGGGGGCCAAGATGATTCCTGTTTTCCTGGAGCATACAGAAGCTGCCCAGAAGAGAGTCTGGAGGTCAGGAGAAGGCTTTGGGCTGGTGAAATAGAACTGGGCGTACAGAGTGGGAGTTGATGGGGTGGGGCCACAGGTTAAAGTTAAGGCCGAATGCCAGAAAGAAATTGGATGGATCAAGGACTGAAAACACACCATGGGATTTGCAAGTTAAGAAGTTATTAGTAACCACTGCTTGAGCAGTCCCAGTTCAGGTGCGGAGTTGAAGCCAAGTAACAGCAGTTTAGAGAGAAATGAGGAAGGAGGCCTTTTGATCTTCTAGAAGCCAGAGAAAGGAAAAAGAGGTATGTAGGTAGTTGATATAGCAGCTAGGAATTTTGTTGGCATGATTTTTAAGGATGGAACGGAGGAAGCAAATTCTCAAATTAAATTTGGCTTATCTCTCTTTTTTTTCAATCCTCACCTGAGAATATGTTTATTGGTTTTAGAAAGAGGAAGAGAGAAAGAGAGAGAGAGAGAAACATCGATGTGAAAGAGAAATATCAATTGATTGCTTCCCATAAGTGCCCCCATGGGAGATTAAATCTGCATCCGAGGTATGTGCCCTGATCGAGAAACATACCCATGACCTTTTGATATATGAAACCATGTTCCAACCAACTGAGCCACCCTACTAGGACAAGTTTGGCTTATCTGAAATGTCCAAGTTATTTTTGGTTTCAGTTCCTTCACTGAAACATAGAATCTGCCACATTTCTGCTAATATATTTTTTCATCCTTTATTTTTCAAATATATACATTTTCTCTAGAAAGTTGTTCAACTATATCTTAATACTTTCCATTTTAATGATCCTACTTGACATGAAAATGAGCAACCTAGAAATGGAAGGCATCTTAGATCATTTTGTCTAACTTGCTCTTTCTAAGTTGTAATCCCCTTTTAGAATCCTTGACACATTTTTATTGATAGTAAATTGGTGCTTCAGAAGAAAGCCAGTCAGTATGGTTGGACATACCACACTTAAGAGTCTGTCTGTGTGAGTTTACCTGGGATGTGCTTAGCTGCAACTAAGAGATGACTCCAATTCAAAACTGGTTAAGCAACAATGAAAATATATTATTTCACCTAATAAGATAAACCTAAAGTAAGCAAGTTTCAGAAGTTGTAAAGTCAGTGTTTCAACACAATGACAAACATCCAGGATTTGTCTCTTTTCACTCTGCTATCCTCAGTGTAACAGCTAAGCTCCCCCTCATTATCACAAGATGGCTGCCATTATTCCAGGCAGCACATGCAATCACTCACCTTAGCATCTCACGTGGCAATGGGCATGGACAATGAACTGCACTGCCTTGGTTTGTATTTCAGTTCTACTTACATACTTCGTTGGCAAATACTTTCAGTTTTTCTGCCTTTCAACTTCTTCAGCTGCAAAATGTAGTCATGCAATCTACCTTATAGGCTGTTGTGTGGATTAGCATTTATAATACTTAAAAAGTGCCTTGCATATACTAAGTACTTGGTAAGCGTTCTTTACCGAGCATTCAACAATTGTATTTGAGCTACATGCTCATCCCTTTTTCCTTTGTTAAAATTGTTTTTTAAAGATTTTATTTATTAATTTTTAGAGAGTGGGGAAGGGAGGGAGAAAGAGAGGGAGACATCAATGTATAAGAGAAACATTGGTTGGTTGCTTCTTGTTGCACAAGCCCCAACTGGGGATCAAACCCACACCCCAGGCCCGTGCCCTGACCAGGGATCAAACCAGTGACCTTCCACTTTGTGAGATGATGCCCAACCAACTGAGTCATACCATTTAAGGCTAAAATTGTTTGTTGTTGTTGTTTTTTTAATCTAATAAGAAGCTTTTGTTATATTTCAAGCTAATAATAACTTCAACAAAATTTACCACCAAAACATTCCTTTCAAGTAATGATGATTAGCTTTCAGGCTAGCTAATTTTTTCATTCTTAACATGATTCAAAAAGCTAAAGCATTATCAAGTTACTATAAAAGCTAATAGTATAGTTAAAATAAATCTAGCTGAATTTTAATTTGATTAAGTTAGATTAAAAATACTTACAGGGGATATGTTGGCATTATTTTCACAATTAGAAGTCAAAACACTACATTTTCAAATAAACATTGATCAATTCTAACACATTACTGTTCTTTAAGGAATCATCGTAAGTCCTCCTAATGTTCTCATAATGGTCAATCACTTCCATATTTTCAACTGGTAGGTTAGATTTCTCATGCAGTATTTCCAGGTCAATAAGATACTGCTGAAAGAGTACAGGTCCATCCCTTAATCAGGCACTGGCAAAGGGAATGGAGTTACTGAGACTGGCTTTGAAAACTCAGCATTTATCCTTGAAATGGGGCTAAAGCTGTAGATTTATATGTGGCTATATGAATGAAACTTGGGTTCTGTTACCAGGGGAGGAAGAAGAGATGTACGACTCGGGGTGGCAACCAGTGAGTGGTTTTGACCACATAACACACAACTTGCCATTTGCTTTCATTCTATTCGTCACCACTTTGTGCACCTGGGTCCTGCTGAGAGAAGCAACGGGAGGCAAAGTCAGTTTTGTGCTTACTAAGTGCTAGTGCTATCTATGCTGAGAATACACACACTCTAGAGTCTTGCTTGAATCCGGATAAGTGAAAGTTGAAAATATATATAAATACCTCACAGTGTTTTACAATATCATCTTAAACATCAGTTTAAAAGAACTAACATGTCCATGCCACGTTGCAAAGCTTTTCTGTCCACCTTTTCTCACAGCAACCAGGTGATGGGTAAGGAACAGGTATTGGTATCATGTTGCAGATGATTATATGGAGGCTCTTAGAAATCCAATAGGAACTTTGGATACAGAAGTAAGAAATAGCAGCATTCAAATTCAGATTCAGATTACTCATTTCCTAGTGAGATGTATTCTCTATCACAGGGCTTTTCTTATAAAATAAAGGTAATTTGCATTGTTTTCTCCAGCCATCACTAGGAGTGGCTCCTCCAATCCCACAGCCAATAATTTCTTCTATTGTGCCAAATACATGACAGACCATGTGCGCACAAAGCTGACCGCGGCGCTTTTGGCACCATACGTTCCCAGAGAAGCAAACACACATACTTACACATCACTGTTTTACGGAAGGGTTATCTGGAGTCTTTTACTATTATGAACACTCTTTCTTCAAGTGCTCAGTGTTCATTGCTAACTCCTAATTTATTTTTTTAACCAACACTGGCACTGGGATATTTGAAAATGTGATTGCAGAGAATATGATGCATGAGAAGTCTTTTCACAAAAAGAACCGATCACTTAAAAAAACAAAACAAAACACAATTTCATCCCTGAAAGGTAAAATTTGGAAAAATTTCCATTAAAAATCATGTAAAAAAATGTCAGTATCTTACATTTCTTCCTTTTAAAAAATCTTTATAATCAATGAAATGGGGTAGTTAGTGACTTTGAAACACTTATCATTTTAATAGGAAGCATTTGGCATGTTTTGTAAGACTACTATACTCATCGTTACTTACATCATGATATGCCTGATGTTTCTGCCAGAGATCCCACTGGGACCCCTGCCCTTTGGGCACCTGATTAAAGCCTCTGCATCCCATTTCCATGGCCTGTGACAGTCCAAAGACGCCCTGTGATTTCTAGGTGTTTCTGGGACTTACACTATTTTCTTTGCTTCTGTGCTCCAAGATCCTGGTATGCTATTTAGCGTCTGCTCCAACTGAGTCAGGCAGGAGGCCCAAGTTGCTTCACTGGTTTCTAAAACAAAACAAAACACCACTCATTCTAAATATTTCATGAGTTAAATAACCCTACTAAGGATTTTGAGGTTCATAGGGTAGGGCTACAGGAGAATCAGGTGGACTCCCGCTATTAGTCCGCGCTTGTCTGGAACAAGTGTAACCTTACTCCTCCTTCCTCGGACGCTCCAGACCGCTCACTCCCAGGCTGCCCCCGCTCTCACTTTCTGCTCCCAGGCACCTGCCTGGACACTTTCTTACTCTCCTCTTTCTAGGAGAAAATCTGATGTCAACTGTTAGTATCAAACAGTATTTCCCCACTTTACATTTGTAATTCACCTTGTTCGGTGTCTGAACCACAGTAAGTATAAATAAAATAGATTCTTAACAGTTTACTTCTTCTGACTTTTCTGCTCATTCTTTATGATATCCAGGTGGAATCATAAATTAGATAGAGCCGAGGCTGAGGCTGGCCAACCATGGCAGAGGGCCAGCTATGGCCACGCCCATTAGTTATCTTTTTTTTTGTTTGTTTGGTTTAAGGCTGGTTTCACACTCACTCTAAGTAGTTGCAACAGAGACCACAGGTCCACTAAGCTGACACTATTTATGATCTGGCCTTTTACAGGGAAAGTTTGCCCTGGTTGAGGCAACTCTCCTAAACATACTTACCTATACCTAGTGCTTTACTGTTCACAGTATTTCATATACATTAATAATCTCGATCCTCTAGCACCTCTGAAATACCTATTCCCCTTATACTGCAGGTGACAAAATGGGAAAGTGACTAGTCCAAGGTCTTGGAGGTAGTATGTGAAAGAGCTGGGATCAGTAAAAACTGACCTGTCCACTCCAGAAGATGCCCTCTGGAGGGGAGGGAGACATTTGCCATGGAAGGGAACTCACATGTCTTTGTGCCCCAATGGTTGAGCAGGGACCATTGCCATCTGTCCCATTCCATTCACTTCTGAATCCTTGAGGTAAACCTGAACACTTGGTTCCCCTCCCCTAGTCTGTCAGGGGGTAGGAGATTCTAAAGTGGAGATGTAACAACTGCAGATTAATTCTTCTTAACTCTGCACTCATCTGGAGTGAAATTAGAAGGCATGGAAATTCCCGAGTCTAAGAGCTAGACATGGATGCATAGGCACCTCAGAGCCCAGCCGCCACCTTGGCTTGGTTTTGCCCTTGGTCAAAATTGTTGGCTTGGCCTTCACACTCTGAATTCAGTGCTCTTTACACTGTATTTAGCAGACTGTTGCATAATGATAGCACAAATGAATAATTATGATTCCATTAGGAAATACAAAAGAAGGGATGAAATTCCATGTTGGTTTCCAAATGCAGCTATCACCAATTCTGTCCCTCACTGTAGGTGCATGCTGCTCCTGAATTCAAGTGGTGGCCATGGTCTAATTTCTTTCCCCTGGAATCTGGGTGACCCCAGGGACAGGTGTGAGGTGGAAGTGCCATGCTGGGACTTCTCTCACTAGGTTATAAGAAGTTGGCAGTCTCCGCCCAGGCCTCTTGGGAGACTCATTTCCTTTCAGAACCTAGCTACCATTCTGTGAGACACAAAAGCCCCGTAGACAGACCATGGACAGGTGTTCTAGACAAAGGCCCAGCTCATCTCTCAGCCACCAGCCAGCATCAACCTCTGGCCCTGTGAGTATGCCATCAGCCAGCCCAGAGGAGCCTTCAGACAACTCCATGAGAAGTCACAAGCAAGAAGCACCCAGGCAACCCACAAAACTGTGAAAGTTAATACCTTGTTTCAAGCCACTACATTATGGCATACGTCTATGCAGCTATAGATAACCAAGTGAAAGTTTGGAAACAAAAAGATAATTTCATTATATGTGAGAAAAATGAACATATTTTGTAACACCAGTCAAACCAACCAAGGAACCCACTGGACAACTACAATCGGAAAAAAGAATTCCCTAAAGTTAGCGTGACCAAACAAAGTTTCAGATTCCTTTTGCCTCTTTACTCTTGTTGGGAAGAGGTGGGGTGAGGATACAGGTGTAGGGGAGGACATGTATGCAGATGGGAAGTGGTTATTTTAGCAGAATAATGCCTCAGGTTTGCATTCTTTGTTAGCAAGAGAAACTTTTCTCTTGTGGGTAGTTCAGGCATAAGAATCTGATCCTACTCCTGGGGAAAATTAAAGAGGTAAGGAACTCTAAAACACCTACACAGGATAGAACTAGGAAGGAGCATCTCCAAGGCTTTGACTTAGAGAAGTGGGGCCCTGGCTGATGGAAAGACTAAGGGGTTGAGAAAGAGAAGAATGTTGGAGAGCCTCCAGGAACTGGATGGCTTCCATCAGATGCTGCTTTCGCATGCCCTGAACGGCAGTCTTATGGGAAGAAGGAAGAAATGGTTTGCTCTGTCTGCCGTTTTTCAGTGAATTCCCAACTGCCTAATAAAATAAGACTGTCTGTGTTCCTCATAGTGAATTGTGTCTGTGCTTTAAGATCTCATTAGGGTCTGGATTTCAATGAGCTCATTTTCCTGGGCCCTCCCCCCATCCCCCTCCAAAAAGAGTGGCTATCTTGTGGAGTAAGGAGTGACTGAAAATGTTTTCCTTCAACTTTAGAAGAAACAAGAAAGCTCCAACATTGTGTTTCTTGAGTTTTGAAAGGGCTGTGTGTGTGCGCGTGTGTTCAAGAACTAGGTCAATTCTCTGGAATGGTGAGTTTTAGTCTTTCCTTCTCTAACATCTCCCACCCCCCACCCTTGGTAAAAGGCTTGTTGCTTTTACTTTCTCTTCCTCCTTCTCTCTTAGCACTGGGTGTCCCAGTATCCCATTAACCCACCCACTTCTACTCTGCGCTCACCTCTACCTGGCTCTGCACAAGAAAGCTGACTCAAAAGACCTTATCTATGGACTCTTTGCCCTCTGGCTCTGTTGATTTCAGCCAAGGGGGAGCCCTGGAGAAAGATGGAAGAGAGGGATAGAAGTGAGGTTAGGATGATTATTCCCCTGGCTTTTTCTCCAAAGTGTCCCTGACCTAAAGGTCTGAGCTCCTCTCTGGACAGCCTTCTCTGCGTGACTCTCTCATTTTGGGTTCCAGTAACTGCTCCTGCCCCTCCTCTCTTGGACCCAAGACTGGTAACAGCTGTGTTTTTATTAGCCCAGGGTGTTGGACTAACCCTTGTGGCTTCCCCAGAACTCTGTAAATAGTCTCTTTATTAAATTCTCCTGGAATGGTCCTAGTGTGAGCATGCCATCTATTTCCTGCTGGGGACCTGACCGATATACTAGTCTACACTATCGGTCATTTACATCTTCACATAAATTTAGTTCAAGACTTTTCTCTCCCTTGGCTATTTGTAACTTAAAGTCCAACCATGGCACCAAAAGAGCTTTAGTCTCTAGGACTTTCATGGATAAGCAGTCTGGTGGAGTTTGTATTGGTGGGGAAGGAAAGGGCAAAAAAATCAAATCTGCCCTTCATGAATCACAGCTAAAGGAAGCCTTCCACTTATTCGAACACTAATTTTATATAATACCCTGCCCTTCACCTCCAGTAAAACATTAGCTCAGCCAGCGAATGGCTAAGTGAGGAGGGAGAGCTGGTATAGACTGGGATGTGAGATGAATGCATGAAGACACGGGGGTTGGAGGTCGGCTGGTGGCCAGTGGGGGACACACCGACACAAACCTTTTCTAATTGAAGGTTGTGCCAAGACTAACCATGACTACGCACCTAGCTTCTTAAAGGGGGAAACACAGGTTTTCAATGTTATTTCTGCCTTCTCTGTTGTAATTTTGTTAGTTTTAAAACCACTGTGTCTTCAAAAAATGTGGGTGATGTTGGCAATGTTGTTAAAAGTGTCCTGAGTAATTTCTGGGCTTTTAAATTGAAGACCTCCTCAGCAGTAAACAGGAGAGAGAGAGAGATCTAATCACATTGATTGCTGTTCCTCCTAAGCTTCCAGGGGCCCCTCTATTGCTTAAGATGCAATGTCCAAACCTCAGCCTGGAATTCCAAGTCCCAAAATTTGGAACAAGGTTTCCTTTTCAGCCTCTTTTTTATTTTTAGCCCCTCTTCTATTTCTTATCTCTTTATTTTTCCATGCAGTTTAATCTTCAGCCAAATCAATCAACTTCTTTATTTCCGAGCATGCTCTACAAGTGCCCACCTTGTATGTGGCTCACCTCAGGCCTTTGCTCAGCTTTTTTTTTTTTTTTTGTCAGCGAAAATCCCTTCCCTTATACCAGAGAGTGAACTCTTGGAGGTAAGGGTGCTGGATTTCATTTTGTGGGTCTCTCCTACCTTGCACATTCTAAGTATCCTCAAAAGAATGTGTGAAATAAATTAGAGTAGCTGATACAAATGGCAACTTCTCAGGAACTGTTTCTAATTTTCTTTGCTTAAGAAAAACAAAGTTAAGGCTCAGAAATGAGAGTGGTAGACAGCCAGCTTTCTGTATTGTAGGACAATTCTTAACTCTTCAGTCAATCCATCTTGATCTTTCCATTAGACCACATTCACGTACAAGTGTGAGGGCAAGAATTAAGTCTAGATTAAAAATGACTTTTCAGTATTTCCATTTGCCTGGTAAGTGCTCCATAAATGCAGACTCTGTTGAGGACTGATAATTTGTAAGCTTTTCAAGGTGCTGTGGGGGAGGGAGCAATTTTTTTTTGAAATTTTATTTAGTTTTAGAGGGGATGGGAGGGAGACAGAGAGGGAGAGAAACATCAATGTGTGTTTGCCTCTTGTGCGCTCCCTACTGGGGACCTGGCCCACAACCCAGGCAGGTGCCCTGACTGTGAATCGAACCGGTGACCCTTTGGTTCACAGGCTGACACTCAATCCACTGGGCCACACCAGCCAGGGCCAGGGAGGGGACAATTTTTTTAATGGTTCCTCCATGTTTATCTGGGTAAAGAAGTTAAGAAAATTGGATCTAAAGGAAAGCCAGGAAATACAGAGATAAAGTTGAAAGTTTAATTTTTTTTGTTGGGAAATGTACTATTCTGGTCTTTGATATTCCAAAGAGATTGCTTCAGCAAGAAGTTAAGGTTAGATGTGGCCCAGTGCCTAGTGAAGTCTTGTGGGAAGCCAAGGGAAGGCCGTGGGTGAAGCAGTGCAGAAAATGTTACTGTCAAATTTTAGTTGTTCCCCAAAGATAGGCCCCAGCTCTAACATTTGCCCTGTGCTTTATAATGGCATTTGGGGAATCATTAAAAAACTTTTGGTGTCACTATTTTAATTAAGAGTGAAAGTTCTACATGGGCCAGGCATGCTGGGGCCCCATCAGTAGTGGTCACTGGGGAGAAATGGAATGTTAAGTAAATGCTGGCTCTGGCTGACGACCACTGAGTCCCCAGACCCCTTACTTAAAGCATGTCTTGAAAGGATACTTCGTCTAGCAAGGAAAGTGATGTTGGTACACTAAAGTGGAATGTTAGGGGTTCTCTCTAAATCTAGACCTATGTATGACCTGTACTTCTATCTGTACTACTGGTATCCACTGAATATAGTCACATAATAAAATAGATTAAATTTTTTGATAAAGCTTGCTTAAGTGTTGTGAAATTGAATATATGAAAAGCTAGCCTTAAGTCTTAAAATATGGCTTTAGGACACTGTCTGCCACATTTAGAGCCTTAATTTTTAAGCTTCATTCTTAGTACCTTGCTTATGTGAGATGCATGAATTGGCAATCAGTGAGGTTATACAGTGTGATTATTACTATATCTACTTTCGAGATTGTACAGTATATTGTTTTATTGACTAGCAACAACAGTATTTTGAAAAAATACTTTCTTCAGGTTACTCTATTTTATGATGAACAGAGCAACCCTTTTCAAATTCCCCATTTACTATAAGACACAATTGCTGAATGAGCGTATTCTGTAACCTAACTACATTCTTTGACTTTGGAGGGGATCCAGGGATATTTAAGAACAGTGCAGTCTCACTATAATAAAACACTGTATGCGAAACAGTTCCCAATAACTGCTTACATTAGAATGTTATGTAGTTAGCTGTTACTACTTTACCCAGGGTACACTGTATCAGAGAAAACACTAAACTTTAACTATTTCCTCCTTGGGGAACCTGAGAAATCACTTTGCACAGATTAATGTGTTATATATTCTATGCTCTGTAACAATGGCACTTGAATGCAGATTTTAGTACGCTTACCCTTTGTAGATATCGATGTCCTCGGAAACAGCGATCGACAAATACAAGCATGTCATGTTATGGTTTTACACATATTTAGAGAATCCTGCAGCATGCTAAAAAAAAAGAAAAAAAAAAGGTAATTTACTTACAACTTTGCATGGCCCAGCAGTACCACAGTCAGGAAATACCTCCTGGGCTGCAGACACTAGTGTGTTAATGCCTTTGATTACTTTCATATGGTACTCTTGGAATTGTTGAAACACAGCTGCCACACATCAGAAGGTACTAGAAACAATCTGTTGGACAATATAGCAAAATGGCAGTAAATGAATTTCAGAAATACCCCATGCTAGTTACTAGGGGACAATTTACATAAAAAAGGAAAAATAGTAAAAATTTTAAAAGTGACAAACTCATCAGGAAATACCCCCAAAAGTAATTAGATAGCTACTCTGTTGTAGCTCTAGTGAATATATCCCCCAATATTGATTAATATAGATTTTCCCCTCAAGATAATTTTGTTTGGTAAGCCAGTTTTAGAGGACTAATTATTATTACAAGGTAGAAAAATTGCCTTGCTAGATCACACACATCTGAAGGATTGTATCAGTTTCTGTCCCTAGCTTTTAAGTATTGTAATACCTCACCTGACACAGCAGCCACCTATTCTATTCTTAAAACTTTCCCGTGACAATGATTCAGCAGTGTGTCTTGGAAGCTCACTTGGTGTCAAACTAGCCACCTAAAAGGACTTGGGAGACATCAGATGTAACCCCTGTGGGTATGCAAAGTTACTAATACACAAGACAGAGCCTTGAATTCTGTCTGTAACAAAGTCTCCAGTTACAAATATTTAAAAGCAGGCACAATTTTGAGGATCTGAGTTTTCCATAAAATATACAGATGGTTTTAGTGCTGCTAATGGACTGAAAGGTTAGCCTATATATTGCCAATGGATCACAAATTCTCATTATGTGCTGTTTTAACAGCACTGTTTAGAAAAGACAAATTCAGAACAGCAGAGACATCTGATTCTCTAGCAAAATGAGCATTAAAAGTACTGATATGTGAAGAAAGTATGTGAAGATGTCAGAGACATGAGTTTGAAAATGATCTTTCAACACATAAACAAGTTAAGACTGTATCGTAAGCTTGAGGCAGAAGTTTACCTGGTTTTCATTTACTTGAAAAATAAATAAGGTAAAGGGTCTAGAGACATTATTTTTTACAATTATCACATTTTATTATTTTTACATTATTGTGAACAATTATCCCAATTGCAGGGAAATTGACAAAGAATATTTCAAATTCATTGATGCAATAAATTCATAAGGAGCACTTATTCTGTGCCAGGCAGTAACACGCTAGGGAATGCAGCGGGGAGTAACATAGACCAATGCCCTGAATTTTTTGGTACTCACGTTTTGTTGGAGATAGACAGGCAATAGACAAGAAACTTAAAAAAAATCAAACAAGATAACTTCAGCCAATGATAGGTGTCATTAAAAACATGAGACTAGTCATGGCTGGTGTGACTCAGTTGGTTGGAGCATTGTCCTGCAGACTGAAGGGTCATGGGTTCAATTCCTGGTCGGGGCACATGCCTAGGTTGCAGGTTTGATCTCCAGTTGGAGTGTGTACAAGAAGGCAACTATGTAGATGTTACTCTCACACATTGATATTTCTCTCTTTCCCTTTCTCTCTCTAAAAAGCAATGGAAAAATGTCCTTGGGTAAGGATTATAAAAGAAAAAATATATATAATCTCATATGTTATGACTGTTACCAATATGAGGCCTATTACTTATTAAAAGAACATAGAACTATATAATGTGAGAGAGTGTCTGTGAGTGGGGAAGTGGGTCAAAAACTTGTATGGGCAGAGAAAGCCTCTCCGAGGAAGAGGAGGAGGAGTGTAAGCTGAGATCTGATTTGACAAGGACCTAACTTTGTGCAGCTTTGACCAAGAGCATTCTAGAGAGAGGGAGCAGCATATGCAAAGACCCTCAGGTAAGCGCAAGTGTGGCATATTCGGGCGGCAGATGAGGCCAATGAGAAGTGAAGACTGATTGAGGTGGCAAGAACGATGCAATTTTTTAAGCAGTCTAGTATCCTTAGATTTCAAAGCTTGAGCTAAAAAAAGTAAGCCTTTTTAAGAAATGGAAAATCATTTCTGACTATGGACATAATCTTAGTTTTTACCTGTTCTCCCAATTGTCAGAGAACATGTATTTCCTCAGAAGACTTAATCACTTGGATTTTGCTGACTCTTTTCGTGCTTGTGAGTGCTGGACATCAGGCCTTCACAAAGTCCCCACCTTGCCACCCAGTCATCTCTGGAGGTCCCCAGCGGCAGGGCACAGATGCTACAAGCAAATCCATCCCTTACTATGGGGCTCTCTGATCGTCCTTCTCCTTCTGTCGCAGCTGCTTCAGTGGGTACTGCCCTGTCTGCTGGCTCCAGTGAGACTCTGGGCTGGGTCACCTCTGCTGAGAATGGCTCCTTTCAGTGCCAAGGACAGCACCACGTCTTTACAACACCTTTACCCCAGCTCCACGATGCCCCGCAAACCCACCCAGCCCCAGGTGCCCACATTGTATGGGATTTCTACGACTAGGGGAGAATGCCTCCTTTGTGACATTGCCCTTATACAGGCTCAAAAACATGGCTACTTATGACCACCGTCTTACAATGTAGTGACAGTCCTTGCTATTTCTGTTGACAATACCATGGATTTCCCTTCCCCCATCTCATACCTTCAGATTCACATGACATAAGTGCAGGGGATTCTGGCCAGGAGACAAAATGCAATGGGATCATCACTGCTCTCAGAACTGTTCTTCTCCTCCAACAAGAAGCATGCTTGGTGCCCAGCACTCTGTTCCTCTGAGTTAGAAATTTGCAACTGGCGAGCTGCAAGAATTTTCAAAACACGCAATACCTGACTACTTAGTCAGGGGCACTGACCTCTTTTCCCTCAGATTGTCAAATTAAAAAAAAGACAACAGCCAGTACAATAATAGCCATTCAGTGTGAATGAATCAAAATTATCCCTATTTTTGGTCAGATTGGCAAAAAGTACATTTTTTTTGGTGTGCTGCAGAAGTTTAGTGATTAGTTTATGTGTGCCATGTGGTAAAAAAGGTTGAAAATTGATGCTCTAAATTATCTTTGGAGTCACGCAGATACAAGTTTGACAGGCCATTCTTTCTCATTTCCCCATATGTCCAGACAAGGTGGATCCCCCAAATGGACATTCTCTAATTGGCTACTCCCTGTGCAGCTACGTCATCTCAGTCAAAGTCTCCACCTCTGTCTGGGTTCGCCAGTAGCTGGTGCGGTGCAGCCCAGCAGTGCGTGAGGCTGTGCCCTGCTTAGATGAAACTTATGGAATATAGGAGGACCCCAGAGGATTCTCTGGCCTCTCTCGTGAGGAGATGACCTCCATCAATTTCAGGATCCTTTCCAGACCTGGAATGATTTTTTTCAGGCATAGATAGTACACTTTCTGGTTCTAAAAAGTTCTTTTTAGGGCCTTTTGTGTCCTTTATGATTGGCAGCTGTTCAGGCCCACAAAGCACTGCTGCATACACTGTCTGGCCAGATGGAAGGGCTGATTCCCCAGGCTATTGCTCCACCACAGCCACACATTCTTTATTTCAGTTCAAGCAAAACTCTGGCTCATACCTCCAAAAGCACATCCTTTCCAGGTTCATTCCTGATTCTCACCACAGGGTGCATTCAATAAACTCACTCTCATACCATGTGATGTCCCGATGGGCTACCCCAGAGAGCTGGGCGTTTTATGCAATGCACAAATGCATGAGGGACTGGGGGCCTGTGTTCTGCTTGTCCAGCTGTGCCCCCAGGAAGGGCTGTCAGCTTGAGAAAGGCGTGTCTTCTTTGTAACTTGGCCATCCACAGAGGCTGCCTTTCATGTAATTTGCATAAAGGCACTGCTTATGCTGTCCTGACCGGAGTTGGTAGGAGTGGCTCATTTCTCCATACTAATTATGTCCTCTGGGAGCCAGCCTAGATTTTCCATCCTCTTTGTCCTCCCAACAGTCTCACCAATTCACAGAGAGAAGACAGATCATCCCCATGTCTCTTAAAAGGACTTATCATTCAAGAAGCTAGGGTGGCTCCTGCTTCAAATACCCAAGGTGTTACTCAAATCCTCCAATGAAAGAGTTCTTCATGCTGGCACCTCAACCCACACAGAAAGTGGGCACTCTTGCAGCATCATAGCTAAAATAGTGAGTGTTTTAAGGTGTCTCCAGAAGCTCCATTAAAGTTAGCAACATGGTTTTCTTTCTCTTTGAGGAAATAACCCGATGGCCACCACGTCTCAAGAACATCTCTATGCACCTGCATGGCAGCAGCGGCCCAGCAGTTGGGCAGTGGGTGAGAATGTGCTCTGGGCTTTGTGCTGGCAGTGTCTGCAGGAGGAGTCTCCCAACAGGACAGGAAAAGAGGCAACTCCTTCTTATAAGCTCTTGTCACCACCCACTAATGTAAAACTCTAGGCCTCTGCAAGTTCTTTCTGTGTTCTGTGTCAGTTCCCACGCATCAGTCTTGTTTTGGGCATATTAGAGGACTCCCCCAGTTCTGTGCTTGGTGTGTGAACCATGTCTGATGTTTACCTCTACCTCTTCCACTAGATATTGACACATCTGTCCATCCCAGTCACCTTACCAGGGGGACTACAGCATCTGATGGGCCCAGCTGCTGTTTTGGCAGGCTACCACCACTGCTTGCATTGGAACTGAGACATAGGGTGAGGGACTAGGCCAGGAGCTAATCCAAGTGACAGATGCTCTGATGTATTCATAATCACCCCTCCCTGGCTCTGTTCCTGACCGAGCTTGTGCTTAGTTCTCTTTTCCATTCGAATGAGATCTGCCTAGGAAGCTCCTTAGCTCATCATACAAATCGACTTATGGCAGGCCCACCTTGCCTGTTTGCCAGACTCACAAAGCTCCCTCCTCCCTCAGCTTGTACATATATTTTCCAAGTCTGATTAGGTCAGGTGTTTTGTTTTGTTTTTAATTTGCGATCACTCTGTCCAGTTGTCTTATAAGAGAATTTGAAATATTCAAGCTCTTTAGCAATCTCTTAAGTGACAAAATACATTAATGACAGATCCAACCAGCTCTTTATTCTCTTCCAAGTTCTATTAATGCAGTAATGTTTCAAAAGTTATAATTAGGATTAATTTGTTTGGTGGTTAATGAGGTCAACCTGCATTAAGAATGCGTAGTAAAAAGTTAGTGTACTTCATTTGTATTCAAGAATAAGTGTAGTAGATGAAATAGTAAAATATCTGAATTTAAATGTAAGTTGTAATTGTTTCAAGAAGCTAAGACTCCTTCATTAGGTGCATGTACCACTATTCTAAGTTGGGTATTTTGTACAGATGCATATCTATGGGTTTGTGTGCATAAGCTTCAGAGACCTTTAACGACCTCCTCCAAAAATAATAATGCATTCTGAGATTTTCTAGGTTAGAGAACTGTTAAATAGTGGAGGTGATATGTAAAGGTTTCAAAGCTTATGTTGATGAATAGATTTAATGGACTGATAGGTAACTCAGGGTTAGAGCAATTGCTGCCAACATTTTCAAAAGTATTATTTCTCCAACTCACAAACTGTTGCAAATTTGAGCAAATTTAAAAGTTTTACTTTCAATTTGTAAAACAGATGCCCAGTGATATGTTGGTAAATGTTACACAACCAGCTGTCCAGGAAGGGGGCGGGGGAAGGGCTGCTTTGTAGCCTGTGTCTATTTCTGTGGTGTAAATACTCCCATTGTCTGGAATTTCAAGCTGCCAACATGACGTTATTGAACATGGAGTTGGGAGGAGAAACACAGGAACATACCGTTTTATGGTATTTAAGCTACACAGACAACATAGGTGTCAGTAACCTCAAAAGCAGGGATATGAGTAAAACATAGTAAATGAATAAGGGAGTGATGGGTTTTAAATACATTTTACCTTTGTTTTTAATGCAGGTTATTTAATTATGAGTTGACTTAATTTTAATAATAGCTGTATTTAAGAAGCTGCTCAAACATTCTGAACATTTCACAGTCACCCCTTGAGAGCCAGTGGGATCTGACTACAGCGCAGCAGCACATACACCCACTGCTCAGGATGCTGGGAGCCCACTTTGGAAAGTGAAGGGCACAGCACGATGGAGCTGGAGAGCAGTATGCTAAGTGAAGTAAGCCAGGCGGTGAAAGACAAATACCCTATGATCTCACCTATAAGTGGAACCTAATCAGCAACACAAACAAGCAAGCAAAATATAACCACAGGTACTGAAATTGAGAACTGACAAAAATTAAAAAATAAAGTGCAGGGCACAGACGACAGCCACACAGCTTCGTGCCACCACTCCTGACAAGTACAGGTGCCCCATCATTTGTGGATATGTTGGAGAAGCCTTTTGTTATAATACAATCTCAATTAATTAGAATCCTTAAAAAATATCTCAGTAAACCAGATTTTACTTTTTTAATTTTTAGGAAGAGAAACAAGTTATAAGGTTGATATAGTGTTTGCTTAAAAAGGTTTCTAAGGCATTACAGAAGTGGGCACACATAGGTTTACAGTTGGTAAGGAAAATAATACAATAATTAATAAATAAGTACATAATAATGAACTCTATGTTTCATGTACTCACCACTAAAAACCTATTTTTCCCACCCTGTATATTAACTCATAAAAAAACCTCTTTAACGCCCAAACAGCTTAGAAGTTGACGCTATAAGCTTCCTATGTCCCGTAAAAGGACAAACAGGTGAGCACCGTGAAGTACAGAGGAAGGTGAAGAGCAAACCTCCGTGAGGGAAGCTGCCTGCACAGCACGCCTGGACCAGCAGCTCCGTCCTGTCCTGCCGGACTGGGAACGGTCAGTCCAGGTGGCCTGCCCCTGTTGCCAGCACACAAGATGGGCCTGGCATCCGCCCTGAGGGGCTCTGCCCGAACAGATGTGTGTGCGCTCAGCAGAGGCACGCACATCCTTTCCCTCAGGAATTCAAACTGCAAGAAAGAAAGAATTTCAGTTAGTAATGCAAGTGGAAGCTGAAACAAGGTCAGGAGCTAGCACCTGGGCCAGGAACATTATACGGAGAAATCTTGAGTAAGCAGAAGACAACAGTGATGTGCTGAGCAAAGATGCAGACATGTTATAAATGAGTAGCTGGTCCCAGGCGACCTAAATCCTGGTCAGCTGGCCAGTTCCAGACCACGTGTAAGTAATCCTTTTAGTAAGCCAAGGTAAAAACTAACAAAGAGTGAGAGAACACCTAACGTAAGTGCTCATATCACAGATGGAATCGTAATGATATACAAAGAGGCATGAATTTAATCCTAGTATTAAGTTTTTGCTAAAATTTGTTCTGAACATCCTTATGAACACTGAAGTGAAGGATGGACAAATGTTTTCAATGAAAACTTCAGAAATGCGGCAGAAATGCTTCATAAGGCCATGTCTTAGATTAATTCTGAACTGTAACAGCCTCATTAATTAAATAATGCAGAGAAGACATTTTACTGGGAGCTCAGTATTCAGGGTGCAGACATATAGTTTCCTGAGAATTTAACCTGAAATAAAAATGTTAGAGAATCTTTCATTATCCTGCAAATATCAGATATGAAAGGCAGCTGTATGACAAAATTATAGGTCAAATTTTCTGTTTCTAATACTATTGATAGTCTAACTACCATTCCACGCAATCATGGTTGGTTTTCTGGTGATACACCTAGGCAAGGCACTGCCTTCAAAAACTTCAGAAAAGTAACATTTCCATAAGTTTCTGTAACATGCAAAGTCCTTTGGTTTACTGTCTTCCATTGGAGCCTCTTAACTTTGGGAGACAGGTTGACACCATGATCCCATTTTCCAGTGAGAACACTGAGGGTTGGAGAGGAGCCTACCTCTCTTGCACAGCCAGAGAACATGGCCTCCGGCACTTTCACCCCAGGAAGGATAAGAATGATAGCTCAGGTTTACTGAGTCCCATGCCAGGTGCTGTTATGAGCATGTATTCCTCCCATTTTATGGATGACGAACCTGGGAACTCTACTATGTTACTAACAAATGAAGAGAGAAAATTGTAAACTGCTGATTTTTAAATGTACAGGCTTTGGGGGAACTGGGGAGCTTCGAGTGAAGTAGTTAATGAGAGCAGAGTCAGGGTTGGAAAGTAAAGAAAGTTAGTTACATAGGGCCTGTGGGCAGAACAACAAGGTGAGCTAGTTAAAGCAGGGACAGGAAGTCATAGAGGTATGTTATCAAGCAGAGGTGGGCCAGTTAGGAACTACTTGAGAATTGAAACTGCCATTTTCCAGACTGAGAAAACAAATGAGAAAAAAATAGAATTTCTACAGGGTACTGAATGGGAACCCAGGGAAGAGATTCAGCTACCCAGATTTTAGGAATCTATGTGGATGGTGCTTTTGTTCAAAAAGTGGAGAGGGTATATCTTGGTTTTCCAGAATGTGTAGGCTCTCCCTTACAGCCTTGAGAAGATGGACAGAACCAGAATTTTGGCCAAATAGAGGACAGTGAGGAAGAACCAGTTACCAAGTTAGACTGAGATATATTGGGAGGGGTGGGCAATGAATATTTGACTTTGCTACACAATTATCCATCTGTGTACAGCTTGCACCTTCAAAATCTGTACACACCACAAAGATTTTAGCCTCAGTCCCTAAATGACTCTATGTTGTGGAAAATTCCCTTTGTTTAGTGGCAGCAGTGAGTTTTGCTACTAATTAGCACTGTCTTCTGTTTGGGGATCCCCAAACTGGCTTTATCATCCCCTAAATAGAAAACACATCAAGATTACTTTGTAAAACATTTGGGTCAACCAAGCATTTACTGTAATTAAAGATACCCAGGGGCTTCACTGATGGACAGTTTGGAATCACCTCTGTAACATTCCCAAAACGCACCCATGCCCTTCCCCTCTAGTGCTATGATCTTTTAGATTGCAAGACCAGCATAACCTATTGCCCAAACTGCTACAGTGGTCGCTACACACAGAGTTAGTTGGGATTCCTGCCACACCCTCTTCTCATTGTCTCTGGTGGGTCTCCCCGTTTCCATGGTATCAGTGACAAGAAGAATGACCATGTACCCTTCTCCAGCCCAGACCCCTCACCTGATCAACTTCACATCTGCCAGCTGACCATGTCCACTTGCATATCCCACTGGCACCTCAAAATCAACTTGCCTAAAACAGGACCATCATCTTTCTATTCCCTTTACCCCAACAAACTACTCAAATGTCTGAGATTTGTGCTTCTTCCTTTCTGTTTGCATAAGCCAGAAGTCCTGGTAGAATATAACTTAGTAGAGCTGGATTTTATATATCTAGGCCTGCCCTCTCCCAACTAAGCACTCACTAAATGGCAATGAGAAGGAGCTTTCTAAAGTGCAGCACTAATTTTGTCATTCCTCTGGTGTAAAAACTTCTTAATTGCTTCCTATATTCTCAGGATAAAATGACAACTCCTTAAAGTGATTCAAGAGATCCTTGCCCATTTAACGCCTACTCTCTCCATCCCTCAGTCTAACTTCCCGTCACCTCCACACCTATAATCCCTTCTGTGTGTACTACTCCTTTCTGCTTCTGAGCCTTTGCTCCTGTTGTTCCCTTTGCCAACACCTATCACTTACTGCCTTTGACTTAACTCATATTATCTTTTAAGTCCCAGCTTAGATGCTGCCTCCTCCTGGAACACATCCTTGATTCTGAAGACTGAGCCAGACATTTCTTCTATGAGCATATACCTACATTAATACTATGACAGTTACTGGGCTGTCAACACCTTAACAGCAGGTGCCTGTTGACTCCCAATTGCAAAACAGTGCTTAGTACAGTGCCTGATATAGGGTTGCTATTTACATTGTTTATACTGAGCACACTGTATCCAAAATACCTACCTATCCATTGAATAATAATGACATCAATATAAATTCAGTGAGTAAATGAAGCCTTATTTTAAGTCTCCCAAATGCACCGTACTAATATGAAGGCAGTTGAGAATTATTGCATATCTTGTAATCTTTTGTCCCAGAGGAATTTTAATGGAAATTTGAGTCATTTATTTTTTCAAATTCGCTTCCATTTACTTTACAAAACTAATTCAGCACCTGTCTAATTCTCTCTTTCCATTCCAGTTTTAGGGGCTTTAGTATTTCTTTTACTAACTCCATTCCCACTCGTCCTCAACCACGCCAGCTGCCCATATCAGAGACAACGCAGGAACTCAAAACCGTTGCATGCTTGAGATCTGAAACACTGGCCGTTCCCTTGGAAACTTCCACCTCCCTTTCTCCTATTCTCTCACAGTTAGCATGTCAAATGCCTTCTTGCTTCTTGAAGCTTTCCTCTGGTATGGGGGGTGGGCCCACTCACCTGTTGTGTCACTTTGCCTCTCTAGTACAGACCACGTGGCCAGCTACTTCAATGATGTGTTTCCTGTCATATCCTAATCCCTCATTCTTCTTACATTCAACATTTCATCAGTGATGGGTGACTTCCAAGGGGGCTTTCTCTTCTCACCTTCTTAGATTGCTGAAAGCTGCCGCAGAAAATAGTGAGAAAGTGCTGATTAGGTCAGTTACAGATTTGTGCAACCTCATCAGCTGAAGCCCAGTAGAACCTAGTACAATAAAAAAGAATTTCTTCTATTCTTCTTGCTGTTTACACCCTATCAAACCTCCCACAGAGGTTCCAAACCATCTCTTCTCCTTAAGCCCTGAGCAGAAGATGTTCCTGACTGTCAGAGAACTTCCTCTGCAGAACCATTGGACTCACTGAGCTGATTTCCACTTTTTACCCTTTCCCTTCTAAAATCCTACCATTGGAAGATGCAAAGCCTTTGGGAAAAGAGATTCCAGGGAACAGATGGAAGCTGAGAAAAAGTAAGAATATTCCTTTCCTGAAAATGAGGGAAAAGGGTAGAGATAAAAAAGGCAAATCATGAGAAATGTGGAGAGAATTTGAAGTAGGAAAAAGTCCAGTTTGGAGACTAGACATCAAATTCTCTCATTTTCTCCAAAGAGGTTTCTTCACCGTATTTTTTGGACCATAAGACACACCCAGGTTTTAGAGGAGGAAAATAGGGGAAAAAATTTTGAAGCAAAAAATGTGGCAAAATGTTTAATAACATAATATTTCACCAATGTAAATATAAACAGAACTCAACAGCAGCATTAACAACCATTATTCCTCCCAAATTTTAGTGGGTGGTGCATCTTATAGTTTGAAAAATACAGTAATAGAAAGATCAATGGAGTGGGCATTAGAAGGCTTGCCACCTCATTTCTTTTGGCCTAAATTTTCTCCTCCCCCAAAAGAAATGAACCATAAGGCCTCTAGGATGCCCTCTAGGATGACGTCGGGAGGTGCGAGCAGACTTCCTATTATAGAAGTTCTCGGTGAAAGTGTGTGGGTGGGCGGCAGAGACGCTGCTGGGAATGTGGAAGGGCATTTTTGTGGCTGATACAATGACAGGGGAGTTTCCTCGGCATTTAGTGAGTGGGAATTGGCAATGTGCAGGACTGACTTCCGTAAGAAAGGATTGTCCTACCCCCAACATACTGATGGCACCTCCTTCATATCACAGTGCTGCAGTCATGCTGTAGAAGTCCCAGAGACAAGCACTATTTATTCACTTCAGATCCTTGGCAGTGACTCTTCAGGACCAGCTGGGTTTGTAGTAGGTGCTCAATAAAGGCTTGTGAAAAAAAAATCCGTGTCCCTACAAAGTTGTAAGTAATGTGAATTTGTGTAAATCTGTGATGATTTCTCATTGACATACATTTTAATTTCAGAGGCACTTTATCTTCACTTCTGATTGAGTTTTAATTGGCAGTGACTCCTAACACTGAGAGAGCTGTTATTAAAACGGAACCCTGCAGGGAATCCATTTGTAAAGCGCTTAATCCTTTTATAGTGTGAATAATCACTCATTAATTGATCTGGTTTGTAAATTTGCATTTTTATATGCTGCATTTTTTTTCTTAAATGTGGGCACAACTATGGTCTCCTCATTATAATCTTAAAGTTCAAGAAGGGTCTAACATGTATAACCATTTTTCTATTTCACAGCTGAGTCTTATTTAGTAACTTCCAGGCTTTCCCTTTCATTAATTTCTTTGATAGAACATCTTGAACAATTCTAGTTAAATAATAATTTGTTGCTTGTGAAACTATTAATCTGTTCGCTTAGCTTTAAAATACAATAGAGAAACTAGTTGTCTTTGGGGAACTCTGGACCACTTGCAGATTTTCAAATTGCATTTATTCCTAGAGGGTTTCCTTTAATATAGAAAGGCTGCATTCCACCTTTTTACCATTTATGAAACCGAGTCACAGAATGGCCACCAGAACATTACCACATAAGTGTCTGTCACTGAGATGACAATGGAATTCAGATCACCTCACCTCTCATCAAGGAGTTGCCTCTTGATTAAAGAGTATTTTCTTAGTTCTGCAGAACCGTATTCAGGGTGGCTTCCTGTGACTGATGTGACATTCTTCTGAGAAATGGTCACTTGAGTGAGCTGCCTCCGAAAATATTACAGGTGTGTCTGCATGGCTGATTGAAGCAAATTCCATCTTCAGCCTATTTGCTAGAAATGAACTGCGTTAACATTAGGCTTTCCATCGGTAAACCCATGCTTGGTAATATTCCATCCTGTTGCTTTGGGTATTATAACAGTTCATGCAGAAAGTACTGGATTAGCCTCATCACAGATGATGATGGGGGTATAAATGTGCTCAGAATATTATTACCAATAATTATAGAGTGAACATTTAGCCTGGTGTTCAATCCATGATGCCCATAGTGTAGGTTATAACAAAAGGAATCTCAAATGGTCTGAAGACCTATTTCTGAAATAATAGTCCCATAGAGGTGTTGGGTGACATCAGTTAATATTTAGCATAGTTACAGGTTTTGTTTGTTTTCTAATTTAAGGTTGTGATAACACACCCCCCATTTCCATTTCAGCTTTTTTCTACCCCTTCAAGATTGACATGGGCATCATTTTCTATAATATATTTTTCTTCTCTTATTCTGTCCTTAGACTTATTAATCCATCATTTTATCTGGCCCTGCTTTTCAAATGCTAGATATAAGCTGTGGTATTTGTCTTGACTAGCAGAACAAATGAGATGTGAAAATTCACTTAGAATGCATCTTTCTTATGTTCTTTATGTCTCCGAGAGAAGCCTTGGAGACATGCTCTCTCTGACTCCACTCCCCTCCAACCAGCCCCCTTCCTCCAGGGCACATGGCATAATCCTGAAGGCCGGTTGTTTCCCCATCCAGATGGGTGGGAGGAGCAAGAAAGGAAACACAGAGGTGTCTCTGAAAAGAGTAAGTGACGCTGCATCAGCACAGAAGCTTCTCCACCCAAAGAGAGTGGGTTACAGGCTAGAAAGAGACAATAACATTGAAAGCAGTATTTCTGTCGTGAGGCCTTCTCAGAGCTGTGAAACTAACCTGCTTGTATATTTTTTTCTATAGCCCATAAAAGGGCTCACAGCCAGAAAATACAAATCCCATAGGCTGCTATTATGCTGATGACAGTGAAGAAAGGGGGAAAATTGTTTCGTTGCTGAGTTGCAGATATAATTATGACATTTTATATAGTTTGCTGCCTGTACCAAAGAGTTGTATTAATATCTACTGTGCCCTATGGCGGGAGAGAAGTCAGCACCTCCGTGCAGGGCAGGCGCTCAGGCTCTGATCCGGCTAAGATTGAATCCCTCTAGCTATTTACTAATATGAATTTGGTGGCTAAAGGAAAATTCAGAAGCAGGTGATAATGGCTGTATATTTTGCAAGACCAGCTGATTCATCCAAATCATTTGTACCAGGGCAGGGAGAGAAGCTAATTGCACTTGGACAATATGTCTTTCACTGCCAAGATCTGCAACCGAAGTCTATCTGCTTACTTCAGCCAAAGGTGGATGCAATGGGGTGCTGAGAAAAATTTAAATCCACAGCTGTAGTTCCCAGGATAGATGTCTGGGAGTCAATCTGAGGGGCTTTTACATCAATGCAATTATGACAAAGAAGCTAAGGTTCCTATCAGTGAGGTCACCTGGCAGTCAAGTATTTGTGTGTTGGAAAGCAAGTGAAAACAAAAACAAACATCTATCAGCACTTTCAAATATAGCTCAGGCCACAAGATCGGGGTTGGTATCCAGTCCAGACTTTATATTAAGAATTAAGTATTCCTGGTGAACAGAGAATGAGCCAATAAATAAACAAACAACATTTTGGGAGATGCAGAATAGACAGGGAAATAAAATGTATAGTAATGAAATATTCATAACCTTGCATTTTATGGACCTCAAACACTAGTTCCGTGATTTACGCCATTTCCGTATGCAGTGGTATGGGATCTGCCGAACAACAATGGAGATGGCATTAGAATGCTACTGCCTCAGTGTCATGGAGAAGGGAGGATTAATCAGCATGGCACGATAGCTGTGAACTCGAGTAAATAGAAGCACACAGAGGTAGTTGCTTCTCTGCCCACTTCATGCTTGGCCCATGGAAATGGAGGAGATGAGAAATGCAGCAATTACAAAAGTGATGAGTGTCAGCACCCAGCTCCATATAAATACCCACATTATTCTCCCAGTTTGTGGGTGCTCAGGGGCACTGGTATAGCCCAGCTGCTCCTCCCAAAATTGTGGTGGTTATTACTTCACATTCAGAGTTAACTTTCCAAAATATCTTGGCCCACCTGATCCTTAAACTCAAAATGCTGTAGTCTGAACTTGGCAGTGTCTTTTATATAGGGAAGAGTGGCTCAGGGTCTGTCTGGCTTTTGCCTCTCCTGCTGTCACTGAGCTCAGGTCGAGAGGGAAATGGAGTTGCAGATTAAAACCTGGGATGAACAGATACGCAGCTATACCATCCTGCTTTAAGGACTGTCTCCAGTGATTCTACTTCATGCCTGTCCCTTCATTTGAGAGCGACCTCAAAATCTTAGTGTTTATCTTGTGCCAATTTCACAGGCACAATGGACTGTCAGCAGGACCAAAGCTTCTGCTGTGGAGCCCTCCTCCGCAGAGCTGTTTCTCTGCTACTTTTACTTAGGGATCAAATAACACACTCGCCGGGTGCTAAGAGTGCCCTTTGCTGAGATGAAACTATAGCAACGTCCAAGGCTCCAGGAAAACGACAAAAGTTATCTGCATTTCTCTCAAGTCTTTCAGACTCGCAAGCACTCAACCAGTCACTGGGCCCCTGGGCCCCACCTCCCTCCTTTATCAGAGGAATGAAGTGAATTAGCCACTGACATGCCTCTAAAGTAGGGGCCCAGTACTCAGAATATGACCACTCAACTTCCTATGGGTCAGATTTGAACACATTTCATTAAAATCTTAGCATTTATCTTTTGATATTTACCTTGCCGTGGTAAATCACCACCTCTTCCATTTTCCTTAATGAGACAACACAGTATGCCAAATTTCCTTCAGTTATATACGAGGATTTTGATGAACTTAACTTAGCATATCTTTATTTCCTATTAGACTTGTGGGATATACTTATTGTTTAGGGCCTGAGAGCACAATTACAAAACTTTCCAAGTGAATAAATTATCCACACCAGAAAGAGTCCAAAGTTATTCCCGCACTGGTGACAAATTGGCATAATCTATGAATTAACTATAAACCTTGGGGAATAAACTGTTTGTCCCTTGCTCAAACCTCTGTTTTCGTTGCTCAGAACTGGAGGGTAGTGATGAACAAAGCGTAACAACGCTAGGGTCTCAGGAAATGTTGAAGAAATGAAGCAGTGAACTCCACGGTGAATTTTTCTTCCTCCTGTATGTGATGAGGTTTGGCTGTCATGTCGTTACAGAGAAATTAATTCAAGATGTCAAGAGTAACTTAGTGGGAATATTGAACTTAATTAAAACAGTGTTTTATTGGATCTCCTGGAAATGTAGTTTTTTCCAGAACATTCCTCTTTTTTATTAAAATCATCTTGGTATCTTCCTCTTCTATGTGTTGGAAGATTCTTTTACTTGGAGTCCTCAGGCATGTCCTCCTCTACCAGCTACTGAGGAACTAAGGTGGAACTGGGGAAGTCTTTGCTCAATTCCATTGTTTTATTCAGAATTTTTCTATCTTGTGTGTGTGTGTGTCGCATATATTTTATACACACACACCTACACACACATATGTTTCAGGTATAGATATTACATATCTGATGTAATGCAAAAGAAAAAACAAGGTAATAAACTAAATGTTCTGTGAAGCCTGTTGCCTGATTCAGAGCCTCTTAAAAGAAGAAAAGCTTAGAATATTTGGGGCCAGGTGATTTCAGTGTTTTATAGACACAAAAAAATGTTCGAAGATTAAAAACGATGAAGGGTAAATAAATCATTGCCAGTATTGCCAGAAACCATCACCCACTTTGGGAAACAAATGAGACGCGTTATCTCGTCGCTTAGGAAAAGCGGCCATTAGTGCATCTCGAGTGTCACCCGAAACACGGGCTCTTCACCTGGCTACAGAGATGGCTCCGAACTGTCAGGTTTGACGAATGCGCCCAGCCACATAACCCTGCTCACCTCTTCACTCAGGGCCTTCCATTCCCTGCAAATATTCCCCGAAACAGTCTGCAACAGGAATGCACTTTATTCCAGAAAGGTAATAACAGTGGATCTGAAAATGAAGTTTTAGAGATAATAAGTTGCAAACTCTACCTTTTCCTTTTCTTCCCCCTCCTGCTGGCATCCTTATAAATGTCTCACTCTGTAACGTTTTGGTCTAAGTTGGATTAAATGTACCTTCCCGGGGTTCTCTATTTGTTAATAGAAAAAGAGCTGAATTGTGGCCACTGAACTTTCCCGTGGAGCACTTTGACTTCAGGTGAGCTCACAATCAGCTTATCACCACAGTGGTATGATTTGGGTCATAATTAAAAGATTTCACTACAGAAAATGACTGTGCTGTTTGTACATTCTTTTCATGTCCTTCAGGAAGGATGACATCAATCATTTATTTGCCTTTTATAAGATTTTTAAAAAGGCAGCATGGTGAAACAGAAAAAATCAAAGCCATAAAAGACAGACCTAGATTCAAATCCCAGCTCTGGCAATTAGGAATTTTGTGAACTTGGGCAAATTACTTAACATTGTTGGGTCTTAGTTTCTTCAGCTGTACCATGGACCGTAACACCAACCTCAGATTAAATTAAGTATTATATGTAAAGCCTCTGATATTCAATGCTGTATACCATCATTATACCTTCTATTTCTCCTTTCCATATTTCTATTTCCTTCAGCATTACATCTTCATAGGGTTATTCTCAGGGTTGAATGCATTACTACAGGGAAAGCATTTTAAATAAGTGTCCTGGTACATAGTATAACTCCAATATATTTAGCTAAAAAGCAATTAACAAAACTCACCTAACCCATTTGTATGTACCTCTACACACTAGATACATGTGGTAACGTGGTGGGCATTACTGTGAATGTGAGGTTGCTGATCTTGAAACCCTCATTCTAGTACGAAAAAAAGATATGTAAACAAACGATTACAGTGAAGTAATATTGCATTTATAAAGTATTGTACACTAATTTTTGGTGAGATAGGCATTTGGGAGCCACTTTTCCGAGAGGGTAATAGCCGTGCTGGCCTTGGAGAGTAGTTGGTGTTTTCTAGGTAGAGAATGATCCAGGGCACAAGCTGGTTCCATGAAGAAGTAACAGTATGAGTGAAGCCTGAATGGATGAAGTGACACTGTGTTCTGCAATGGCGGCTGTTCTGACCTGGCTTGAGAGGAGGCAGCATGCAGTGATGGGGACAGACCTGGACAGTTTAGATGGGGACAGGTGGCAAAGCCCTCACATGTCATGCTGGAGATCATCAGTGATGGGCTCCCATAAGAGGCTTCCAAGCTAGGGGACGTCATGATCACATAATCGAGTACTTGTTTCATGCTTTATTCACGTACCATTGAAGTACTTAGAAGAAATCATTATAACAAAGAAGTTGACTAACACAGACAGTGGTGTGCTTGTAGCCAAATTCCCCTTATACTACTTATAAATACCCCACTGCCTTATTTTCATCAAGGTTTTTGGAGGTTTTGAATGAAATAATATATGTCACCTCTTTGTGAAAGGTAAAGGAACAGGGAAACATGCTGTATTAATTTATAAGACCCCTTTAAATCCTTTTGAAACAAGGAAGGCCTAAATTAAATTGAGCATCATGGCCCCTCCTACCAACCCATCAAGAGAGGACTGCGTCCTCCAGAGGGCCAGAGGGGGCCATGTTCAATACCTTCCAGCAAGAAAGGAAGTGTGGCCAGGACAGGGGAAAATCTGAAAGACTATCAAACTCAATGCTCTTAACTTCTGGGGAGATGATATTTTCTCTAACCTCTTTCTCCATCTTAATTTACAGATGACATCTGCCATGCAGGTTCATCTACCAGGACTGGAAAGGATCTGCAGGCCACACAGTGTCAGACTTTGGTGAAGAGGGTGGTCTTCAGAGTCCGAGAGGTTGTTTTGCCCCTGGCTTACTTGTTGAATATACTCGGGCAATTTAGCTAATCTATGTCTCACCTTTTCAGTGTAAATTGAGCAAATAATACTAATTCCTGTTTCATTGGGTTCTTATCAAGATTAAATGTGCTAACACAATGAAGAGCTTAGCATAGTGCCTGGTTCATAATGAACATCCAGTAAATTTATCATTGTATTTAAAAATTAAAAAACTGAAAGTCAAAGGTCTCCTTAATTATATGCCCCCAACCCTCAACTAGTAAAAGGCACACTTGGGCTTTTAAACTTAAATATATGCAGCTCCAAAACTCCCATTTGTACACCTATATCAGGCTGCCTTTCTTGATATGTCATAGACCCCAACACAAAAACACAGCACTGGTGTAAAAATCAGGAGTTAAAGGAGAGTAGAGATGATATTTCTAGATTGTCAAGTTTAGAAAAAAATATGTAAAAATAAACAAGTAGTACTAAGACCTGAAGGTGAGTTTTCATATTTAGGATTCTTCCTTTTTAATTATCTAAGCTGTTATTAGCAGTAGATATGGAAACACTAATTTTAAAAACTGTATTGATATTTTTTTACACTCACGCATTTTTTCCACCCGCATGCATTTTTTCCACCCTCATGCATTTTTTCCTTCTAATGGAATGTACATAGTATAAATAAGTAATGTAATCAAGTTTATCTTTGGAAGAAAAAGTTAATAATCTTACTGGAGAGTTGAAGATAAATGGCACTCTTATTGCATTTATTACAAATCACACAAATCAAACCACTCCAACCTGAAACTACATATCATTTGAATATTTTGAATCCCTTTGTGACCCTTCTCACCTTGCCCATTGCCTCTGAGCCCACAGGCAGTGCCTGATACAGAGAAGCTGCATGGGTTGGGTTAAGGAGTGAGCAGGAACCTCCATACCCTCTTTGTGACTGCCCTAAGTGCTGGCATCCAGGGACCTACAGTGAGAGATCGGGAGACCCTGGGTGGCTGGGCACAGCACTAGGGCCCCAGAACAGACTGTACCACTCAGGATGGTGGTAACAAGTAGTTGACAAACTGACCCACCCAACTGGGTGGAAAAAGTAAACCCATGGGGTTTGTGAGGCCACAAAGTGAGTCAATAGTGTGGAAGAGAGAGGAGAGGAGATAGTCTGACACCAGGCAGTGAGTGAAGAGAGAGATAGTACAGGAAGGTTAGAGAGGAAAAGGAGGCAATGTGGGTCCTTGAGGGGCTTCCACTGAGGCCTGGCTCTGAGTGGGTGACTGTAGGTCATGGTTGGGCCCCTGTGAAATGTGCCACAGGAATGCTAATGATGCATCCATCCCGTCTTTGCCCAGGCTCTTCCCCCAGAGAATCTAGGACTGCTGCCCTAGAGGAACCTGGAGAGGTCCCTTCAGCTCTAAGCCTTGTGCCCAAACCCCTTGCCAACGCTGCTCACCCTGAATGTGGCCTAAGCTCTTCCCACGAGCTCTGACTCCCTTCTCTTCCTGCCTACTTGTTTCCCCTCGCTCCAGTACTTTTAGTCTCTCTCTCTGAACCGGCACATTGTTTCAGCCTTTAATAACATGCAAGTCTCTCCAAAAATCAAAACTAAAAGAATAAAAAAGGTCCTCCTTCAAGTCTGCCCTACACATCCCCACACGGCTACTTCCCCTCCTTGGGGAAGCTTTCTGAGACATTTATTTCCCGTCCCCTTGTTCGATGTGTGGATTATCATATATTAATGATATTGTTTCAGATTGCTGGTTACCTATCTAAGTTTATTTTTCTCTGTTAATCAGAATGGAATTTCTACAAATGTGGGATGTAGCAGTGTGTCCCAGCTGCTACCAGGAACTGTAAAAGATGCAATGAAAGGGATGTGGTAATTACCCCAAGGAGCTCACTATTTTACTCTGCTCACTTATGGAACCAGAACAACAGAAGAGCACGATAGTAGGTCTTAGATCATGTAGCATAGACAAATAAGCATTGGAGGAAATCAGAGAAGGAATGGATCATTATATGCTACGGTGCTAATCTTCTCCCAGCTCCTTCTGCAGCTAGGGATGATCATGGGATTACATTCTGGCCACTGAGATGGAAGCTGACTGTTGTATGGAATTTCTAGGAATGCCCCTTAAAGGGAGGCCCTTTAAGCTGGGGGCTGTATGGGTTTGCCTTTACCTTTTCATCTTCTGATTGCCAGGATCCCAGACATGATGCTGGAGCACCAGCAGCCAGCTGGAGGATGGACACCATGTGCGAATAGTAAAGCAGGAAGACAGACAATGTCCGAGGCCTGGGGTCTTTGTAATGCTGCCCTCCCAGCCCGGGTCTGCTCATTTCTGGATGCCTTTTATATGAAGCAACATAACTTTGTAGTTATTTAAACTTCTTTTATTTTGGTTTTCTGTTTTATGCAGTAGAACAGAATCCTAGCTGAAACATAAAAATTAACACGTGCAAAATAAGAAGTACTGTCTGAAATAAAAACAAATATTCTTCTAGGTTTTTTTAAAGGGGCATTTTTATGAATATCCAAAGCACAAGCAAGCTATTACCATCAAATATATATAGTATTACTAGTATAAAATAATTCTGTTTATTCATTTTCTCCCACATCACAACGAATCTCTCAGTGATGTGGAGCTTAGCTTGTCTTTCCATGATTTTCTGTAAATTAGAGCAAAAGGAAAAAAGCCTTGAAAATCAGCTCTCTCACTTAACTTGCCCATTGTCCCCTCTCTGCAGGAAACCTACAGGTTGCAGGAGAAAATGGCTGGTGGAAAAGCAGCAGGAAGAATCACATGGTTTTGAAATGAGGTGAGAATAAGTAAAATTAGTGTAACAGCAGACCTTTCTTTTTCTCCCCCTACTTCACAAAGTTAAAATTGGGGGAATCATTGAGACGAGTTTATTTTAAAAGAGTGTAAGACAAGGACATATCTTTCTGAAGATTGCATTAAATGAGGTGGAATGAGAAGGGAACTTGGATGATAAATAAAAATTCCACCCCTTTCTGTCTATCACTGTAGCACAGGCACCCCAAACCAGGGGGCTGCTTAAATGTTCATGATATTAAAAAAAAACCAAACACCTGGAGGACTATTAGATATGGACATACCATTCATCACTCACATTTCAGGGGAGGCACCAATGGCAACAGCAGGTCTGAGGCCACAGGGTTCCAAAGGCAGCTTGGGTCCAGGTTGCACCAACCTATGTGTGGCCTGGAGCGATCAGTGTGTATGGAAAAGGCCAAGGAGCAGTCACAAGACAAGAAGCTGCTCCCCAAAGGAGATAAGGAGGGAGTTACACTCCATTCCCAAAATGATACACATTCCCTCTGGCCAGCCCCCGTCACAGGTGGTGAGAGAGCCATGTATTGACCTCGCAGTCACTCCCATTACAGCGCAACAGGCCATCAGAGGGGATCATTTTCTAGTCCTAATGCATGGTACTTTGAGAGAAAAGCCTAACTCTATAGATAGGTCTTTGATAATTTTAGAAGAGTGTTCAAAATATAGGTATCAAATTATGTCTTGTGTTTCTTAAGTTCTGCAATTTTTCTTCAAGCAGGGCCAAAATTAATTAACCAAATTTAATCTTTTGTGATGAGACAAATTCTAAAGCATAAACTGGTAGGATTTAGAAAGCAAATAATTCTACTTGGTAATAAAACAAAATGGTGCAGACTGAAGGTGGACCTTGTCATAAACAGACAGGAGTGAGATACAACAGTATGTTAACAACATGAGGAAATGATTCCAACAAAACCTGGAGGGTCCACTTTCAGGATTCCTCACTCACATGGCTGGTGGCTAAGAGCTGGTGATCTGAGCAGAAGGGCATGGTGTTTTGATCCTCTAGCATCAGAAGTCACATAGCTCCATTTCTACAGTACTCTGTATTTAAGACAGTCACAACAATTTATCCAGACTCAAGGGGAGGAGGCACAGACCCCACCATTCAAAGGGAGGAAGGTCAAGGTCACACTTTAAGAAGAGCAAATGGAATGGGAGATACCATAGTTGCCATCTTGGGAACATACCGACTGCCACAGTAGGAAAAGCAAGTTCACAGTGGGAAAAGGGGGAGTTTCTCAGTCACCTCATTTAGCTGAAGAGCTGTTCTGCCATGCATTAGCTCTTGCGACACCTGGGAAAGTCCTGGAGGTGAAATTCAAGTCTCACCCCCATTAGCATCAGGAGCTGTCCAGCAGTCACCGGGTTCATAAAATTTTATGAAATTCAGAGCCAAGTACTACTTTCCAGGCACTATCATGTTCAGTAAATACCGCATGGTCATTTTGCATTTTCTAAGAATGGGGTGGTTTTGGGGAAAACCTCTCTCCAGTACCCTGCCCATCAAGAGGAAGGCAATTCTAAACCCAGGTTTCCATGGCCACTCTTGAACAGGGAAGGCAGGCAATGTAGGCTGGGAGCTGGCCTTGGGACAGCCATCATCTCTCCTATTGCTAGGGTGCCATATGCTATTACTGTAATAACTAAGAGTAACCCAAGTTTTCCTAGCCTATGGGTACAACTGAGGCCACATTAACAACAACAAATCACATTTCATTAGCTAGTAAATACCCTCTCCGGGTGTCAAACCACTAGTAAATGCCCTCTCCGGGTGAGTATTCTAAGGGTACATGGGGTTATCTCACCAGTGTTTGTCTGCCTGTCAGTTGCCTTTTAATCTTTTGTTCCTGGCCCTCCTGGTTGATGTTTCTTGCCTGTGAAGCTATTCAGAGGTGATCATCTCCTCACTGTTACTGATGCCAGCAAAGGACCTGGCATCTGCACTAAGGGCCAGGGCAGAGCTGGGCACTTAGCAGTTCTCATGGACCTAAGACATGCTGTGTTTGGGGGCAGAGATGGAGAGAGGGTTTCCTGCCACATCCTATCCCCCCATCCCGAGTCCCCAGCTCTGGGCCTCACTTTGTTTTCTGGGTACCTGAGTAGCATTGCTTGAACCCTTTCACTCACAGAACACCTTGTGACAACAGTCTCTTTAACGCCTGCAAACAACCTCTCTCTCCACAGGGCACAAATGAGAATCCAGGGAAACCAAATTCTTCAACATAGATGCCAGTAGGCTGTCTGTCCCACCAAATCACCAGACATTTCCAGACATGCCAGATTCTCAGCCGAGAACACAAATTAGGCTAAACTCGAATCCCTGCTATTTTACTCAACGTACATAGCATATCACAGTACTTTCTCTTGAAGGTAGTGCTTTCTCGATTCTATAAGGTAGGTAGGACAGATAATATTATGGTTTCCATTTTTCATATGAAGAAGTTAATTCTTAGTGGTAATTAGAAAGGAGCCTGAAGTAAAATAATAAGATTAAGACCGGGCATGTGAATAGAGGTCTTTGAACAGCAAATCTGAAACTCTCCTTGGAGTCACTCCATGGTGACAGGTCACTAAGCTTGGCCTGGACGCCCTAGGCAGTTAGATACATTTTTCTCCCTGTGTTCACAGCACGTTGGTCTGTTGCATTTGTCACATTTTATGGCACCACTTTAAATGTCATACTTCCCCACTAAACACCTCTTGTGCCAGCAGAGTGCCTGGCATGGAGAAGACACTTGACAAACACTTATTGGTGGAATGGATATGAATAGCTTAATGTTTCTCAAGTGGAGGTGGCATCCACCCACTCCCACCTCAGAGAGCATTTGGAAGTGTGGAGCACTTGTGGCTGTCCTAGCCTTTAGTGACCAGGGCCAGGGACATGACAGGTCTTACAATTTGTCAGACAGTCCTGCACAAAGGAGTACTCTGTCCCTAAATGCCAATTGCTCCTCTTTTGAGAATAACTGCAAAGAAATCCAAATGCCATGGATGTCCTGAGGCCTCCCAAGGCTTCAGATTTAGTCTAGGAACACCCAAGTTACCTGTGACCTTGCAATTTGAGCTTTGGAGATGAAATGGGGACTATGCTGTATAACCTATCCCCTAGGTATGATTGAATGAGGTAACATGTAAAGTGCCTAATAGAGTGCTCAGCATGT
This sequence comes from Tonatia bakeri, assembly GCA_004024845.1. Taxonomy (NCBI): domain Eukaryota; kingdom Metazoa; phylum Chordata; class Mammalia; order Chiroptera; family Phyllostomidae; genus Tonatia; species Tonatia bakeri. The sequence continues at coordinate 951,617 of PVIA01000011.1, forward strand.
AGCAAGTAGACAAGTGATCTGAGCTCTTCTCCAGCTGTCTTCAGGTAATGAGAACACTTACCTGCCAATTTATCCATCTGGCCTACGGTATGACTCAACAAAAAGGGATTTTGTAGGCAGGTACCAGAATCTTCCCTTGTGAAATAAGAAAACGTCCTATGGTATCTACATCACCAAATTGTTAGGAGGATTCAATAAAATAAATGTGTAAAGCTTGAAAAACCCAGTGGCTGGCACTTAATGTCGTTTCTTGATAAATAGTTCACCTGATGACCAGACAGCAGAAAGCCAAGAAAAGCAGCACTCTCACTAGGATGTTAACGCAGCTTAAATCAAATCATATTCTTCCTCCTTAGCAAAACAAGTGAGATTTCATCAGTAAGTTTCTCCTCATCCTCTATTTCCTGCAAATTAAACAGGTTTCCCATAGACAACACACTACTTGACTTTGCTTTCCATTCCTACCTCTGCAGGGTAAGGGATGCTTGAGGCAAAACCACATGTGATTCACCTGCTTTATTGAGACCCTTTGTACATTTCCAATTCCTACTGATGAATGTATTTGCTTTCCACCTGCTTCTTATTAGAGAAAATATGTCATAGCAACATTAAAAAATGTTGATAAAAATAGAAAAACCATAATCCTATTGTATCACAACTCCTAAAATTGCTTTCCAATGCCTTTCCATGAGGATGTTTTTATAGAGTTTCTATCTTACTGCACATGCTATTTTGATTTCACTATATCTAATTTATATTATATATTTTCTGTGTTTATATATAGGCTGCATAATTATAATTTTTTGATGAAGCAAACTTTTCCACTGCTTTAATATGACACCCTATTTTGTTGGATACTGAGATTGTTCTCTCTAGGCAGTGCTGCAATAGACACTTTCTCACAAACAGTTTTTAGTAGTGCTAAAATATTTACATAGAATTAATTCCTAGTGCTTTACATAGAGTCAAAACAGTGTGAACATTATGATCCTTGTTCTGTATTTTCTTATTACTTTCCAAAAAGGTTCTACCAATTTACAATGCCTTTAAAAGTATATAAAGATCTAATTTCACTTCAGGCTTGGACAAAATTTTGTTAAAATTTAACATGTGTAAAATTATATGAATGAAACTTAATTTGCATTTTATTCGAGTATTATCAAGTATGATTATTTCCCACATGTTTTATTTTCTTTTTATATTTTCTTTTATGTGACTAGTCACATAATCAAGTATAATAGAATAAAAAGAACACCAGGTTGGTTCTAGGACCTCTAACTCCATGGTCTTCTCACCTTCTTTCTGCCCGGTACATACCTTCCTCTGAAGGAGCCTGTCTGATTTCTGATTCTTCCTAGCTCTAACTTCAAATGACTGAGTACTCTATATGAAACAAATCAAACTCAACTTTATATAGTATCATAAAGTATTATGTCTATAATCAGCATACATAAGTATCTAGAATTTAACACCAAGGTGTCTGAAATTCTCAATACATTCCAGGGATTCCCCATGATTTCTGAACAGCATGTGAAAGTAAGTAGGGAAATTCTTCATTTGTTTACTCACTAAATCAACAGATATGTGGAGAGGACCTGGAATATACTGAACTTTGTAATAGATGGTGTGGAAAAAGTCCAGTCATTATTGATATAACAAGAATGGTTTGTGTGATATTGACGTAACCTGGCAGCCAAGGAGAATGTACTGCAATGTGCATGCATGAACAATGACAACTTCACTGTACCAGTCACTGAGGGCAGTAAATGCCATTAAACAAGCATGTGTACTGTGTGGCCATCACATTCAAAATGACTAAGTGAGCAGAGCAACAAATCTGCATTCAATTTTGCACCAGGCTTGGATATTCCTCAGCGGAAACTATTCAGATGATTCGGAAGGATTTTGGGGACAATGCAATGAGTACAGTGCAAATAAAATTGTGGCACAAATGCTTCAAAGATGGTTGAGAATCTGCTGAAAGTAATCCACATTCTGGAAGGCCTGCAACAAGCAGAACACCTGAGAATGTTGAACGAGTACAGGCTGCAATCAACAAAGGTTGGTGACTGACAGTGTGAGAGCTAGAAGCTGACCTGAGGATTCCCAAAACTACTGTGCTTGAGATTTTGACACAGAATCTTGGCATGAAACGAGTCATGGCAAAATTTGTTCTGTAGCTTCTGCTATCAGAGCAGGGGGGACATCATGCTGCAGTTGCTAATGACTTGATTCAAACCTCTACCAATGAGCCAGATTTCCTCAGGGAGGGCATAACTGGAGATGAATTGTGAGTCTACAGCTACAATCTGGAAATGAAGGCCCAGTCATCCCAGTGGAAGTTGCCTGGTTCTCCAGGCCTGAAGAAGGTGCAGTAAAGTCATAGTAAGATAAAAAAAACATGTTAACTGTGTTTTTCGAATGGGAAGGTGTTGTCCATCACAAGTACACCCCTTCCAGGAGAAATGAGTAAGGTCCCATGATGCCTACTTTGAAGGAGACTGAGGCATCATTGTCCTATGTACAATGTTTCTTGTATCTTCTTCAATAAATGCCTCTATTTTTCATATACATGGCTGAATACTTTCTGGACAGACCATGTATACATAACGCAAGTTTTGGTGGACATTAAGGAGAGATTAACAGCAATACAGTCATAGTTGGGAATTTGACACCTCACTGACATCAGTGGTTAGATCTTCCAGACAGAAAATTAACAAGACAACAGTGACCTTAACTGACACACTGGACCAGATGGATTTCATTGATATCTATAGCACATTTCATCCCAAAGCAGCAGAATATGCATTCTTTTCAAGTGACAGTCATCATTCTCTAAGGTAGACCACATGCTAGGACATGAGGTAAACCTTAATAATTTGAGAAGATTGAAATCATATCAAGCATCTTCTTTGACTACAATGTTATAAAACTAGATATCAGTTACAATAAGAAAAAGTTAAAAACAAATAAACACTTGGAGGCTAAATAACATGTTACTAAACAAGGGAGGGGTAAACAATGAGATCAAATAATAAATCAAAAGTTACCTGGAGACAAACAAAAATGAACACATAACAACTCCAAATCTATGGAACACAGCAAATGCAGTCCTTAGGGGGAAATTTATAGCATTAGAGGCTTTCATCAGGAAACAAGAAGAATCTCAAATAAAAATCTAACTTTATGCTTAAAGGAGCTAGAAGAACAACAAACAAAGCCCAATGTGAGCAGAAGAAAGAAAAAACATAAAGATCAGAGCACAAATAAACAAAATAGAGTCTAAAAAATAGACAAAAGACCAATGAAATCAAAGTTGCTACTTTGAAAAGATAACAAGATTGACAAACCTTTAACCAGTTTCATCAAGAAAAAAAGAGAGAGGACCCAAATAAATAAAGTCAGAAATGAAGGAGGAAAAGTAACAACTGACATTAGAGAAATACAAAAGGTTGTAAGAAAATATTATGAGCAATTACATGCCAACAAATTGGATAACCTAGCTGAAATAGATACATTCTTAGAAACATAAAATCTTTCAAAACTGAATCAGAAAGGATCAGAAAATCTGAATGGACCAATTACAGCTAATGAAATTGAAGCAGTAATCAAAAAACTCTGGGCAAACAAGTTTTCAGCCAGATGTCTTCACAGGTGAATTTTATCAAATATTCAAAGAAGAACCAATACCTATTCTAAACTATTTCAAAAAATTCAAGAGTGGGAAGACTTTTAAGCTCATTTTATGAGGCCAGCAGCAACCTAATTCAAAAACCAGATATAGACTCTATGAAGAAAAAACATCATAGGCCAATATCCCTGATGAACAGAGATGCTAAAATCCTCAACAAAGTATTAGCAGACTGGATCCAGCCATACATTAAAAAGATCTTACCCCACGATCAAGTGGGATTTATTCTGGGGATGCAAGGGTGGTACAATATCCGCAGATCAAGAAATGTGATATGTCACATTAACAAAATTAAGGATAAGAATCACATCATCATGTCAACAGATGCAGAAGAAGCATTTGATAAAATCAAGCACCCATTTATGATAAAAGCTCTCATCAAAGTGGGATCATACTTCATACTTCATTATGTTGATCATACTTCAATATAATAAAGGCCGTATATGACAAACCCACAGCCAACAACATACTCAATGGGCACAAACTAAAAGTATTTCCCTTAAGCACAGAAACAAAAGAGGGTTGTCCAGTTTCATCACTCTTATTCAAAATAGTACTAGAAGTTCTAGCCACAGCAATTAGACAAGAAGAAATAACAGGAATCCAAATTGGATAGGAGGAAGTAAACTGTCATTATTTGTAGACAACATGATATTGTATATAGAAATCCCTAAAAAAAAAAAAAGAAAGAAAACCCTAAGGACTCCACCAAAAACTTCTAGAACTGCTAAATGAATTTGGTAAAATAGCAGGATACAAAATTAGTATTCAGAAATCAGTTTGCTTTTTATCTTCTGGGAAGGGTGGATACAAAATGAAGCGAATGAAGGTTTAGAAACAAGGGAGTCACATGACCAGAATTCTTCTTTTTAAACTTTTTCTTTTAAGATTACTCCTAGGAAATTCCCAAGTACCATTAGTGTTTACTCATTTCAAACCTAGGGCTAACTGTATGAGCTTGGCTATTGTTTGTTTCGAGGCCTTAACCAGTTTGCATTCCACACATTACTGAGCTCCTTCCCTCTACTTGCCTGTGTTTGTCAAGTGTCTGAAAAGTTGGAAAACAGGATAAACTTATGTTTAAACAGTATGTTAGTAACATCTCCAAGTCATATACACAATTATTTTCCTTCAAACTTTAGACATCAGGTGAAGCACAGCTAAATTTAAAACAAGAAAATTCAACTATGTGTGAAAAGGCATAATAAATGCAGTGTTCCATCTTGGATGATAAACAATTTGGTCCTATTATCTGATCTGAGACATCACAAATCTTGTGGCAGAGAACAGACAACACGGTGGAGCCGCGGGATGGCTCTTATGGCTTCTGCTCCGACACAGCACATATTACTTCTACTCGTGTTTTATTGATCAAAGCAAGTCACACACTTGCAGAGTCCTGAGTTCAAAATTCTTCCTTCCTTCTGAGGGAGGGCACTGAATGTCACATGGACAAGCAACCTATATATAGTTAGACTGTGTGTTTATGAATGATGTGCACCAGTATCTACATCTAGATATATACCTCAATGATTAGAAAAGGTCTTAATTAATTTTTGAAAGATGAAATTAGGGTCCGTCATTTTCCATTTGTGCTTGGCTACATTCCTTCAACTTGCTAACCCTACTCTACATTTCAGTGCTGATACTTGCAAAATATGTTTCTTGGGATTCTTTGATTTTGTTTAGGGTTGTTCAGTGACAAGTCCTAGTTGGAGACTGCAGGATGTTAGGAGGGGAGAAACCAGTGTATTTCTCCCTCCCTGCCTCTGCTTCAGTGGCCAAAGCTCTGTCCTCTCCATAGCTCCAGCATCCACCAGGTCACCCTGCCTGTTGGTCCCAGCCACCTGTGAGCAACCTCCACTGGTAGGCTCCTCTCTTTGTCCACTCAGGGACGAGAGTGGCTTCTCAGAGCTCTTAATTCCCCACTGCCTCACTGTTTGCTCCCTTGGCTTTTTAAACACCATTGTAATCAGTTCCTAGTATTAAATCCCCACTATTGAATGGCCTGGTGTGAGCGCTCTGTTTGCCTGGTTGGGCCCTGCATAATACAGGCTCTATTCTGTTCTGAAAATTAGTTACCTGTCCCAAACTCATCTAGAAGTAGAAGCTTAAGCAGTAATCTTTACTCCAAAAGTAAATTTCACAGGTCAGCTCTGGATGCTTTAGAAAATGTGGTTGAGCTCCTTCAAGTCCCCATACCTCACAACCAGGCTGCTAGGTGTTTTTGTTGTAGGCCCACAGCTAAAACAGTGTGGCACAAATAAATATTTTAAATATTTACAAGATAAATATCTAAAAATATTAACAAGTTGTGATGCCCTTTAAAAAACATAGCAGGGCAGAAAGGGGTGAAAATTCATCTGTGAGCAAACAAGCAAGCGATTGGCCCAGGTTTCATCTCTCAAAAAACAAGATAAACATTCCTGTGTGTGTGATTAAGATATATACATGTGTGTGTGTGTGTACATGCACGCGCACGCATACACATGCACGCATACATATATATCTACATGTAGATATTGGCACTTATCTTACCAGGTGTGTATATATACATACATACATATGACATTTATAGATTCTTATATGTAGATATGGATATATATCTACATATGAATATGCATACATATGCTGAAGATTTAACTATTTATAAAGAACTGTAGTTATTAGCATTCTGTAAAGAGTTTATTTAAAGGTATTTAGAGTATAATGATCAAAGCCAAAGGATGATTCATTTAAAAGCTCTTACGTTTTGTATTGAATTTCTATTGATGTCTTTGATAGAATAATGGAAGCAAATTTTGAATTTGGAAGGGAGTAGTGAGAGAAGAACAAAGATTTGATGGCATCCGGACAGAACAATTTTTTGCCAATAAGTAGTGAGTGAATGGGCAAGTGACAGCCTTGGAGACAGAACAGTGACTCTTCCCCTGAATTAATGAGGGGATTTAGCTTCGAGGTCTCCGAGGTGGAAGTGTAGGAAAGGCTGGTTTCCAGGGAACAGTTTGCTCCTTTTGCCCAAGTCTGCTGCTGGTCTAAACCTCAGCAGGTATGGCAGCTGCTGGGGCAGCAGCCATGGTGGGAGCATTGCTGGGTGTTTTCTAACAGTCCGGACCCTGAGGAGCCTTTCTCCAGGGACTGTCAGCACCTGGCAGGCCAGGATCGCACATGGGAGTTGGCACTCATTAGAGTTTTTTGAGTCAACACAATGACAGGTGTCTCTGAGGAACATTTGCTAAGGAGGAATGTAGTGGCATAGGGTCCCTGATGTGCCTTCGTGTGGACTTCAGGGATGGAGTGACCTGAATTCAAATCCTAGCTCTGCCACCCACTAGCAATGTGAACTTGAACATATTATGCAATTTTTTGAACCATAATTTCTGCCTTCATAAAAATGGGCAGGAATATATATGTAGAGAGAGAGCCTGGTTCATTAAAAAACACTCATTGGTGCATTATTGTTATCATTGATAATAATAAGTTATCTATATGTCATATTTATAAAATGCTGGCAACCAATTTATAATGTACTTATATGCTCCTACTTTTCTGTAATGATACAGGGATTTTTAAGTTCAGTTTTCTCCCTCTACCCACTAAGAGACTAAAGCCCAAAGAAGGTAAATAACTTGCCCCAATTTACTTCTCACTAGCTCAGCCAGTGAAGCCAGTGAGAAGTAAACTCAGAACAATAACCCACTTCATGGCCCTTTCTGCTTAACCAGGAAGATCATAAGCATTCTAACTGGGTGGACTCACTCTCCCCGCCCACACCCTTTTGTACCCATTGTTTCCCAGCAATGGGTACAAAATGCATCAAGAAAGGGTCCTATCAGCATCAAATCCCTTTCCCTTTCTCTCTTTTAAGTTGAGTCTAACTCCCTGCCTCTTTCCATCTCTTTTTTTCATGCTAGAGGCTTAGCCTCCACCCCAACCCCAAAACGTATTCTCCACTCACTTTCCTTTAAATACTCTGACATTCTTTGCCTATTAGCTCATTTTTTAATTCACTCAACAAACATTTATCGAGCAGTTCTAAAGTGTCAGGTACTGAAGAAAAAAAATGCTTAAGAAAACTCCAGGGGCTTACAACCTATGGAGGGGATGAATTTGTAAACAGAAACTGCAGAGAGTATCTGTGCTCAAGATAGGACAGAAGACCCTGGGACTCCAGGGTAACCTCCCACCAGCCAGAGGCAGTGTGTCACATGGTTGATGCCAGGGGCTCTGGAGTCAGGAGTGCAGGATTAGAACCTCAGCTGCTTCCATCCAGGCATGCCCTTGGGGGAACTGTTTAGATTCAAAGGAGGAATAGTATTTTCTTCCTTTGTAAAGTGCCTGCCTCCAAGGGACTGTACTCCTAAGTGGGGCTTATCTGAAAACTTTCAAAAATGGAATATTTAAAAATATTTACAAGTTGTCATCTTCCTATAAATATAGACAAGGAATAAGGGCAAGGAATCCACCTGAGAGCACACAGTAAGGATTCCAGCAGTTTCTTATTTCCTTAAAAAGGAGCGTAAACAAAGATTACTTATTATTGACTAGCAGGGGGTTTAGGCTATTTATGAAAAAGGATCAGGATCTCTCCTCTTGCTGCAGCCCAAGCAAAAAATTCATAGTTCTTCTCCAAACCCAAAAGATTAATATGATTAAGAAAGGCTGAAGAACTGCCCCTGAGGGTGGTTGATGATTGACTATATGGAGGGTGGCCTGCCACAGCTGATGGGTGAAACTTGTGCAAATCCTGCATCTTACAACCTGTGTGGCCCAGCTGTGGGCTGAACAAAGAGCAGCCTATGTGATGTGAGAGCCTTGAATAGAACCCAAGATTGCATGTTTATGTGTGTTGGAAAATGGTTGGCTAAGTGAATACTCGGTTTCTTTCTAGCATCTTTTCCTACTAAGGAGCATAGGGCTGAAACCAGGAGGATATTTCTCTACTTTGCTGGCTCTGTTTCCTGGGCAAGATGCAATTATCATTTTCTATTCAGCTCCCAGCTAACAGAGAAGTTCCCCAGGCAAAAGCAAAAACACATCGACCAAAAAAAAAAAAATCCTGATGCCAGAACAAAACACAAATGTCCTCTGCCCTGCTCCAGTATTTGGAAAAATGAACTTTCTGGAAAAGGGACCTGGATTCATTCTTCAACAGGCGGGCACGCTTGTGGGTCTCGGCTAAGGGAAATCTGCAAACCGTGTTCATTTGTGTGTGTATTATGGTCCTGCGTGTGCATGTGTGCATCTGTGCATCAGTGAGGGTGGGGGGCTGGTTTGAAGAGGACTGCTATAGCTCAAACAGGGTGGGAATTCATTTTCGTTTGAAATCAAATGCATTCAGAGCTGGATAAAATGAAAAACTTTATTCAGCATTTTCTGAAAGAAGCCGCCCAAGGTCTCCTTTCTCAGCATCTAGGACAACAAATGCCACCGAAATCACACACACTATGTACATGCACACACATATGTAATTTTTAATATCCCCCACATGACCAGAATGGATTTGCTCCATTCAGTGGGAAGCCACAGCATTTATTACATCTCTTTCTCAAATAAACCTCAAAGCGAGCATTTCATCTTTCCTCATGTAATCATCACAAGGTAGAAAATGAAATTTTCCAAACCTAAAAGCATGTTGCTAAGAGCTCCAGGGCACCACATGTCACTTCCTACTTTGATGTGTTCATGGAGGGGGCTGGGGATTGACAAAAAAATGAGAGAGGAAAGAAAAGAGAAAGAAAGATGTACTGCATCTTCCTTGAGATTTTCAGAAAGCATGTATGTATGTGTGTGTGCGTGTGTGCGTGTGTGTGTGTGTGTTTAACTCTTTATGTAGTGACAAGATGGGGCTGATTAAAAGAAGACAAGGAAAGTCTCGTTGCCAGACCACTTCAGAAATGAGGCATTCCAGAAAGGCATGGAAGAACTCCTGTCAGAAGCAGGAGTGATTTCACGGCCCCTCTTGCATATTAATGAACTACAAGTAACCTCAGTTTAGTAGTGCAGATGCAACATTTCAGGAGCTGTGCCAGGATTCCGCAATAAATGCCAGCTCCAGGGGAAATACATTTCATGATAGAATTAGGAGATCAGCCATCTGAGACGTCCACACAAATCGTTCCTGCCCCCTTCGAAATGCAAGGGGGTTTCTGGGGAGCAGGGTGCTTGCTGGTGGTGTGGTGAGTGTGGGGTGAACAGTGTTATTTGTCTGAATCTGGTTCCTGTACATTTGCTCAGTCGTCAACTCTTCTGACACTGCATATTTCCCCAAGCAACAAAGCCACCTGCCTAAAGGTCAAGCACAGGTGAATTGATTAACTTGCTACCTATTTGTCTGGTGTGATTAAAAAAACCTGTTTAAATGCATAATCCTGCCTGCTTTAAAAACATAACCACCCCCCTTTTCTTTTTGCCTTTTCTCCTCCCGCTGCAACTGCCTGTCAGGTGCTTTTCTTTCTCAACTTCTTGCAACCTGTGGTTGTATTTTCAGGCTGAAGACAAGCTCTCAGCCATTCTCTTTTCTTCCAGTGCTCCTCCGGAATTCGCTTGATTCACACCCCCCTTGTTCACTCGTTCCCCTTTGCCCCATTCACATAGTGCAACCGTCACTGTCGTCTGTGCTCACCATCTGTTTCTCAAATTCCTATGATACAGAAATCACATGACAGTTTGAGGTGCAGCCATTTCAATATTGCAAGGTTTCGCTTGGCAGGATTTGGAAGTAATGGCTGTGTGGTTCTGCCTGATGAAACTGACCAGCTAACATGGTGTGATAGCTGGCTAGCTCTCAGGAAGGGCCTTCAAAAGCCCTTTTATCAGGTGCCCAGTAAATCAGATGTTTTTGTGAGACTAAAAACGGAGGATAAAGTCACAGCCTTCATTTTCAGCTGAGACTCAGGCTAGACTGCAGCCAAGAAGAGAAAACATACACAGAGCGGTGGTCTGTGCTGTCATGTAAGAAAATAACACACATCAGATTTGACATAATTGTTCTCTCAGTAAAGTCCTGCCACAATAATGCTACATCCTAAAACACTCCAATTTTCAACAGCTTAATGCAACAATTATTCATTCTTGCTCACAGGCCCAGGTCAGTTGGGAGTTGGCTGACCCAGGCTGGGCCTCCTCCCTGAACTTGCCACCAAGTTGCAGATTAGGTCCAAGTTTGTTCTACATCTGTCATCCTCTTGGACCAGTGGACTACATGGATGTTCATATGGTGATGGCAGAAGTGCAAGAGGATAGAACTGGCTGTGCTTGTATCACACATGCTAACATTCCACTTGGCAAAACAATTCATGTGACCAAGCTCAAAGTCAAGGGCAGGGAAGGATAAGTCACACGCTTAACCCTGGGTTCAGTGGGAGTCAGAAAGTATATTCCTCCCATGAAGGTAGAGAAGGAGAGAAAATAATTAAATAATAACAAAATTGACCACATTTACTGCTGTGGACATATGGGTACCCTCCCAACTACCCGTTCCTTCTTTTGGTAGTAACTTTAATTTCATTCTAGCACTTAATTCCTTAGCCATCATGCCCTTTGGAGAAATGAATGCTCCACCAGGTTCTAGAGGTTGGGTATGTAGAACATAAACCTATCCTCTGGTCACAATGATTGTTTTAAGAATACACAGGTGATCCAATTTGGACCAATAAGAATGAAGGACAAATTTGTTAGGAACACTTGAAAAATAAACTCATCCTTATGCTTTGAGAAATGCTAGGATACTAGAAGATATGACCCAAAGAGTGTGGTATACAGCTGAGCCTTTTGCAACTGCAGAGGTGTGAGGATAAAACTGGCACATGGAGGAGGACATATGTGAGAGAATTGTAGGAAAATCAACCCATCGCTTGATCAGTCCCAACCTAAAGCCTATGCTATTTCAGGAGTTTTTAGTTACGTCAGCTAATGGCCTTATTATTTATCGATTTTTCAAACTATTTGCAACCAATACTATTTTAGTGGATTTTCTCTCTGCATGACTTTGAGATACCCGGGGTGTGTGCATCTGTGTGGTATGAGTTTGAATCATTTGGGCCTCAGATTCCTGATCCACAATACGGGAGTAAAGGTCGTTCCCTGATGATAACACGGCAATGCAAGTCATGGCCTTAGCAAACAGCAGGCACAGCCATTCCACACATTACTGTAGGCTGTTCCCCAGCTGAGGGAGCAAGAGGGGATGGAAATCAACTCAAGTCTGCTGTGTGTAGAACTACTTCCACCAAGAAAGGATGTCTTTTCCTAATGTTCCCCAAACTCATGGGCTAGCGGGGGCACTGGTAGAAGATGTTCAACAAATATGAGCTCTTTCCTTTTCCTTTTCCTTTTTATGGTCATCAGTTCTTTTTAGTTAAAAGATTGAAAGAATCGACTGTTCTATTGTTCAGGAACAGGACTCTTAAGAAATACTATTTTTTATTATTTCTCTCTTGAAAAGCAGTCAATTCTTCCCCTATTTTGTGATCACTTCATTTCCCTGCTCCTGTCCTGAAGTTCATTTCCTTTCTCTCTTTTTATATTTGTCCACTAGCCTCCTCCATCTGCTCCCTCGCTTTTCTTTCTACCTCAGCCTCTGCCGACGTTTGTCTCCCTGTCTCATGCCAGGGAAGGACTTGTGAGGAAGCAACCTTTCCAGCCTCAGCATCTCTTCCTGTAAGAGCTAATACCTGTTCTCTTACAGCAGCGTTTCTGGAATTGGACATACCTGAACACAAGTCCTGTCTCTATGACCTCGGACATACTAAGGTCTCTGGGTCTCTTTTCCTCCTCTGTAGAATTGGTTTAACTCAGGGGCGTTGTGGAGAACTAAATGAGGTAATGCATGTCAATGTCTGAGACCACTTAATCAACCAATAAACTGTAGCATCTTCATCCTTCCAGATTCATTAAATAAGGTTATGGCTTATTTAATGCCTGGCACAGAATATGTACTAAACATTCAGCATACATCACTCACTTCTGATTTAAATAGAACAAGTACTGACACCATCATTTTCCTGTCTTAGCCTTTTTCTCTGTAAACAAGTCTTTCCCTAATTGTTTGAGTAGCTGACACATCTCTTGTCCAAACATGGACAGAGAATACAGGGCTAAACTCTTTAGTTCGTGGTTAATTGAGAGAATTTTGGAAAAGCTTTCTGCATGCCATTAGGCAGATGGTTGGCCCACATATATTTCAACAACACAAATTAATATAAAACATATTCATGTGTGTATTAATTAATGCTAATGTATTCACTAGAGATTCAGATGATGGGCTGCCCATCCTGACACCTCCCTCCTAATTCATTCACCCTAAAGAGACTGAATCTTGCTTAATTGCAGGCTCTAACAAGTACATATAGTGTAAATTTGAGGGCTGCTTTTCTTCCACACTCCCTATGGCCACCTGCTGGCTATCTAAAAATTCCTCTAGCTGTTGAAGAAAACCCTTTCATATTGTAATTAGGTGAGGGAAGAAATGTTAGCCAAATACTAGGCTAAAGCAGTACTTGAGTACAAATGAATTTCTCTCTCAGAGAAATCACATAAAAACCAGGTATGAGAGTAAAGTAGTAGTACTTGAAGAAGATGCTGAGAACGAAGAAGTTGCTTAGGTGGGAGAATGCCCCAGAAAGGGAAGTCAGGGTAAAACCAGACAGCATGTGGATCTTTGAAAATTGCTCAGAGTCAGATTTTCTGTTTTAAAATGGAAGCTGTATTCTGAGGATTTTTTTTGTGGAGTGGTATGACACAATTCAGGTAAGGTTGAATTTTAAGGCTGTTTTTGAGACTGTTTTCTTAAACTAAGTTGCCTTCAATGGAGGAGCATTTTCCCCAGGAAATTATTTAGCGCAGGACCTTGAATACAGAGTTTAGAGACTAAGAAGTTCTCTGCCTTCAAAGAGTTTATAATCAAACTTGGATGACTATGGAATAAGATAAGACAAATGTCAAATACAAATATATCTGTCATCCTACTTTCCATTGGAAACAGTAACTGTTAGGGTGGTCAGTGACATGGGTTGTGAAAGAATTCACAACGAGAAGAAAAAGCAGAGAGTAAAGGTTTTATTTTTACTTTCCCAAGGGAGGGGACAGGCAGGTGCGGAGACATGCTGCAGCCCTGAGGCAGTAGGGCTTTGGACTTTGATTGGTGAAGGGGCAGTCGTAGAGGAGGATGTTTCAGTTGGGCAGCAACTTGTTTCGATGTTATCTTTGGGTGCAGGGTTCAGTCATCCTGGCGTCATGGTCTGGAAATGTCCTCTTTCCTAAGTTCCTGGAGCCTGTGTGCCTTCAGGGCGCTTCCAGGAATTTTCTAGTCCCGAGGATAAAGGCTCATAAAACAATTAGGGTCAGTCATGTGTTATGGGGGCCAGCCAGTTCTGGGATAGAAGGCCTGAGAAGTTGGCTTTTGTCCCATTAGTTACTTCTGCTACTGGGAGGTAACCAGTCAAAGAGAAAGCCCAGCCTAAACCTGGAGAAATGTCACTCCGCTTTCCTCCTCCTTATTGTCATTCTCTATAAAAACTGGAAGATTTTTCATTCTAGAAAAAACAGCATATTGAATGTATGAAAGAAAAATCATTAGGTGGGATGAAGAAGAATGCAGATCAGATATGGAATAGATACCAAGGGAATAGACCAATGAGAGGAGCAAAATAAGTGCTTACATTTTCCTGCTGGGCAATTCCAAAGCCCTTACCGAAGTGCCATTATGAGCAACCTGTGAGGGCCTCAAGGCAGCAGTAGAGTTCAGGTTTCTATTCACATGGTTTCTGCTTCTGTAAAATGAGCTTGAAGGAAATGGCTATTGTGGTAGCACCTCCCAGATAGCCCCCAGAGTTCCCCACCTCCTGACTGATATTCATGACCTTGGGTAACTCTTCTTCATATGAGCTTGATCTGGCGACGCTAATGACTAGACTATGACAGGCAGCGGTGATGAAATGTCACTTAAAAGATTTAGTTACAAAAACATTTTGGCTTCTGTCTCAAGGACTTTCTCTCGGATACTCTCACTTTGGTGGAAGAAAGTTGCCCATTTGGGGAAGAACTGATATTTCTGGTCCCCAGCCAGAGGCTCTGAAGCTGGTCAACAGCCATGTGACAGAGCTCAGAAGCAGATCTTTCCCAGCGGGTCTTGAGATGACTGCATCTCGTGTGACCTTGAGCTAGAGGCACTCAGCTAGGTCACACTGGATTCTGGATCCACAGCAACTGTGAGATACTAAACATTTGTGGGATTTTAGCAGCTGAGTTTTAGGGTAATTTGTTAGGCAGCAATAAATAACTAATACAATCACTGTTTGGTCTTTATAAATGGTGGGGTTTTTTTTGTTTGCAAAACTAAAATATGATTATTACTAAAACAGAAAAACAAAGAAAACAAAAAGCACCCCAAAAAGTGAACCAAGAGGTTTCCAATATTCTCTATATAGTAGACAGAGTAAGCCATTTAAAGTGCGAATCATATCAATCAATCCCCTGTTCAGAAAACATTTAATGGCATCCCATTACATTTGTCATGTAATCCAAAGTTTCTACAGTAGCCTCCAAGGTCCCCTGCTGTTCCTCCGCCCAATTACGCCTGCTCTTCCCTGGCTTACTGAGCTCCAGCAGAAGTGACCTCTTGCTGCTTATCAAGTCTGTCCTGTATGTTTTTTTTTTTGACAAATAGAAGTTGTATATATTTAAGGTATACTAATGATATTTTTGATATATGTACACATTGTAAAATGCTCACCACAATCAAACTAATTAACATATCCTTCATCTCTCATAGTTGCCATTTTGTGTGTGTGCATATGTGTGTGTGTGGTGAGAACACTTGAGATCCACCTGCTTAGAAAACTTTAAGTATACATTATTAGTAGCTATCGTTACCATGCTGTATACAGACCTTATTCATCTTATAACTGAAAGTTTCTACCCTTTGATTGATATCTTCCCTTTTTCCTCACCCTCCCCAGCCTCTGGTAACCACCATTCTACTCTCTGTCATTATGAGTCTGGTTTTATTTTTAGATTCCACACATATAAGTGAAATCATGTGATATTTGTCATTCTGTGTCTGGCTTATTTCACTTAATACAATGTCCCTCATGTTGTCACAAATATCTGATAAAGAGTTAATATCCCACCTATGTAATGAATTCATACAACTCAATAGCAAAATAAAACAAACAATACCCTCCTTCCCCAAGAATAACCAGATTAAAGAATGGGGAAATCGTTTAAATAGACATTTTCCTAATGTATAAACACAAATCACCAACAGGTACATGAAAAGGTGTTCAACATCACCACTCATGAAGGAAATGCATATCAAAACCACAAGATATCACCTCACATCCGTTAGAATGGCTAGCACCAAAAAGACAAAAGATAGCCCTGGCCGGGTGGCTCAGTTGGTTAGAGCATCATCACGTACACCAAAAGGCTGTGGGTTTGATTCCTAGTCAGGGCACATACCTAGGTAGTGGGTTCATTTCATTGTCAGGATGCATACAGGAAGCAACCAGTCAAGGTTTCTCTCTCACACCTTGATGTTTTTTTCTCTCTCTCTGTCCCTTCTCTAAAAAACCAATGAACATATCTTTAGGTAATGATTTAAGAAAAGATAAGAGGCAATGTGTATTGGTGAGGATGCAGAGAAAAAGGACCCCTTTGCTGTTGGTTGAAATGTAAACTGGTACAATTATTATGGAAAAGAGTATGGAGGTTCCTCAAAAAGTTAAAACTAGAACTACCACACAATCCAGCAATTCCACTTCTGAAAATACAGGTTCCGGCAGAAGTAAGGCCTGCTTGAGTATGGTTGGTAGGGTAATAAGATGGGTGTACTAATTTATAGATATAACTTGAGTATTTCACCTAAAATTTCATATGGTGTGCTTGAGTGTGATATTTTTATGTTACAGAATTACATGCTTATGATTCTGTAATAAAAGGTTTTGTAAGAAAAGGAGGCATTATTAATTCCAGACTCTGTATATTCAAAGGAAATAAAATCACTCTCTTGAAGAGACATCTGCACTCCCATGTTCACTGCAGCATTATTTGTGGTAGCTAAAATATGGAACAACCTAAATGTCCATCAACAAATGAATGAATATACAAAATGTGGTATATATACACATGGAATATTATTCAGCATTAAAAAAGAAGGAAATTCTGTTGTTTACAATAATATGCCCTTCATGCTCTTGCCTCAGGGTCATGTACTTGCTGGGGTTTTTTTCTGAAATGTTCTTCCTCCAACATTCATCGTTCAAAATTGGTCTCCTTAGGTCTCTGGTCAAATGTCACTCCATAGAGACACGTTCTTGGGATATCCCATCAAAACAGCCCCCTTTACCGCTCTCCCCCTGCTTCCTTCCTCTTCAGTGCATTATATCATGTTATTTCCTGTTACTTTTTGCCTCATTATCTGTCTTTCCCTCACTAGGATGTTGTTTCTATAGATGCAGGGGTTTTGTTTGTTCACTGCTGCACCCCAGTTCAATAAATATTTGTGAAAGAATGCTATGGTTTGTCATGGTGCTCTTTTTCATTCTGCAATTCTCTTTCGCTTTTGCTTCTACTACACAGTGTTCATATTTTAAAAATTTAAGTTTTAATGGACTTCTGGCCAAGATGGAGGCATAGGTAGACACACTGTGCCTCCTTGCACAACCAAAAGAAGGACAATAACAATTTAAAAACAAAAAACAAAACAGAACTGACAGAAAATTGAACTGTATGGAAGTCTGACAACCAAGGAGTTAAAGAAGACATGTTCATCCAGACCAGTAGGAGGGGCAGAGACAGGCGGCCAGGGTGGAGAGGACCCAGGGCGGAGAGGACTCGCAGCAAGGCTGCGCCCAGCGGACTGGGGCGCACAAGGCTGTAGCTGCCCAGAAAGGCAGTGGCTGGTGGGACCGAGTGGTCCCACATTCACGCACAGATAAACCAGGTGAAACAAAGGGGGAGAGGGACAGACCATACAAACCAGGGTCCCAGCTCGGGGAAATAAAGCCTCAAACCACTGATTGAAAACACCTGTGGGGGTTGAGGCGGCACTGGGAGAAATTCCCAGTCTTACAGGAAAGTTCGCTGGAGAGACCCACAGGGTCCTAGAATGTACACAAACCCACCCACATGGAAATCAGCACCAGAAGGGCCAAATTTGCTTGTGGGAAGTGGGGGAAGTGACTGAAATCCAGGAGAGAACAGAGCAAGTGCCATTGTTCCCTCTTGGATCCCTTCCCCATATACAGCATCACAACCCAGCGACCCCGCCCCAGTGAACACCTAAGACTCTGCCCTTCACTACATAACAGGCATATCAAGACAAAAAAAAAAAAAAAAAAAAAAAAAAAAAAAAAAAAAAAAAAAAAAAAAAAAAATGGCCCAAAGGAAAGAACAGATGAAAGCTCCAGGAAAAATACAACTAAGCAACAACAAGATAGCCAACCTATCAGATGCACAGTTCAAAAACACTGGTGATCAGGATGCTCACAGAATTGGTTGAATTCAGTTGCAAATTAGATGAAAAAATGAAGGCTATACTAAGTGAAATAAAGGAAAATGTACAGGGAACCAATAGTGATGGAAAGGAAACTGAGACTCAAATCAATGGAGTGGACCAGAAGGAAGAAAGAAACAACCAAACAGAAAATAATGAAGAAACAAGAATTTTTAAAAAATGAGGAGAGGCTTAGGAACCTCCAAGACATCTTTAAACATTCCAACATCTGAATTATAGGGCTACCAGAAGGAGAAGAGGAAGAGAAAGAAATTGAAAAGTTATTTGAACTAATAATGAAGGAGAGCTTCCCCAATCTGGCAAAGGAAATAGACTTCCAGGAAGTCCAGGAAGCTCAGAGAGTCCCAAAGAAGTTGGACCCAAGGAGAAACACACCAAGGCACATCATAATTACATTAGCCAAGATTAAAATGAAGGAGAGAATCCTAGAAGCAGCAAGAGATAAGGAGACAGTTACCTACAAAGGAGTTCTCATCAGACTGTCAGCTGATTTCTCAAAAGAGACCTTGCAGGCAAGAATAGGCTGGAAAGAAGTATTCCAAGTCATGAAAGGCAAGGATCTACATTCCAGATTGCTCTATCCAGCAAAGCTTTCCTTTAGAATGGAAGGGCAGATAAAGTGCTTCTCAGATATGGTTGAGTTAAAGGAGTTCATCATCACCAAGACCTTATTATATGAAATGTTAAAGGGACTTACCTAGGAAAAAGAAGATAAAAAAACACGTACAGTAAAATGACAGCAAACTAACAATAATTAACAACCACACCTAAAACAAAAACAAAAACAAACTAAGCAAACAACTAGAACAGGAACAGAACCACAGAAATGGAGACCACATGGAGGTTTATCAACAGGGGAGTAGGAGGGAGAGAGGGGGAAAAGGTACGGAGAATAAGTAGAATAGATGGTAGGTAGAAAATAGATGAGGGGAGGTTAAGAATAGTATGAGAAAAGTAGAAGCCAAAGAACTTATATGTATGACACATGGACATGAACTAAAGGGGGGGGGTGAATGGGACAATTGTAATAGCATAATCAATAAAATACATTAAAAAATAAAAATAAAACACTTAAAAAATTTAAGTTTTACAAGCATAAAATAAAACATTAAGAGACAAAACTACATAATTTACAGATTTTTTAAATTCTTAAAACAAAATTTTACCATCATGTTTTACCATAGGGGCGGTAATCTGAACACAGAGGGGCACATCAAACCCAGCCACACTCTCTGTGTTTCAGTTCCTTCACCCTGAACATGCAGATGTCACAGAGAGGACAGAAGGAAACAAGGCAAGTTGTTCACTTCGCACAGGGGTATGCAGTGAGGAATCAATATATGTCAAAGAAACAGGAACCTCATCTCAGAAGTTTTGGTGAGTACTGTAAATGAAGATGTTTACGGTGTGTCTCCTGGAAGGAGTGGGTCTACACAATGAAACACATGCGGCACAGCTCTTGCCCATTCACTTCCTCACACCTTCTTTTCCCCTTGTTTGCTCCCCATACCGCCCTCACTGGTATAATTTTTCTTCTTCCTTTTTTTCCAAGCTATTTCCTCCACTCCTTTAGATGTAGTGTCCCCTGCTCCCCCCACACACTTTGCATCAACCCCCACACATAACTCAGTAATTCATGCTGATGAAAATATTTGAGGATGGAGGAGGGAAGACATGAAGGACAAGAAAGCAATTTGACGAGAATTTTACTGGGTTAAAGGCAGGGTTACTGGAGTGAGAGAAAGAAAAAGCCAGTGAAAACACACATATTAGCATGTTTTTTTTTTCTAACACAGATTCATTGTAATTTATTTAACACTTCCTAATTATTAGACAATTAGTTCCAGAGCTTTTACTATTTCACATATTGCTGTGCTGAACATGTTTATATCCCAAAATTCTGATTGTTTCTCTAGGATGGTATATTAGTTGGGGTTCAGAAAGGAAACAGAAGGTACCCATAAATGAACTAACAGAGGACTATTTAGAAAAAAGTGTGGGCAGCATTATTAGAGACTGGTAAGAACTGGCAACTAGCTGGGAGCTGTCCTCATACCTAAGTGGAAAGGTGCACAGAGAGGGAGCAGTGGTGGGACTGAGAGACAGAAGTGGAAGTGATGCTGTGGAGGTGGCCAAACCTGCAGGGGACAGCCTCTCAAAGGGAGCTGTGGCCTGCACTAGGGGAATTCAGCCCCGTCTAACCTGTGATCTTGTGGGGACTGTAGGGTAGGGCCCTATATACTCCACTTTTCACTTCCCCATTTTCTGATTGCCAGCTGGTGCTTTCCATCTGACGGATCCAGGTAGAAGTCAGAATATGAGGGAGACGATAATGCCGGTGAAAGGAGGTGCAGAATGAATCTGGAGGACCTACTGGATAATATCCATTGAAAAGGTTTTCCAGAAGTAAAGTGTCTAGATCAAAGCGTATGATTAGGTTTAAAATGCTTAAATATATTACCTTAGATATTATTAATTTACTATTACTTTTTAAATACAGTCTTACCATCTGTGGTTGAGACTTCTATATGTTCACCAAAATCTATTTCCTTTTCCCCTCTAGAATGCAAAACAGATGACGTTTCGTTGCCTTTTTTGCAGTTAGGTGGTAGCCATGGGACTGAGTTGGGTTGTGGGTATAAGTGATATAGGCCTGTCCTAGGTCCAGACCATAAAAACTCCCCGTGAACAATCCTCTATACTCCTTTTGTTTGGGTCCAGGTTGAATTAAAAGACAAAACAAAACATAGTACCTTGGCAATCATTTATTAAAGATGGCAGAACCACAAGATAGCAGATGCTTGGATCTTGCTGTCAGAGGGTGCTACCTGGGACACACACACTTGTCTGTGATGCTGGGGAGCACTAAACTTGTGTATTGTTATATGACCATAGCAGATAGTTCTTGTACCACTCTCACATTCTCATGTTTCCTCAACCACCTGTGATTTTAGTTGCTGCTGAGGGAAGAGTACTATGATAACTTGGACAGATTTTTTAAAAAGATTTTATTTATTTATTTTTAGAGAGAGAGAAAGGGAAGGAGAAAAAGAGGGAGAGAAACATCAATGTATAGTTGCCTCTTGTGCGCCCCCTACTGGGGACCTGGTCCACAACCCAGGCATGTGTCCTGAATGGGAATCAAACCAGTGACCCATTCGTTCACAGGCTGACACATAATCCACTGAGCCACACCAGCCAGGGCTGGACAGATTTTTGTGTTGGCCATATCCTACTTGAAATAGACACTGAGCATCTTTCTACATTTTGTCTCTGGGGTATTCCCTGTCCCTGCAGGAATTTGCTTGGCCTGCACACAAGCAAATGCATCATGGACAAGCAAGAGTATTAGCATACCCAGGAACAACCCTCAACCAGTAGGGGGCAGCAGTGGGGTGGATAAATGCTCCACTGTGCATCTACTAGGAAGACAATTCTAGGCAGTATTCTGTATGCTTCTCAGGAATCCAAGCAGAATTAAGCCCATGTTTTCATTCTTCCTTGTCATCTCACTCTGCTCACTCTTTCGTTCTTGCCTCCTGGGATCACTTTCCAAATGAACCACCAGCACTCAAGCCCTTGAAGGTTTTTGCTTTAGAGAAACCCAAACTTAGACAGCCATTGATATTTATGATTTATCTGTTGCAATACCCAGAGTTATTGTAAGAAATAAAGTAGATAATATAATGAAGTGGGATGCTGAGTTAGAATAATATTTTAACTATGGGGCATTGTGTAGAGAGCAGGGAGGGGTAGTGAGGAAACGGATATTGGAGACTGAGAAAAAAGGAGGCATACACCATGTCAGAACATGTGGTAAAACTGTTTTCCAAGGTGAGCTGTAGGACTGACACAGTCACTTGAGAGAAAGTAGTCACCAAAAATTAAAGTAATGAACTGTGTTGGCTTCCATTTTCTACTTATTGCAAATTATTGCAAAAAGGAGATAACTATGAATGAATTGATAAAAATATGGTATGCACACACAATGGAAAATTACTCATCCTCAAAAAGAAAAATTGACACATGTGACCACATGGGTGAACTTTGAAGATATTATGCTATGTGAAATAAGCCAGTCACCAAAGGACAAATACTGTTTGGTTCCATGTATATGAAATATGTTCAGTAGTGAAATTCATAGAGAAAGAAAGTAAATCATGGTTGCCAAGGGGTGAGAGGAGGGAGAACAGGGAGTTAGTGCTGGACGGGTACAGAGTTTCCGTTGGGGAAGACAAAAAGGTTCTGTGGGTGGTGGTGATGGTGGATGAACAACAATGTGACTGTACTTAATACTACTGAATGGTACATTTAGAAATGGATAAAATGGTAAATTTTATGTTATCAATATTTTACTACAATAACTAAAAAGGAGATACTCTCAGGGTAGAATTGAGTAGTCTGTAAGCAGGATAAAAGGGATTAGAGAATCCAGAAGTTTAGAGCACCAACAGGTGGAAAAGCTGTTTGCTTCTAGCCCCAATGAGTATGAGCTAAGCATGGAAAAGGATTTCCACAACAAAGGCCCAATAAAATACAGCCCTGTGGTAAACATCAGCACAGAGGCTGGCCTTCTCAACCCCATCCTAAGTGTTGATAGCTTCAGGAGAGCCTATGTTTGTCTAAGGCAAGAGAAGCATGGGTGGTGATTAAGCAAAGAAATAAGCCAGGTCTGAAGCTAACATTCAGGAAAAAGCTCTGAGTGTGGTTACTGATACATGGAACTAAATAAAACCAAATATGTCAGAAGCAGACCAAGTCTTTTAGGGCAACCAAACCACAAGCCTAGCTATTTGAGGCTTTGGATAACTTTCAGGCCTCCAAACTTATACCAGCTTGAAAGGTGTCAGGAAAACTGTATTGTCCCCAGGGAGGGTTTTCTCCTCAGGAGGGACTTTGAAAATGAACAATGGTAATTTCTCTGAAGGCAGAACCAGTGACCAGGAGCAATGGGTGAGAGAGTTGCTTCCAGAGAGCAGAATCAGGGTCTAACCAAGGACCAGCTCTTCACGCTGGTCCAAATCGGATCCATGCAGGGCAGATCACGGTGAACACCAGCCTGTCAGAATTACATAAATGCCAGACATCAGATTCTGAGGTGTCGTCCCACTCCTCCACGGACTGTATGGGAATATTTATTGCTTTTATCTTCTTCCTATCCCACCACTGAGTGGACATGTTGGAATGAGATGCAGAAGAAGATGATTGGTCTTTTTAATTCAAAGACTGCTGGACCACAAGGAGCCACGTCTGGGCCCATGGCATGGACCCTGCATATTCTGGAAATAAAGGGCTTTCAAATGGGTGCAGTGTCTGCCTGGGACTTTTGAGTTATCTCTAAATGTCTCTGAGGAAGGACAAGTATGTTTTATGTGTGGGAATGAGAGTAAGTAGCACTTACTGATCAGAAGAACACATGTGGTCAAGACTTTGATGTGTTTCCCACGGTGCATACAACTAGACTACATTTCCCAGCTTCTCTTGCAACTACACATGGCCAAGTGATTGAGATCTGGCCAAAGGGATGTGGAAGAAAGTGAGGTGTGGGACTTTGAGGCATGACCCATACAATCCCCTTGGGAGGACAGCATTTCTCCTTCTGGAATGCTGCGATGGGCACAACAACCAAGAAACACCGGGGAGTTACTTGTTGAAGATGACAGAGGCACAAAGTGGAGAGGGTCTGGGTCCCTGCATCCTACCCGAAGGAACTGTACACAATCATAAACAACCTCAGAGGAGTATGATACAAACAAGAAATAACTTTTGTTGTGACACATCACTGTTTATTTTTTTTACTGCATTAGGAGCTAGAGTTACCTCCACTAAAATGCTATTAGAAAGGTAATATAGGCTGACTATAGGTAATTCTGTGAATTCAGAAAAGAAAAGGTAAAAAACCGCCCCTATTTTTTCACTCTGAATGTTAACTGTTTTTTAAAAATTTTCACCCTAGGACATGCTTATTGATTTTAGAGAGAGGGAAAGGGAGGCGATAGAGAGGGAGAAAAAGAGTGATGTGAGAGAGAAACATCGATTGGTTGTCTCTCATATATGCCCAGGCAGGGACTGAACCTATAACCTAAGCATGTGCCTTGACTGGGATTTGAACCTGCAAACTTTTGGTTTATGAGATGATGCTCTAAGGAACTGAGCCATACTTGTCAGGGCTTAACCACTTTTATAGCAGTTTTTCTCACTGCTGTTTTTTCTATGCATTTGTTTTTCATAAAAACATTTATGAGTATTAGGTAGAAATACTATGAAGAATGTTTAGTGACAGAAAATATTTCTCAATCCAAATCTTTAATTACTCAGATCATTCAACATGTGTTTTAAAAATGTAAACTCTAAAGGTGTTTAAAATCATTAGCAATAAAAATGGACTTTAAGATATTTTTCTTATCTTACTCATATTCATAAATTTCATGAAGCAAGGAATTCTCTATTATTTAACCTTCAGTGTGTAACACAATGTCTGGCAAATAGAGGCACTTGATATCTATCTATTGAATAAATTGAAACATGAATGAATGAATGTAATTCTGCTTTAATATAATGGGAAATAGTTGTTAATTAATCACCCTAGCAGTATCTAAACCATGCAAATAGTTTAGCCATTTTGGAAGGACTACACCAGCAATTTTACTCACACATCAAATATGCAAAGATAAACCCTCTGAAGGATGAAAGGAAGAATATATGCAGTGAAAATGTTTCTTCTTCCTGGGAAAAGACCAGAAATGGAAATAAGAACAGCTGAACACAGGGCCACACCCTTGCCCCAGGCCATATGGTCTTCCTGACCAGCAATAAGTGAATATAATCAAAATGAATTCTGGAGTTTATAGGCTAATTAAACAGGAAGGGATGGTCTTCAGTTCCTTTTATACCTTGAATTCTCCATTCTAGAATTCCTACTGTGACTTCACTTCTCCATGAAGTAGAGCGTATACTCAAGTAAAAAAATATTTTAAAGTTCTTGTGAATCTTCGAACCTTTTCTCCTTAAAGACAAAGACAACAAGGTTGTCTTAGGTCACAACCTTTTCACGCTCCCATGAATTCTTGCATGTGATGTTTCAGAAAAGTCTGAGGTCAACCTGATGTTTTTCTCCTTTGATAATTCCTGTTTTTAATTTTCCTTATATTGTACTTTGAGGTTTTTCTTTACATTTGGAATTAAAAATTTCTAAGTGTGAGTTTGCCAGTTCTCATAAAATGTGATGTGGTGAGCCCTTTCAGCTGACACATTTGTCTTTTTTCATTCAGACAGGTTCCTTCAGTTATCTTAATCACAGATTACTTGTGTGTGTGTCTGCCTCACTCCAATGGCCTCCTAAAACCAGAGATTCTGCCTTAGTGGCATTTATATCTTCAGCCCTCGGTAAATAGTAGATATGCAGTGATGGGTTACTGAAGTAATGAACATTCGAGTTGTCTGGAAAAATAAAGGAAATATCCATTCTTTGTTTTGTGGCTTTTGACTTCCACATGATTTCTTAGATCTACATGGACTGCGATTATTGCACATTTCTTTAGTGAAACTTTGGCCAGGTAATTTGCTTCAGGTGATGGGACATTAGTAGGTACAATGCCAGCAGAAGCCTAAAGAGCACTTGCGCTTTGGGGCTTGCTCTCTTCAGAGGCCTAGGGAACCCTGAGATGGCCGTGTGAGAGGGGAGCTAGCCCACTAGGAGATGTGATGTCACATGGAGCAATGATGAGCTACTTCCACTTAGATGTTACCTTCACCCCTCCAGACCACCAATCTACCAACTGCTAGACATTGGAGACAGACCATCTTTGACTACCAGGGTCAAAACAAACTCAACCAGGCCAGAAGAACCTCCCACTGACCCACACAATTGCAAGGGAAATTGAAATATTTGTTGTTTCAGGTCACTGAATTTTAGGCTGATTTGTTATGTAGCCAAAGCTAATTGACACAGGAAACCACTGAATTGTTTGAATTAACAGGATGATATTAACTGACTCACATTTTAAAGGCTAACACTGGCTGCTCTGTGGATAATATATTCTTGGGTGGTTGGGCCAAGAATGGAAACAGAGCAGTTAGGAGGCTATTGCAATAATCCAGTTGAGAGATTTACTGGGTCTGTTCCAGAGTGATGGCAGATCTCTCTTGAGAGACAGAGAATTGAATACACTTAGGATATAGTTTGAAGAAAAATTGGTTTTGAGGGATTGCTTCTTTTTTATCTCCAGAGGGGGCGGGAATCAGTTAAAAACCCTGGAATGAGAACCAGACTTATAACAGATTTCTTGAAAGAGCTATACAGAATTCTAGAAGACGACAGAGCAATGCCTTCAAATTTTAAGTGAGAATGATTCTCAACCTAGAATTGTACACTTAACTAAACTATCAGTCAAATGTGATGACAAATACAAACATTTCCTAACATGCAAAGACTCAGTACATTTACCTTCCAGGCATACTTTCTAAGAAATTAATTAAGGAATTAAAAGTTTGTAAAACAAAAAATGTGGAAGATGTAAGCCATAAAAAAATGTTGGAACCAACCTCAAAAGTCTATCCCAGATACTGGTTGGGGACACTCGCCCTCCACTGATCCTGTGTACCCTCCTCTGTACCGCAGGCAGGGACTGGGAACCTGAAAACCACCTTTTCAGACTTCATTGACAGTGGGGTTCTGGTTTGTTTCATCCAAAGGGAGGGTTCTGAATGAAAGTAAAAGATGGGGGAGGTAGAAGCCTTGTAATTCTGTCAGTGACTTCAGTAGCTTTAACACAAGTGCAGCAGCCACACTGGTCAACCTTCCAACACATCCTTGGAGCATCAGGGCCTGGGGGCTGAGGGCTTCTTGGTGGCAGATGATGGGAGTGTGGCTTCAGGAGTTCCTACAAAGCTGGTGGTGGTGTACTGTGGTTCCTGCCCCTGGGTAATACCACCTTCTACCTTCTGCTCTTTCTGTCCTTCTAGCCCTTTAATAATGAATTACTTCTAGAGGTAATTCATTCCTCCCTGCTTTAATTATCTAAAGTATTTTTTCTTCTTTTTGGCCTGAATGCTGAATGATACAGAGTCCAATGAAATAAAATCATATGCTGAAAGACATTTCAACAGGCCTTGAAAGCAACTGATTGTTATATATATGAAGTCAACCAGCTCTAAGAATATCCTTAAGAAGAAGGATGGGATAATTTCTAAGCATTAGAAAGAAAACTCCAAGGAGTACAATAAAGAAACCATGTATTTCTTCTCTGAAAAAGAAAATATGATTACTAACTCCAGGAAAAACAAAAGCCTAATGAGAAAGACCTGGTACAGATATGAAGCAAACTAAAATGTACTACACCTTTGAGACTTCGATGCAGGATGAGAGATTCCATTGACTTAGATTCCAGAATCATTCTTCTTTGTGTGGCACAGTGGTCATCTTCTCAGACTCATGAAGAAATGAAATGTAATCCTAGAAATACTTTGTTCTATGTGAGTAAACAAAAAAACAACATTGTTTGTCATTTCTTCTCTAGAGGTCAACCCATTTGAAAAATAAAAGACCTACACATAATTATGGTTATAAAGTGTAATGCTAATGTAAGTAAGTACCTGAAGACAGGAATTAGGGTTTAGAAGGACAGAGATTTGAACAGGGCCCTCCTCATCTTACATGTAGGGAGAGTCAAGAAAAACTGTAAAATATAGATGAAATGAGACATAAAATGTCTTAGTGTATCATTCAATGCTATAAAATATTACTAGAAGTAATAATAGTAACAATACTATAAAATTTTGGAGTAGAAAAGGGTAATTGAAGTGAGCTAAATACTTATCTTTTTTATGAGAAGTCAATGAATAATTTTTAAAATCAAGGAATCTAATTATTAGCATATTATTTAAAGTATTTAGGAAAATGGTCTTCTAGGTGGCAGAATTTGGGTTGGGCAGGGGTGGAATGTGGCTTCTATTTTATTAATACTCTTCTATACTATTTTAATGATCAAGTATTACCTTGATAAAAGAAATTTTAAAAAGAACACTGCATCAGGAAAGGAGAATATAGTCTGATAATATTTTTATTTATGCACCTCATAATTGAATTTCATCTTCATCTATAAAATAAGGAAGTTAACTTAGATAATTTGCAGTGCCTCTGGTTGTAAAACACTGAGTGTCTTTGAGGAATGAAAGGCACCCCTCCTAGAAAGAGACTTTTGGATTTACTTTTACATTCCTATATCTTTTTTCTTATCTGAGAATCACACTTAAAGATGGCCATTCAAAATACTGAGTTTTAATCATGGCAAGTTAATGCAACAAATATTTATGGTAGACCTCTGAGATTACTAGGTTCCAGAATTGTTATTTGTTAAATTAGAAAAAAGTCTAAATTAGCATCATAATCATTCATACCATGTAATTAGAGGTAGGAAAAGCCCAAGTATGTACTTTAAGCATAAGCCTACATACTGCATATTGACAAAGCCATATTAAAAAACAACAAAGTAGCCTGAGTGAAGTTCTCTTTCCTGAAGTTCAGAATGACAGAAGGAAACATGCCTGTGTATACAGTACTGATAATGCTTGTGTATTTGTTAAAAAGTGATGCATATGAAAATATCACAAAGGGCTGATGTTCACAACCCTATGATTTGTGATTTTTTTTCAGATTTGTTAGACATAAATTCTGCCCCCCGCCCTCAAATTAAAATCTGCATTCTACTTTTTTTTCCCATTCCCTCTTAGCGATTCCTCTGGTAGAACACTGCCAAGTTATCTGGAGTTGTTCAGCTTGTTGGCAAGGCAGCTTTATCCATTCATTGAACCCTGCAGGCAAGGAACCTATTCCCTTTTTTCCCATCTGCCACATCCACTTTGAATCTGGTAGATAGTGATCATCCCTTCCAAAATGAAAGCCACCCCATTTCAATCACTAGGTTGTCATAACTTTCCACTCTATAATGTTATGCTCTTGCCATCAAGGGTCCTTATTCAATACAATGTGAAACAGTAGCAGTGTCTGTAAAAGGATTTCCCATCAACTTAGGAGCAGTCAGCTTGGGCCAGAAGCCATCTACTGACCAGATGGTTCATTGAGTGCTTGCTTGCATTATCCCAGAAAACTCTTAACTGCAATCATCGTAATAATTTCTGATGTAAAATATGGTAGGTGGTTGTACTTATTATCTGGTCCTTACAAGAATAAGTATTGCAGCTTTGTTTCTGCAAGGGACTCTTGCCATAGTATTGTTTGCTTTTCACACTGAGAAATTATTTCTTTCCATGCTGGGAAAATTGCTTTTTCTTTAAACACATGTTACTCTCTTTATATATATGCACATATGTTTGTGTATCCATCTATACATGTGACATTGCTCTGCAAATTCAGGTCAGTATTTGTCTCAGTCAGGTTCATTGTACCTCAGGGTCACACATGTCTCATGCAAAGCCTCCTTTTCAATACCTTCTTTTATTTATCAAGTGCTGAGAAGAAAATGAATTCCTAATGCATGGCTCTGCTAAAAGATTAGCTGATTGCTGGACTTGGCTTAATTTTTCATTTGCCATGTAGAATAAGATATATTAGCATATGGTAGGTATTTCTCTGCTGACAAAGCTTCTTAGATATCACATCTACTGTTTGGGGTTGGCATGTTTCTTACAACAAGATTGTTACAGAAAATGTTGCTAATAACTTTGCTGGTGAACCCTGCAGGGGCAACTCTGGGAGTAGGTACTTAACTCCATAGGTTCTGTCCGAGAGGCATCTCTGCTTGAGATGCATGTTGAGGATTCTTGGTCCATTCTAACCTCCCACATTCACCATACATCTCAATTTTCTTCCCCTTTCACAGCACCTCTACAATTGCTTCAGGTTCTTACTCAGCTGGCATCGGCATCAATAGGCCTGTGCTGTTTAGTGATCTTGCAATCTTCTCAGTCTCCACATCCTCAGTGGGTGACAAGAATAAATAACAACATTGAGAATGACAACCCTGCAGACATCTTCACTTGGAAGTGAGACTTCCTCAGTTTAGAGCAAATATCAGGTGACAAGAGATTCAATTCCCAAATGATACAAATTAGTCATCTCTTGTCCTACCCACAAATTTTGCGAAAATTTATTAAAATTTGTACTCCATCTCTGTCTGATACAAAGTCATCACATTCAAATTCTTGAGGCATAACTCACTGCCAACTCCACTCCCAATGCAGGTACCAACAACAGAGTCCACATGTAGAAATGTGTTCTTTGCGATATGGTTAATGGCTGTAGTTTAGCAAACAATTGTTTCATTAGAAACAATATCCCTAAGCAGTAATCTAAACCTTAATGTCTGCATTATCAGAGCTATTAATGATTTCCATCACTTTCACTGTGGCAATTTAGTAGCATAAAGTTTTCTCCCGCACTTTGGGAACAGAGTTAAGAGAAAATAGAATGCAGCTTTGTTGAGGCTACTCAATGGGAACTTAATTAGAAACAGCTATAGGAGAGAAGGGAGGAAGGAAGAGAGAAAGAGGGAGAGAGTGACAGAGAGACATGCCACTTTTTCTCCCTTCCACCAAAAAGCTAAGCACTCAGCTATAGCCATTTAGTGATTAGATAATTTTTTGCTTTACCAAGTGCCATT
The DNA here is from genome assembly GCA_004024845.1 of Tonatia bakeri. NCBI lineage: Eukaryota > Metazoa > Chordata > Mammalia > Chiroptera > Phyllostomidae > Tonatia > Tonatia bakeri. Next base: position 982,446 of record PVIA01000011.1, read on the forward strand.
TTGGGGTCATTTTTCTCAGCAGATTAGTTTCCAAGAATACACTGTCCAGAATAGCGTAAACTTGCTTGTGGGATAAATGATATTTGTAATAGAAAAAAAAAGGGTAGAACAAGGAATCAGATCTCATACACAGCATATAGCCGTCACCCAGCATTACAATTTCCCTCAAATACTTGAGAAGCACTTAATCGAAACAGCTGTTTCACAGGGTTCTTGTGGAGGATTGTCAGTATTGCTTTATGACAGGAAGGAGTAATGAAACTGATATATAACTTTTGGTTGTGGGAGATGCTTTTGGCTAAGTGGGAGGCAAATAGAGATAAAATAAGTCTAGTGAATTGAAAGCTAAGTTGGGAATAAGGCAATCAAAGTTATAGAGCTGGGAATTGGGAGAAGTCTGTATTTACCATTCTCAGCCTCAATTGCAATATAAAGAATGTGTGAATGTCTTAATCCTTTACTGAAGGCTAGTCCCCCTCAAATATGAAACCACAGGCAAATCCCTTTCCTTCCTGGAGCCTTGGTTTATGCATGTATAAGTAGTTGAGATGTTTGACTTTATATTTACTGATCTGAATGCTTACATATTTTCTCCTACATAAGTAGAGTTCCAAAATGCAATCCTTATACCTTCAGTGTGAAATCCAGTCCATCTCTGTTTTAATCAGTAATGATTTTGGCTGCAAGTAACAGAAACTGTGACTAAGTGACTTAAACATATAAATGTTTATTCTTCTTGCATAATTTGAAATCTAGGGGTAGGCAGCTGCTGGCTTTAGTTCAGCAGCTCAATTATGTCAGGTCTGCTGCCTCTGCAGTTTTCTTATCTTTTTGTCCTCAGTGGTGAGTTGGCCACCCCAGTTACAGCAGCAAATCCCCCTTGAAGGCTGCAACAGCAGGGACATGGTGGATGGGGAAAAGGGAGTAGATGGAAGCACCTGCTTATGCTTCTTTTTTAGAAGAACAGAAAGTTTCTCCCAAACCTTCCCAACAAATTCATGCTTAGGTCTGATGGATCAGAACCATGTCACATGACCAAACCTAGGGAGCCTGAGGAATGAGTAAAGTAAACTTGGCTATAATATGATTATTAGTGGGGTCCAAAATGTAATTGCATAAAATGCAGGACTGCATTGCTTTGAGGTTAAGTAAAATAATATTTTTGAGTCTATCCATGTGGTTATGCAATAATAGTGAAACATTAACAGTATTTAGCAGGCCATCCACTGAAGTGAAAAAATCTCACTTTCTAGCCATGTCTCTCCTCTTGAAGAAGTAGAGAACATCAACCCACAGAAGGGAGCTGGGCAGAAAATGAGAGCCAATTACCAGTTGCGATGGCATGTCACCATAGGGTGCATCATGGTACCGCAGGATTTTACTCTATAGAGTTTAGTGTTAAGTGGAGGCAAACTAAGGGAACAGGGGAGGATATTAGGTGATCTTATTCACAGTATTTGCCACAATTCCCCATAAGCTTCCACATACATATGTAAGTCCTCACTAAATGTTGTCAATAGGTTTTGTGACTTTAAGTGAAGTAACACAGAAACAAACCAGTATTACCACAGGCTAATTGATATACATGAGAATTAAGTTCCTACAGCATCTCATCAACACAGAGTGGCAGACTGTCAGGATCATTACTCTTCAATAGTAAGAAACTCGTTTAAACACACATTCATAAAATTACATGATGAAATATCACGTGCTATCATCTCATGCAAGCATTTGAAACAATATTGCAGAATTATATTTTATAACTTGGAGATACACTTATGATATTTTGATTAGAACAGAACATGACACTTTAAGTAGGGTCTTAATCATTATTTGTTGATAAATGGATGAATATAGATTTAGAAAAGTATATTCTATTTTTAATATAAAATATTAATATGTACAAATATGTAACAAGATGGAAAAAAACATGTTTGTATAACATTTCTCACAAATACTCTATGTTTTTGGAATCTGTTGGGGTGACAGTGGTTGGAGTTGAGGCCCCAAATTTTATGCTTAAGTAGACACTTAGGATCAGTAAGTTATTATCTAAGGAGGCTGATTAACTAGATGTTTTTTTGTGTGGCTTAGTAATGAAATAATGGGCATAAACAAACTTACAGGCAGAAATGAATAGCTCTACAAAATAGAGTAGGCCTTTTATTATAACAAAGGAGAAAATGGATAAAATATGTTCAAGTTACTTTTAATGTCCCCCCTGAGAGGCGCTGTGTGTAAGAAAATCCCTGGACCAGGAATTAAACCCTGGCATGACAGACCCTCTGTCGTCATTAACAGAGTGACTTCAGCTAGGGTTCATCTTGACTCCAGGCCTTGATTTTCTCATTTATAAAATGAGAACATACAATTTTAAAGATCCTCAAATATATTGTTTGCAGTACAAATTGATGTTTGTGGAAAAGATGAAGGGGATGATTGATAAACATAGAATACACTGGATTTAATTTTTAAAGTTAGTATATTCTCTTTTAAACTTTAAAGTATGGAGGGGAAGATAGTGAAGCAAGTCTGTTAATTTTTCTTTTTTTGCAAAGGTAATAAACTGTGATCTAGAGTATCCAATTCTAGCAATTTTCTATTTTAAAAGGAGATGATGTACTTGTTTGTACACTTTATAAGCAAGGATGAGATATCTCTATCATTTCTGTAATAATTCTGTTAAGAATTTTATTGAATTTATTGGGGTGACATTAGTCAATAAACTTATATAGGTTTCAGGTGTACAATTCTGTAATAAATCATCTGTATATTGTATTGTGTGTTCACCACCCAAAGTGGTCTCTTTCTGTCACCATGTCATAATTTATCCCCCCTTTACTATCTTCTAACTCCTCTTACACCCCCTCTTCCTCTTGTAATCATCATACTGTTGTCTGTGTCTATGAATTTTTTTCTTAATCCCTTCACCTTTTTCACCCAGCTGGCAATGACCCTTCCCTTTGACAGCTATCAGTATCTACTATGAGTCTGTTTCTATTTTGTTTTTTAGTTTATTTTGCATTAGATTCCACATATAAGTGAAATCATACAGCACTTGTCTTTCTCTGACTGGCTGATTTCACTTAGCATATTACTCTCTAGTTCCATCCATGCTGTCACAAAAGATAAGATTTTCTTCTTTTTTATGGCCGAATAGTATTCCATTGGGGAAAGATATCATAAGTTTTTTGATCTGCTCATTTACTGATGGGCACTTGGGCTGCTTCCAAATCTTGGCTATTGTAAATAACATTGTAATGGGCACAGAGGTGCATATATTCTTTTGAATCAGCGTTTGGGGTTTCTTTGGATATATTCTCAGCAATGGAAACATTGGGTCATAAGGCAGTTTCATTTTTTACTTTTTTAAGTAAATGCCATACTGTTTTCCACAGTAGATGCACTAACCTGCATTTCCAACAACAGTGAATGAGGATTTTCTTTTTTCCATAACCTTGCCAACACTTGTTTGTAGATTTATTAAAGATAAGCCATTTTGACAGGTGTGAGGTGATATTGTGGTTTTCATTTACATTTCTCTGTTGATAAGAGACATTGAGCATCTTTTCATAAGACAGTTGGCCATCTGTATGTCCTTTTTGGAGAAGTGTCTAGTCATATCCTTTGTCCATTTTTAAGTTGGATTGTTTGTTCTTTTGATGTTGAGTTGTATAAGTTCTTCATAAATTTTGGACATTAACCCCTTATCAGATATATCATTGGTAAATATGTTCTCTCATTCAGTTGGGTGTCCTTTTAGTTTGTTGATGGTTTCCTTTGCAAAAACTGTTGAGTTTGATGTATTCCCATTTGTTTACTTTTTCTTTTGTTTCCCTTGCTCAAAGAAATATATCAGAAAAAATATTGCTACAAGAAATGCCTGAAATTTTATTGCCTGTGTTTTATTCTAGGATTTTTATGGTTTCAAGTATTACATTTAAGTCTTCAATCCATTTTAAATTTATTTATTGTGCATGGTGTAAGAAGGTGGTCTAGTTTCATTTTTTTTGCATGTATCTGCCCAACTTTCCAACATCATTTATTGAATAGACTATCTTTACCCCATTGTGTGTTCTTGCCTCCTTTGTCAAATATTAATTGATCATGAAGACATGGGTTTATTTCTGGGCTCTCTATTCTGTTCCACTGATCTATACGTCTGTTTTTATGCCAGTACCATGTTGTTTTTACTGCTATGGCCTTGTAGTATAATTTGATATCAGGTAGTGTGAGTCTTTCAACTTTGATTGGAAGATTGCTGTTGCTATTTGGGGTCTTTTGTGTTTCCATTAATTTTCTGGGATATTTGTTCTAATTCTGTAAAATACCATCATTGGTATCATGATAGGAATTGCACTGAATCTATACATTGCTTTTGGTAATATGGACATTTTAATGATATTGATTTTTCCTATCCATGAGCACAGTATATGCTTCCACTTACTTGTATCTTCAGTTTCTTTCTTCTGTGTCTTATAATTTTCCAAGTACAGGTCTTTTACATGCTTGGTTAAATTTATTTCTCGATAACACACACGCGCGCGTGCGCGCGCACACACACACACACACACACACACACACTGCAATTGTAAAGGGCATTGTCTTCTTAGTTTCCCTTTCTGACAGGATATTTATTTTGTATCCTTTTTCTTTACTGAATCATGGTATCAGTTTCAGCAGTTTTTTTGGTGGAATCTTTAGGGTTCTCTATATACAGTATCATGTCTTCTGGAAATAGTGACTGTTTTACTTCTTTTCCAGTTTGGATGCTTTTATTTCTTCTTCTTGCCTGCAAGAACTTCCAGTTCTGTGTTGAATAAGAGCAGTAAAAGCAGACATCCCTGCTTCATTCCTGATCTTAAGGGATATACTTTTAGTTTTTGCCCATTAAGTATGATGTTGGCTGTGAGTTAGTCAATATGGCCTTTGTTATGCTGAGGTATCTTCCCTCTATCCCCACTCTGCTGAGAGGTTTTTTTTCTATCATAAATGGGCATTAGATTTTATCAAATGCTTTTTCTGCTTCTATGGGTATGATCATGTGATTTAAATCCTTCATTTTGTTTATGTGGTATATTGTGTTAGTTGATTTGTGAATATTGTACTATTCTGGAATCCCTGAATAAATTTCACTTGATCATGGTGTATGATCTTTTTAATGTAATGCTGGATCTGGTTTGCTAATATTTTGTTGAGGATTTTAGCACCTCTGTTCCTCGTGGATACTGGCCAATAATTTTTTTCTTTGTAGTGTATTTATTTGGTTTTCAAATTAAGATAATGCTGGCCTCATAAAATGAGTTAGGGAGTCTTTCCTCCCCTTGGTTTTTTGTAATAGTTTCAGAAGAATAGGTGTTAGTTCTTCTTTGACTGTTTGGCAAAATTTACCTGTGAAGCTGTCTGGTCTAGGATCTTTGTTTGTTGGGAGATTTTTGAATATTGCTTCAATTTCATTAGTTGTTATTGGTCTATCTAGATTTTCTGACTGTTCCTGATTCAGTTTTGGAAGACTGTATGTTTCTAGGGACTTATCCATTTCATCTAGATTGTCCAATTTGTTGTTATATAGTTGTTTGTAATATTTTCTTAAAATCCTTTGCATTTTTGTGTTGTCAGTTGTTACTTCTCATCTTTCATTTCTGATTTTATTTATTTGGGTCCTCTCTACTTTTTCTTGATGAGTCTGTTTAAATGTTTATGTGTCTTATTTATCTTTTTGAAGAAGCAGCTGGTGATTTCATTGATCTTTTGTATTGTTGTTTTTGGACTGTTTGTTTAATTTCTGCTCTGATCTTTATTATTTTCTTTCTCCTACTCATTTTGGGCTTTGTTTGTTGGTCTTTTTCTAGTTTCTTCTAGTGTAAAGTTAGATTATTTATTTGAGCTTGATCTTGTTTCTTGAGGTAGACCTGTAATGCTATGAATTTCCCTCTCAGAACTGCTTTCACTGTGTCCCATAGGTTTTGGGTTGATGTGTTCTCATTTTCATTTGTTTCAAGGTATCATTTGATTTATTCCTGATCTCATTGCTAATCCATTCATTGTTCAGTAATATGTTATTTAGCCCCCATGTTTTTGTGTATTTTTCAGGTTTTTTCTTATAATTGATTTCTAGTTTCATACCATCATAGTCAGAGAAGATGATAAATAAGATTTCAACCTTTTTACATATATTCAGACTTGTTTTGTACCCTAGCATGTGGTCCATTCTAGAAAATGTTCCATGTGCACTTGAAAAGAATGTATATTCTGCTGCTTTGGAGTGAAATGCTCTGAAGATATCAATTAAATCTACCTGGTCTAGTGTGTCATTTAAGGTTGTTGCTTCCTTGTTGATTCTCTGGAAGATCTATTTGCTGTCAGTGGGGTGTTAAACCCCCCTATTATGACTGTATTACTGTTGATCTCTCCCTTTATGTCTCTCAAGATTTGCTTTATACATGTAAGTGCTTCTATGTTGGGTACATATATGTTTACAAGGGTTATATACTTTTGTTGGATTAATCCTTTTATCATTTTGTCTTTATTATAGCCTTTGTTTTAAAGTCTATTTTTTATATATAAGTGTTGCTATTCCAGCTTTTAAAAAATTTTCATTTGCACGAGATATGTTTTCCCATCATTTACTTTTAGTCTCTGTGTATCTTTTGTTCTGAGATGGGTCTCTTGTAGACAGAATATATATGAGTCTTATTTTCTTATCCATTCATCCACCCTTTCAAAGTGATTATTTACAGGTATGTATTTATTACCATTTTATGCCTCATAACTATATTCCCTTCTCCTCCTCCTTCTTCAAGACCATTTAACATTTCTTGTAATAGTAGTTGTTAATAAACTCCTTCAGCCTTTTTTTTCTAGGAAGCTATTTATTATTTTTTCATTTTAAATAATAGCCTCACTGGGTAAAGTAGTCTTGATTGTAGATCCTTGCTTTTTATCACTTTGAATATTTCATGCCAATCTTTCATAATTCTTTTTTTGTTTTTGATTTTTCTTATTTTATTCTTTTTTTCAAGTATATTTTATTGATTTGCTATTACGGTTATCCCAATTTATTCTCCCTTTTATCCCCCTCCACCCTGCAACCCCCTCCCACCCACACTCTTCCTCCTTAGTTCATGTCCATGGGTTGTACATATAAGTTCTTTGGCTCTCCATTTCCTATACTATTCTTAACCTCCCCCTGTCTATTTTGCACCTATCAATTATGCTTCCTATTCTCTGTACCTTTTCCCTTCCTCATCCCTCTTCTCCTCCCCACTGATAACCCTCCATGTGATGTCTATTTCTGTGATTCTGTTCCTGTTCTAGTTGTTTGTTTAGTTTTTGTTTTTGTCTTTAAGTTCAGTTGTTGATAGTTGTGAGTTTCTTGTCATTTAATTGTTCATAGTTTTTTTATCTTCTTTTTCTTAGATAAGTCCCTTTAACATTTCATATAGTAAGGGCTTGGTGATGATGTACTCCTTTAACTTTACCTTGTCTGGGGAGCACTTTATCTGCCTTTCAATTCTAAATGATAGTTTCCTGGATAGAGTAATCTTCGATGTAGGTTCTTGCCTTTCATGACTTCAAATACTATGTGCCAGTCCTTTCTTGCCTGCAAAGTTTCTTTTGAGAAATCAGCTGATAGTCTTATGGAAATTCCTTTGTAGGTAACTCTTATCTTTTTTCTTGCTGCTTTTAAGATTCTCTGCTTATCTTTAATCTTGCGTAACTTAATTTTGATGTGTCTTGGTATGTTTCTTCTTGGACCCAACTTCTTTGGGACTCTCTGATCTTCCTGGATGTCTTGTTCCTTCACTAGATTGGGGAAATTTTCTTTCATTAATTGTTCAAATACATTTTCAATTTCTTGCTCTTCCTCTTCTCCTTCAGGCACCCCTATGATTTTGATGTTAGAATTTTTAAAGTTGTCCTGGAGGTTCCTCAGCCTCTCCTCATTATTTTGATTTTTTGTTTCTTCATTCTGCTGTCTTTGGATGTTTATTTCTTCCTTTTATTCCAGATTGTTGATTTGAGTCCAGGTCTCTTCCCCTTCCCTACTGGTTCCCTGTATATTTTCCTTTATTGCACTTTGTATAGCCTTCACGTCTTCCTTCATCTTCTGATGGAACTCAGTCATTGCTGTGAGCATCCTGATTACTAGTGCTTTGAACTCTGCATCTGATAGGTTGGCTATCTCCTTGCCATTTTGTTCTTTCTCTGGAGTTTTGATCTATTCTTTCATTTGGGCCATATTTCTTTGTCCCAGTGCATCTGTTACATTGAAAGGGGTAGATCACTAGGTATTCACTAGGGGAGGGGATGGGGGCAGCCCACTTTTCTATGTTGTGGAACTGTATGTGAGGGAGGGGTCAGAGAGGGAACAATGCCACATGCTAGCTTATTCAACTCTCTCCCCACTTTCCATCATTTCTCTCACTTCCCACAAGTAGATTGTGCCCTTTCAGGTGCTGATTCCCAGGTGAGTGGGTTTGTGTATGTTCTAAGACCCCATGGGTCTCTCCAGTGGACTGTCCTGTGGGACTCGGAGTTTCTTCCTCCACTGTAACCCTGACAGGTTTTTATAGCCAGGGTTTTGAGGGTTTATTTCACCACACTAGCACCCTGGATTGTGTGGTCTGTCTCACTCCCTAGTTGTTCCTCCTGGCTTATCTGCACATGAATATTGGACTGACCAGTCCTCCAGCCACAGATTTGTTGAGTACCATATCTGCCCTGGCTTCCTGTTTCCACCCCTCCTACCAGTCTGGATGAATGTTTCTTCTTTAACTCCATGGTTGCTGGGCTTCCATGCAGTTTGATTCTCTGGCAGGTCTGGTTGTTTTTTTGTGTTTAAATTGGTTGCTATCCTTCTTTTGGTTGTGCAAGGAAGCAAAGCATTTCTACCTATACCTCCATTTTGGCCAGAACTAGCTTCTTTATCTCTTTCATAATTCTTAAGTGAAGAAAATTACAGTACCTTTAGAATTGTTGTAGCTTCCTGATATGTCATAGAAGATGAGGAAAGATTGCAAAGAAAGTAACTTAGTACTTGTCTTGCTTTGTCTTCAAAGTAACGCTTCTCACATTCAAAAGAATTGCATCTCAGAAAATTAAGTAAACTCTTTTTAAAATGCACACACTCCATTTAATATTTTTGACATTTTCTAGAAGAGCATACTACAAAATCCTAGAAGGAACCTAGTCTCATGTTTTTATATTAACACCTCTGTTTTGACTTAGTAACTTTGTTACACAGCTTAACTTTCCACTATTTCTTATCTCAATGATTTTGTTCCAGGTAATTCAAAAAAAGCCAGGTAGATCCATGAAAGAAAAATGACTTGAGATAATTAAAGATATTTAAAAAATTCAATACTAACCTTTAAGGCTATTTTTAAAGTTTCAGTTTTTTTAAATGATATTATCCTTGAATAGGGACTTCACTTGTTCTGTTCACTGTAGACTGGGAACATAATGATGCTTATGAATGTGTGATTGAATGAATGAATGAATGAATGAATAAATGGCAACTTTGATAGAGATAATGCTAATTTAGATATAATTGAATGTTAAATGTAAAAATATATAACTATATTGTTTATATATTACATATTTTCATATTTATTATATATTTGAAATTTTTACATATATTTTAATATTTACATATTATATTCATTACATATTATTTATATATAGTATGTTATGTATATAACTTATATAAAATGGATATGTATATTTAACAAAGCCATCCTAGTATGTTTGTTGAAATTCATAGTTCCTTTTAGCCTATCTCACATATTACTATTACATTACTATATAACATACCTCCTTAGTCCCCCCCTCAGGTACTCTTTCTCAGCCTCATCTGTTTTAGGTTCCAGATGTCTGACATGTCCAGTTCAGTAGCTTCCAACCAACTGCATGCAGGTGCCACCTGAGAGCCTGTTGGCTCCAGTCCTAGGGCTTGTTTGTTGATGTTCAGCGTGGACTGCTGTAGTTCTGTGCTTGGCAACCATGCATGTACAGCTGGACTTGTGGAGGACTTACACCCTATGGTGTGAGTTTTAGATAAGTGAGAGATGGGAAATGGTGGATGCATTTGCCTTTCTCTCCACAACAAGACAGATGGTACTAAGGTACAGTTTATTCAGCTTCTTAGTGGATGGTCCAATGAGATTGGGCAATCAGTCATACTTAGAGGTGGCCAGCTTAACAGTGGCTCCTTTTGGCCCTCCCTCTTCCCTGTCCTACTCCCTTGTCCCTCACTCTAGCTTCCTGGGAGTATACTTCCTAGTAAGTTATCTGCACAAGCCTTTGCCTCCTCAGGCTCTGCTTTATGAACAATCTACGTTAAGGCAGTTCCTAACATGTGATTTAGGAGGCAGATTCTACATCAGTTTTTCTTTTCCATTCCCCTATGTCCACAACTCAACCACCCATTCTATTCTTTCTTTAAGAAAAAAAGATTTAGTGGATTGTTTGATTTGAAAAACTACTGTATTCTAGAAATATTGAAGTAATCATCTGATGGAAGGGTAACATTCCTCGATGTTGCTTTGTGTTCGTCTTCCCCCACTCTCTGCCCAGTCTTGCACACAGAACTTTCCACTAAGAGTGGCAGATATTTGTAGGATTTTTCCTTTACTGTCATTTATTTTCAAAGTCAAACACGTTGAAGAGATGGAAAGCTAGAGGAGAGAAGCAGTCTTTGAGGATAATTGGAAGGAAGGAGGGTAAACTTTGCTGAAATACTAAAAAGAGATGTCAGAGGTTAGACTGAGTCAGAAGCAACAGTGAGGGTGACCTGGAAGGAGCCCAAGACTCATACTGTCTGTGTGACCAACCTATAAGGCCTCTGAGAAGGTGGTGTATAATGTGCTTTGGAAGGCTGGTCCTGGGCACTTGGGTGTCAGCCCTTGGCAAACACTCTGAGACATTACATGGCAGCTGAGATTAAAGGCTTCAAGTGAATGCAAACTAGGACAGTGAGCTTCTCGTGGAACCTAGCATGGTCTCATACCAGGAACAGCTTTCCTGCCACCTTGGCTTTTGTAAGACTTTAAGGCCTTAGTCCAATCCTGGGGTAAATTCCAATAATGACTAGACTAAATTTCTTGTTATACTGTGTGGATTTAAGAAAATAAAGAAATGAGTGTTCATCACACACATATCCTGGTTTTGGAACTGAAATTAACACCAGCAATAAGCTTTTCCCCTGCTATAGTTGAATAATTTTTTTTTCCCTGGACTAGCTGCCTCAGACATATACAAAGGACTTGGTCAAACTTTCCCTTCTATCTTTACCTGAAAAGGTGAGGGTATTTCAGGAGGTGTTACCCAGACCACCACTACAGCCTCAATAAAGCTACTCAAATTGTTAAACTGTTGACATTCTGATTGCAAGGATTAAAGGTCAGCTTCAGAAAGTAAAGGTATAAAGAGGACTAGCCAAAGCTAGTGACAGCCTGGTGAGGCAATAAGCATTGTCAAGTTAATGTTGTGTTACAGCCACTGACTGCTGCAGGTGAGCCTTCAGGGGCTATCCCACTGAAGGTCATTCTGGGCAGAAGAACTGGCATTTGGATGATTTTGTTTGTAATGAATTATTTTGCTGAGAATGGCTTTATGTCATCATTTGCTATTATTTTGATGAACAAAAGCCTGGGCTGATGAAGGGCGGTGTGCATGGAGTAGTGTGTGCATGTGTGCATGCATTCTGGCTCACCATAAATGAAAGCCAGTTATTTTTCAAGGGATGTGGGGGATCCTGAGTGCACTGCTGAAACAGGCTTATATGTCTAAAGGTAGTGGGTCCCATGAAGAAACAATGGAACTGGACTTGCTGGTTTTTCTGGCTGTAGTTGTTTATCGGGGAACCTAAGAAATTACATTGCTGTAGCTTACATTAAAATTCTAAACAATGAAGACAATTGCCAAATCAACTTGGATGTACTCTCCTTCTCTTTGGCAAGAGTGACCATTTTTGATAAAAATCTTATTACTCTTGGAACCTATGCTAGTATGGAAAGTCATTGTTGACCATCAGCTCTGGAGGGGAGTAATCTGAGGATATTGATTAATTTTAATATATATGCATTTATATTGTGCCAGGCATGTCAGGATTTTTGTGTGCATTTTTTACTTAATCTTCAGATTTTATTTACAACTCAGAGAGAGGGGTATATTCTCTCTAGAGAGAGGGAGGTAAGAAAACTGAGAGTATTAAGCTACACAGCTAATAAGTCAGTATTGTATCAGTCAGCTATTTCTGTATAACCAGCAGCTACAAAATCACTGTGGTATGCAACAATAGACATAACTCTTACTTGTCTGTGAGGTGGATAGTGTGGCTTTGTCCCATGTGTCTCACTCTGAATCCCAGGTTGAAAGTGCGTACTACCCAAAGTATTTCTTTTCATGACAATGGCAGAAGTATAATCGAGCAAACTTGGTCACATAGACACATTTCCAGCCTCTACTAACATCATAATCACTAGAACTCTTTGGCAAAAGCAAATCACATGGTCAAGCCCAAGAGAAGAGATAAGAACACACCTTTCATCACAGGGACACGATGAGGGTGTGGATATATAATACTACTATAGGGAAGTGAGGAATTAGAACTAATAATCCAATTATCATTGTGAGTATCAGAGACCATATGTGTCTCATTCTCAAGCCCAAGTTCTTTAGGCCACGCTGGGTATGGTGAAGGATACATTTCTGTCCCATGCATTTTCTCATGGTACAGATGGGAATGAGGTAGGAGACTGTGTGAAGCACAGAATGGCCCAGTGTTCAATGCTCCAGGGCTCAGTGTTTAAAATTCTCCTCTCTTCCTCTCCTCTCTACACTCACTATTTTGGTGATCTTCTCTAGTCCCATGGCTTCAAGTCCATCTGTGTGCTGATGGCTCTCATCACTACAGCTCTGTCTGGCCTTTCCCACTGCATACCACATATACTCAGCATCTTCATCATTTGGATGTCCAGTAGGCATGTCTAAAGTTAACATGGCCAATGCTGAACTCCTAATCATCTTCTCCCAAACCAGTCCCCTTAGATTCTTTTCACCTGAGTGGAAACCCTATCCTTTCTGTTGCTCAGACTGAAATCCTTGGCTTCTCTCTTCCTCTTATAACCTGCATCCCTTCCACCTGCAAGTCCTGTTAGATGTACCTAAAAAATATTTCCAAAATGGAACACTTGTCAACATCTCTGCTGCTATTGGCTTCACCCAGGTCCCTGTAATTTGGTGCTTGGATTATACTGAGTTACTTAACTGCCTTCCTATGCCTGCCCTTTCCCCACATACTTATTTCTAACAGCAATTAGGGTGATCCTTTCAAATGTACATCAGATTTGTTGTTCTTCCACACAAATTTACCATGGCTTCACAGCTTAGAGAGAGTATAGGACAAAGTCTTTACAATGACCTATAACCTGCCTCTCTACCCAATTTCTCTCTGACCTCATTTCATCCTAGGCTCTCCCTCTCCTTTCTAGGCACATTGGTTTTCTGGTTCTTATCTAATATCTAGGCTTGCTTCTACCCCAGTGCTTTTGAACTTACTCTTTTTTTTTTTTTTGGTCTGGAAAGCTCTTTCCCCAATATCTAAATGGCTTTGCTCAAATGTAACCTTTTTCATGATGCCTGTCCTGATGACTCTATTTGCTATTACAACACCCACCCTCTCCCCAAACTGGCACTCCCTATTTTTCATCTCTGCTTTACTTTTTTCATAGCATTTATCACTCTCTGTTTCTTACTTTTCTAATTGTTTGTCCCTTTTTTAGAATCAAAGCTCAGTGAAGGCAGGACTATTTTGGCCATTTCATGCACTGCTGAATTCTCCATACTTAGAAGAATGCCTGGCACATAGTAGGTGCTCCACAGATACTCATTGAATGAATAAATGAATGCAAGCATGGCACCATTGGGGCTAATTGCACTTATAGTTGAGCAGTGGAGGATTTTTATTGGATGAATTCCAGAGCAGAGAGACCCTTCTAGAGTTTAGTGAGTTGAGGCACATAGGCTCTGGACTGTCGGTTAAAGGGGAGTGTGGCAGACACTGTAGTGCATTATTCCAATTACCCTCCTAACCAGGGAACTCATCCTTTCAGCTGCTGGGAGGTTTAGATGTGGAGGACTCATAGCTGAGTCCTTTTCCAGGAATTGCCCCTATCCACATCTATTGCCCAAGGTGACACCTCCTTGTAGGTAGTTAGCATTTATAACTAGTAGATCTAGGGGTACAAAGAACTGGCCTTTGTGTCTCTAGAAAGGAAAACCTCAGAGGGCTATTTCAGCTTTAGAGGTCCTTATGGGATCTACATTACAATTCAGTTTCTCCCTCTGTAGACTTTTACTTCAGGTATTATCCCCAAAAAAAACACTTCTGCATGGAAATCTCTATCTGAGAGTGTATTTCCAGGGAACCCAACTTAAGATAGTGAATGATTCCCTTATGTTTTTAATTATTCACTTAAGTAATGTTCATGAAATATTTATGATGTTCCCAGCACTGAGATAGGTTCTGAGGGATGCAATGGTGAATATGGTAGACCTAGCCAAGGTCTGCATGATGTTTATTGCCTGGTAAGTAAATACTTGGGAAATGTCAGTTACAGTACAGTGTGATGAATGGGAAAAACTCAGGATGTAGGATTAAAGCAGAGAATATGCAGACAATATGATATGTGGCTGGAGAGACTGGTGGGAGTCTACTCAAAAATGAATTTCTGAGTCATAATCAGAGGACAAGGGAAATATCAAAAGTGATGAGACATTTTCAATGAGACATAATCTAAAAATAAATGAGACATAATCAGATTGGTTTTAAGAAATTATCTTGGTGGTAGTCACTGTAGAGACTAGATCAATGAAATTACTCATAAGGAAATTCTTGAAGGTTCTTAGTTATTTACACAAGGCTATAACTAAACTTTTTCTTCCTTTCTACAAACATTCTTAGATTTCTCTTTTAGTGCATTATTTTCCTTCAAGTCTGGACTTACATCCATTTTGATCTGATTTCATTTTCCTTTAAGATGATTTCATTGGAGGAGTAAGTTGGAGCATGTGAATAGAAAAGGAACAAGAAGATTGTGTGTGGATTTTGGGGATGGAGGTAGGAGTAAGCAGTAAGTATATTGTGTGACTTGTGTCAGCTGATTCTCCAAAATATCTTGGATCTTAATCCACATACATGAACCAGTCACTTAAAACATTTTATTGTAGTAATTTGGGCATGTGTCCTATTATCCCTATTCAATCCTAAGTTCTTCAACAGCAGGACTTGTGCCTTAAACATCTCTCACTTCTTTGTGCACTGTGCAGAACCAGGACTGTACTGATGTTCGGTTGACAGAATGAAGGGGTGGCAATTGGAGGGAGATGCTTTGAAAGAAGAATGGTATGAAGAGCAAAGCCAGGCAGTGAACAACAGCCATTTCAGGTTTGCTCTCTGCTTACAATTCACCCAGAAAATATGTAATGGGGACAAAATATTAAACATCACATATTATTTACAGCTTTTTTCTTTTTGCTTTGTGCCAGGTGTGGGGGTTTTTAAACAGCTGGGGAGGAAAGGTGAAGAAATATTTGCAAGGGGAGAAGCAGCAACAGGCATGAATGAAACTTTGGGGATCAAGATAGGTTAAGATCTTTAGGGTCCTTCTGTGTCATAAAATGTAATATGCTTCTTCAGTGACTTTGAGAGGCTTTGGTAAATATTTAAATTAATTTTGAATGCTAATTTGAATATCAGTTTTTATTTTTTGTAGGATACTATGCTGAGATGGGCATTGAGAAGAAATAAATTGTGTTATACCAGGAAGCAGATGGTTTGGGGAGGCTCTTCTGAAAGGCCTCTCTAATACAAAGAATGAGACATAGCCCTTATTTCTCAAGATTGTCTACTACATGCATAAACTTTCTGGGTCTTGTGGATAAAATTGATGAATTGATGACAACGAATGTCACCAAAGGTTGTCTCTCAAATCCTTTGGGAGACATGCCTACTCTGATCACCAAAACTTCCAGTGATTCAGAACTGGTTCCTCTGGAACATTTCTCTCTTCCCATTAGGGATCCCTTTTCCTCTTTCTACCATTCCCCTCCTTTTGTAGATTTCGGCTCCATTCCAGGTTCCAGGAGATATGGTTGTCAGAATATGAGGGACTTCTGTTCAATATGTTGGAGCATTGAGTCATTCTGGCTGCTAATTTGCCTCAGACCTTTTATCTTAATTATTACAATAAAATTCCTGCCTTGTCCCTATATTCTTCCTATACCTCTTCTGAATGCAGGCACTCTACCTTGAGATTCAACTTTAGTAATTTGTCAGGGGACTCTTCTGTTTTTGCCTGGACTTCGTCTAACTCTGGAGTTTTGTTTTCACTTAGATCAGTTCCTTCATCATCCAGTACCGCCTGACCAATATCCTTAATTCAAGTGTTTAGTTCTAAAATCAGCCTGCTCCTGGACTGTCCATCATTGAAGTATAGCACACAAGGGCTTTGGAGAAAAGGAAACTTGCATTCAAAACCAGTGTCTACTATTCACTAGCTCTGTGAACTCAGACAAGATTCTTAACCTCTATAGCAACCATTCCTTTATCAGAAAAGGAGAAATATCAATACTGCTTTGAAGAGTTGTGATGGTAGAATGAAATGACTTGTAAAGTAGTCAAGGATTCAATAACAATTATGTTGCTGTGGCTAATCATACTCTTCTGCCTGCCAATTTGAGCATAGTTGGACTTTCAATATTACTGATAATCACCTGGACTATTTTTCCTGGGTCTTGGCCTTTACCAGGCCATCCTGTCCCATTGTGATTCAGCATGTTATGGCAAAAATACACTGAAATACTATAGCTGGAAATTGAATTCCATGGAATTCCTGTGTAGGTGTGTGTGTAGGTATTGGGCATTATGCTATGTGGAGGGAGAGGGGAGACAACCCCATCACTACCTTATTTAGCACACTTTAGTCCCTTTGGTCTGTATTTGCATTAGGTTCTTACCAGAGTGGCGCCTTCATGTTACTACTTTCACAACCTGTCAAATATTTACTGCACATCAATCAAACGAGGCATCAAGGGGGTTACCAAGGTTAATAAGAAGAGAACTAACACTTACTCAGAATATGCTGTACAGAAGGCATTGTCTCATTTACATCCTTTGTTTACTTTAATCCTCAGAAAACCCCATGAGACAGATTTTATCCCCATTTTATAGATGAGTAATCATGGGTTTAATCAGAAACAGAGTATGAGACTTTAGTAGCTATAAGTTAGCTGAGACATCTCACCAGAAATGTATACCAGTAACTAAGTTTACCCTCTCAATTATGTGGGCAAGTTCTTTGTCAATATATATTTGCAGAAGAAAATATCTAAGAAGTTCCTCAGAGAGAGTGTTTTCTAGTCCCTTGACCTAAGGATGCAGAAACCATGTGCAGAGAGGTTACACAAGTAGTTCATAGCCACAGCAACTGAGGAGAAAGATTGGAACCTAGGTCTTCTGTTTTAATATCAGGGATTTCAAAAAGAGAAGAAGAGAAAAATAAAAGCCTATAGTATTAAACACCAAATTAGTAAAATCTTTTTCCAACATCACACATTCATACTTTTCTAATTCTGTCCCTGGATCTGCTTTGCTTTAGTTTCAACTTTCACTCATGACAAAGTGCTCTCACACCTAGCTTGTTATGCAAAGGACCAGGCACACCAAGGGGAATCCAGTATAGGTTGTAGCTCTTGGACTTTTGAAAACAGTATTAGGTTTGGGGGCTTTCTTCCATTGCTGCTTTGTTTTAGATGCTTTCCTAGCAAGCATCCTGGAGTGTCTGGCTGCAGATCTCATCATTAGAACCACAGTTTGCCTCTGGGGATGCAGGGGGCCTTGATGGCAGAAGGAAACCATATCTGAGCACCTCTGGGGCCTGCCACATGCTGGGTCACTCAGCTGACCGTGGTACTTTCTGCTTCGAAATGAACTGGCTGGGGCAGAAAATGAACAGAGACATACAGCAAACTGCAAAGCTAGCAAGTCCAACCTCAGCTTCCTGCTCTCTTCTTACCAAACAGGGACAGACTTTGACAAGTTGCCAAGAATTCTTTCTCACCCAGAAGACTTACTTTCTCAGGTATTTGGTACATCTTTTAAGACTTTCATTCTTGCTTGTGAAAAGGGAGGTTTTGTTCCAGGTGTATTTGGTGCTGGCCATTAGCTGGGGGAATAGCCCCTGTGGCTGAAGAGTCTCCGAAAGAAAGTTCTGGAAATCATTACACCCAGAGGGAAGACATCCTTCCTGATGTTTGTGTATTTGGAGCATTAGCTCTTTCTTAGTTTCCCTCTGTTATGGCTCAGTTGTGTTACCCTCAAAGTTCATATGCTGGTGTCTCAAAGCCAAGTACCTTAGAATGAACAGTATTTACAGATAAGTCTTTAAATAGTTGATTGAGTTAAAATGAGCCTGGAGTAGGCCCTAAATCAGTCTGACTGGTGTCCTTATAAGAGGAGGAAATCTGGACACAGAAAGAGAGACACCAGAAACATGCACACACAGAAGAAAGACCATGTAAAGACACAGAGAGAAGACAGCTATATGCACGCCAAAAAGAAAGACCTCTGAAGAAACCAAACCTACTGACACCTTGATCTTAAACTTGGAGCCTTCAGGACTGTGGGAAAATAAATTTCTGTTGATTAAGCCATCTAGTTTGTGATAGTTTGTGTGGTGTCCCTAGCAAAGGAATATACTGTCCCTCTGCTGCCAGACTCTGAGAAGTCAAAGATATTGGGTCCATCTTTATGTATCTCCCTTGTTGGCTTTCCCACCCCTTCCAGGACATTCCAATGGTTTGAACTTTTTGAGGTTTCTTCTGGTCATTTTATCATGCAAGGCAGTAGATGATGTAGCCAAGATCAGGCATTATCTGAAAGGCCGCTTGGTGGTGTTAAGAAATGTAGTAATACAGAACTTTCAAGATTGGCATATTGTCTCAGGAGATAACATACCAGACTCTGATATTTTAAAGTGTCAACATCCCTATGTGTGTTAGTGAGAGAGAAGGATATGGATTATCATGGAGTAATACATAGCACAGAAGAACAGAGGCTCCTGATGCTAATTACAGAAAATAGAGCAAGAAGAAAGAAAAACCAAAAACTTGGCTGGGTTGGTCATATATAAGAAATACTAATTACAATCATTTGTGTGAAACTGCTTACCATTGATAGCTAATTATCATGCAGCACCATAACAATTATGTATATCATTAAATATGTATCAGATTAGTTTTATGTGACTGTAACAATAAGCTCCAGAAACATACACTGTAAGGCCCAGAAGGATCCTTAGAGATCGATATCTAGATCTTACCTTCTCATTTTACAGATGAGGACACTGAGGCTAATCTGCAGCATCTGTTGATGGCAGTGCTGGGACTGGAACATTCATTTCTGGCTTTCCTGCTATGCTTCCCATGAGAGCCCTGCCTGAAGTCAGAGCCAGGAACTGGCCAAGGCCATGTTCTTCCTGACCATCCACTTCCAGTGGTAGTTGGCTCAGGCACTGTACCCTCACACTGTTCTACTTCTTCACATCACCCATCAGTGTGGAACTTACTTTGTTTATTTATTTCTTTATCTTGTGTTCACTGCTATAGCCCTAGAGCAGAGTAGGTGCTCAATAAATATTTCTCAAATGGATCAATGAGTGAACAAGTCATCAAGAGAGAGACTCTGGGAGAAGGCTCACACTGGAAACATGGAGTCAGGACATGAGCAGACCCAAAGGCTGCTGCTGATGTTTCCCAGCACCAGGTTTTCTGTCTGTCTGCTTTCCGTGCTTGACCACAGAATCATCTGGGGCCCTTGTTAAACATACAGCTTTCAGGCCCTTCCCTGGAAATCCAGATTTGGCAGGACTGCATAAGCTTCCCTGAACTTGTATTTGTTTTTAACAAGCACTCCAGGAATTTGTTATGCTCGGTATATTTAGAAAACACTGACTAATATATTTGTCTCATCTTGAGAACATGGCTATCAACTCACAGCCTAAAAGAAATAGAGAAAACCTTAATTCTAAGTAGTTCTACAGAGGAAATGCCATGTTTAGAGACTACTGGGTTGTTTTAAGAATCTATTGGTGGTGATATGACAGAAAGCATCTAAGAAAAAAGAGCATGACACATTCTTTTAGCAAGTGATGCCATGTCAGGCCCAGTGCTAGGTGCTATGTGGAGGCAATGGCCTGAGAGACACAAGTTCTCTGCACACAGGATGCTCACTGTCTAAGAGAGGGAAAGACGAGAGACTACGCAATTCTTTCCAGTCTTTTGTAAGGCATAATTTACAGAGAGTAAAATTTACCTTTTTAAAAAAGAAATCCTCATCTGAGGATTTTATAAAGAGGGGAAAGGAGGGAGACAGAGAGGGAAAGAAACATTGACGTGAGAGGGAAACACCAATCGGCTGCCTCTCGTATGTGCCCCAACTAGATTCTGAATCTGCAACCTAGGCAGGTGCCCCAACCAGGAATCAAATCCGTGACCTTTTGGTTCATGAAATAACATTACAACCAACTGAGCCATTCTGCCCAAGGCATTAAAACTTACCTTTTAAGTGTATAGTTTTGGGATTTTTGAAAAATACAGTTCCATTCCCCTAAAAATCTCTTCTGTGTCCCTTTGTCAAGTTCTAGGGTGACCAGCTGTCCCAATTTGCCTGGGACTATGGGATTTCCAGGGATGGAGACTTTCTGGGCTGAAATAGGGATCTTTCCAGACAAATTGCTAATGTTGGTCAACCTTTCCAATCAACCTCTCCTCCACTCCCTGCCCAGTAAGCTATTTATCTGGTTTTGATCCTTATAGTTTTACCTTCTCCAGTATGGAATCATACAGTATATAACCTTTTAGGTCTGACTTCCTTCACTTAGAATAATGAATTAGAGAGTCATTCATGGTGTGTGAATATCAGCAGCTCATTCTTTTATATTGCCCAGTAGTATTCTGCTTTGTGAATGTACCACAGATGCTTACCCATTCCCCAGGCAACTTTAATTTATTGTGCAACTGCTATTAGGGGTGTAGAGATGCTGCCACGGGGATGTGCCGACTCTGTTATTCTAAGCCTACTCTCTCTGGTCCTGTGAACATAATGAGGCTTGTCCATATGAACTTGCACTCTCATCTCTCACTCCAGCATCTTCACATGCAAGTATACCATAAAGGAGGAGCGTGGGTTAAGGGAGACTGGAGGTGACACAGCTGTTGGCGTAGTTCATGCTGAAGGATCTGAAAGGGCTGCACGCACTTAGTGCATGATACATTTTAGCCTTGATATAGCCCTGAAATAGTTCATGGGCATTAGAAAGAGGATGCCGGTGGCGCCTTGCAGGAGCACAGTGAGTAAAAGAGGAGGAAAAAAAATTAGATTCCTAGCATCACAGAAATGCCCACTCTCATTAAAAAGTGCCTAGGTTAAGCACATCAGATCTAGATTTTTATAAAACATCCAAGGGAGAGCATCACTCACCATCAACTATATAAAACTAATTTCATTTCCTTGGGAAGGTAGGAGCCTGAGTCACTTCCAGTTAATGAAAAACTTAAGGGGGGTAAAGTGAAATGGTCTCACCTTGACTCAGGAGGACATCTCTAATCAGTGACAGCAAATCCAAACTCTTTTCCCCTTTCTTTGCTTTTTCCAAGAATAGGCTGCAAAAACCCAGCCCTATTTCCAGAGTATGCATCTACAGCTCTCTCTGCAGTCTCTCAAGCTCCTGACATTTTCTCCAGGTCAGAGATGCTGCATGCAAATACCTGTCTATCTATTCATGTCCTGCCACTCAGGCAGTGAGGCAAAAAATCCGGACTCAATCCCTGCCTTGGGATAATTGCTTAGCAAACAAGATGCACATAATCCATTTTCATTATTAATACTCCAGTTAGGAGTTATGCTCTGTGTCCGGTTTCTCCTAATGAGAGGTGGCTTTCAGTGGAAGTGATGAAATCTGCCATTCAGCTCACAGCCTTGCAAGGAGGAAAAGAAACCCCTCCTGTGGCCAATTTAGATTCCAGGCATTTCTGCTCCCCATAACGTGGTGGGCTAGATGGGCCCTCTTTTGAAGAGTAGGACGTGCTGATTTTCCTGCCTGGATGATTTTGGGAAAACGTCTTGCCTGCTCATTTGCTTATTGTATGGTTTATTATGCATTCTTAATCAGGTTCCAAAGACTCCTTCGAAGGTGTCTGCTCCATGTGATTGCACACCCAGGGAGCAGAACTGCTGGTGTGAAGCAGAACAGAGTTTGAAAGCGATTGTCAAGCAGGGCTAATTCAGATGTAACCAGCACAAACCTCATGGCTGGCTCATCCACACAGCAGAAACCTGGTTAGTTTTGAAAGTTTATTTTTTAAAAATGCTTCAACTAGAGGTATTTCCTGACAAGAGTTAAAGGACTTGGTGAAATCTGTTCTCATTCTTGTGCAACTTTCATTCCATCTCAGTGGAAGGTAGTTTGCTATTAAAAGAAAAGATAATCCATTATCACTATGAGTCTTGAACTGCCAGGGGGAAGCCGGCAGCTGACTGGAAGGAAAGGCTGATAACTTGCATTTAAAGAAAAAAAATCAATTGCCAGTTGGTGTCTTGCCATCAGTCGGAAATACACCATAAATTTGTCCATGGACAGAGGGACCAGGTTCCTTGGAGGATTTGCAATGGGATTTGAAGCCTTCCTATTTACCTCCGGGTGATTAGTTTGAGCCCAGTTTGGATCTACAGTGACTGAGTTGGTTATTTTTGTCAACTCTTTGGTGACAGGTGTCCATGTTACAAGAAACAAATTGGCACTAATTGGGTACCCCTATTGGCATCCTGGCAGGAAAGAGCAACAATTGCTTTATTCAGAAAACTGCACATTAACTGGAAGGGGACACCTGTGCTAGATATGCCCAACCTGTCTTGTTGTTGTTTTTTGTTTGTTTCAGGAATTTGAGACATGGTAGTTTTGAGTGTGGCAATTTTTACCAGCATTCTTTCTCACATCTGCCCCTGACACACACACACACACACACACACACACACACACACACACACAGTCTCATGACCATGGAGAATTCTTTGAAAACCAGTATGCTGATGACAGACCTATTATTCTGTTCATCCAAGATCCTCAATGAAAGATTTTGGCCGGTAACCCCACTATGATCAAGTCATAAGCTGTCAGCGGGCAGGGTTGTTGTGTTTTTTTATTTGTGTGTTTATTCTACCTGGTATCCAGTTTGGCACACAGTAGATGCTGAATAAATGCATTAAATGAATACATCTTTGTTGAATGAATGGACGAATGACCTCTCTCTCTGTCAGAACTGTTAATGTATGCCAATCCCTTCAAGTAGACTCCTAGACATTTAGAGTTGGGCAGGACATTGGCAAATATTTGAAGAAACAGACATCATTGTTCAAATGAGAAATACTAGGGCTTGGCAAGGTGGGTGACTGAGCTGAGGAAAATCTCCATCTTCTGAGCCCTGGTGTGCCGCTATCTCTCTGCTCCTTCTGAGGAAGAGCGATTTCAGAACACTAAACACTGCTGCTAATGAACAGCACAACGGACCATGAATAGAGAAGCCTGATTTCCATTTTGGGATTCTCTTCTGATTATGTGGCCTCAAGGAAGTCACTTCGCATTATTGGGTTTCTGCTGTTTACAGTCTATTTGGGGGAGACAGGCAAGTAAGCAGGCAATTACAATAAAGAATGCCACATTTGAATAACAGAGGGACAACTTGGAACACACAAGCAAAAAAATTACTAGCACTATTTGGAGCTAAATTATTTTTCACTTCTAAATAATCAGTACATTGAATTAAAATACATTAGACTCATGAGAGGTGGCCCTTGTTTTAGTAAGTCTTAAGGGCCCATGTGGCGATTTCAGAAGTGACTTGCCCAGCACACTCTAATGATCCACCAGGGGTGCCATAGAGGTCACGCTGTTCGGTAGCAGAGGAGGTAGAATGATTTGTGTTTTATAATTAAGAGGTGGTAGGACAGAGGAGGCTAGACTTAGGTCAATGCAAATTTGAAGATTCTATTCTAACTTACAGTATCTTTCCTCTCGGTAGCATCTATATAAAATGGCCCAAGCTTGGTTTCTCACTGTGCTCCAGAGGTGGCTCCTTGTCACCTTGTTCCTTTGTGGCGTGTTTAAAGACTAGAAGTCTTGAGAGAAAGGAAGATGTAGGATAGCTCCCAGGCTGTAGATAAATGAAATATTCAGTTATCCACAGTAAGGGGCACAAGTAGAGGAAGCCCTTCCGCCACCCGGAAACCGCCGCCCCATCAGACTTTGCTGCAGCAGGTAGCCAAACCCACAGGGTTGATTGCACTTATCTTTTTTTCTAATGCAGATGCTCACAAACTTCCATAAAATGCATAGAATGAAAAAAGATTTGGGCTAATCAGAAACGTGTATAATGATCTCATAGCGTTCTCCTTGAGAAGCTTCAAGGACAGGCTCTAGTTTGGGCCACCTAGAGCCAAAAGGAGATAGCTGCTCAAAGATAGAAATTTCTGCCTGTGGCGAGTAACTTTAGTCCTGAAATGGCAAGTATCTACCTTTCAATTTAAGGAAGTTAGGAAAGGCCAGAAACAATTCTGCTGGACTTGGCTAAATCCATACATGTTAAAGAAGGAGATGTGTCCCTAGCAATTCACTCCATCCTAGATAATGATCTCACCATTAGAAGGACCTTCTATTATTGTGTTTGTACTGATTCTTATTGCAGAGTGTGTCTACTGAGTAGCTATGGCATTAATAGTGTCTCTGAAATGGAAGGTCACTTCATGATGCTAAACTGAAAGGAAAATAACTCCCTATGTGTAAACTCTAGTCTAATAATGATAACAGTAACTACAACAGGAGCATCCAACATTTATTTAGTGCTTCCATGTGCTAGTCATTGTCTCTGTATTAACTCAATCCTGGTAATCCTGTGCCTGGGAATCTGTTATCTCTGTTCTACAAATGAAGAGACTGAAGCACAAAGCAACTAAGATACTCTGCCAAGGTTACACGACATGTCCAGGGCCAGGGTTCAAACTGAGGGGTTTTAGCTCTGGGGACTGTGGTGCTCACGACTACACTAGTGCAGACTATTACAAACTGCTGTAGGAAAAATATGCACAAGTTATCCTCAGGCAAGAAAACCAGCCATGGAAGTAGGCTGCTATCATCCTTTTGATCCTGACCATGATGAGAACTTGGAAGACCATCCCTGTGTGGCAGGAGGTAGAGCAGGTTTACCATGGGGAAGAGCCAGCTGGTGCTTAGAGGGAAGGAGGCAATTTCTTAAGGTTTTATAAAAGTGTTCCATCCCTGTAGACAGTGTGCAGTTACTGGGGGTCAGCAAGCAGTATTTTGAGACCTGGTCTGGCATGTTTCTTTGTATTATCTATTTTTATTTCCTTATTAGCACTTAATATTTAGAAGGATTAGATTTTCAAATAGTGGACTCTTCATCTGGGTTAATGGAAAGCAAAAAAAAAAAGGTATTTTCCCTCTACACTTGGGCTCCTAGAGTTGTGCAGCAGACATGGTGGATGCTCCATCCCACCATGGGTCCACAAGGCCCACCGAGCTCACCTGCTACTAGACCAGACAGTTTGGCATGCTGACAGCTTCCTATTTCTCCCTTCTGCTCTGCCCCGCTGAGGCCCTTCTCTGACATCAAGGGAGTTTGCTCCACCTAATGAGGTACAACCTCCATCAGGGGATTTAACTCCTTAAAGTGTAGCCCTGTGGTCAGCCTGTTCTCTATTTCAGTGTCTTTGGTTATATTTTGCTTGTTTGTTTCTTTTGTAGTTTAGGTTCCTGTTAAAGGTGAGATCATATGACCAGAGGGGAGAGGGGAGGGAATTTCAGGGGAAAAGGGTAAGGATTTACAGGAAAAAGTATAAAGGACACATGGGCAAAAACTGGAGGCACGTGGGGTAGAAATGGGAGGGAGATGGGGAGGGTTGGGGGGGTTGGCTGGGATGGGAGTAAAAGACAGAAAACTGTACTTGAACAGCAATTAGATAAATAAATAAATAAATAAATAAATAAATAAATAAATAAAGTGTAGCCCTGGATCAATCGGAGAGAGGATTTGGGGATAAATCCCTAGCCTTTTCATACTCTGGTGGGTGACTTTGGAGGTTTGGTTCACAGTTCTTCAGCGGGACTCCTGTAGGATTGAGCCCAGGGTGTGCTCAGCAGTAACTCGCTGATTAACACACCCTTTATTAACTTTTTTTTACTTCTGTGTCTCACTTCCCAATCCCTCACACACACTCTCCGGGTTCAGCTCCCATGTGAAATGAACCGACTGCACCCAAGTCTTCACCCCAGGCTATGCCTGTGGGGAAAGCCAAACAAGAACTACTTTGAAAAGGGGGCAGAGGTACTCCTGGAACTCACTGTGGTGGTAGCAGGGAGGGTTAAGGAGAAAGGCTTCCTAGGAGCAGGGAAGGTCAGAGGAAAGTCCTCTCTGGCCTTGAGGGCTCTCCATCTAGAGCACAGGTGGAAAACACAAGGCCCACTGGCCGAATCTGGCCCGTCACCTTGTTTCATCCAGCCTGGCACCTTGTTTCTACCTGGTGGCAGTGGCGGGCTCTGACTTAACTGTTCAGGAGTAGTTACATTTATACAGTCCTAAAATTACATTCGGCCCTCTGAAAGCAACCACGAGGAAAAGTAGACCCCAGTGAAAATGAGGTTGACACCCCTGATCTAGAGTGTGGGGATTTTAGAAATCAGGGTGTTTTTCTTCACTAAAGGGGGCTATTTCTTCCCTTTGACCCCACACTTTATTTTGGTCTTGTTTAAAAGAGGCTGAGGGATTCCACAAAATATGTTTTAATCAAGTGAGTAACTATTTCCTGAATATACATGACTGCCCTTGGTATAATGAGCCCAGAATGCAGATTGATGGGACTAATAAAGCACAGGTTAGAAAACACCCTCGAAGCTCCAGTTTTCCTGTGGTTTGAAAACTGAATGAAGCTCCTCCATTTAACCATCTGGAACCAGCAGGACATCCAGGTCTGGCCCTGAGAGATGGACGGGACAGAGGTCATGGTTTGCTCCTTCCCTTGCGTAGTTTTCATTGGGGATGGCCTCATTCATGGCTGTCCTGGGGCAGGTTTCTATAGCAGGTGATCTAAAGCCATGTTGATGCTTGCTTTCATGATGGAAAGGGGCCTTTTTGAAAGTGATCAGGGTGGAGAGGAAGTTGGTGGTAACCCACTGAGTTTCTAGAGGAACAGTTTTCTCAGTTTTCTGTGGGAAACTCTAGTCAAGTACAATAAGACATCTGTATAGGATACTCAGGCTCTGTGACCTAGGTATTTAGTCACCAAATTTAGTGCCCAGACACAGAGAACTTTCTATGTTGTCAGTATAAACTTAATTCTTTTGTTTAGTTCTGGGCATCACACTTTGATGGATATCACACTTTGAAAAATGGGAGAATGTTCAAAAGACTAGATATCATGACACATACAGGATAAAGTAGGATGTTGGGGTAGTTGTTCACTGTCAGTAATAATTGTGTCCTTTCCCCATACATGTTTGAAAGTATTTGAGAAAACAGAGGAGTTCAAACTATCATGTTTATTGTCGACAAAACTGCATTCATGGCTATTGCTTAGACCTGCACCATCTATGTTTTGGAGTTACGCTTGCAGGGATTGAACTAATGCAACAGACACTGGCCCAGCCCCTGTCAAAGAGCATCTGTGGATTGCCTCACACCTGTTGAACAGATACAGCAATGATGGAGGGGGTCCTCCAGCCATGCCTTTAGAAGGCAGCACTGGGCTCTGACCCCATCTCCTTACCACCTCATCATTCTAGAGGTCTGCCAAAAATGTGATGGCCAGTCAGGGGCCCATATTCACACACTCAGGACTTGCATCAATCTCTCCCAGTTAGATAAGGTGCTCCTTGGCCTTTGGGAGGAAGGTGGAGGGGACAAATGAAACACTCCTTTTCAATACTTTGGAGGGTGAAGACTCTTATCTTTTGGGCCACCACAAAATCACGGCAGAGGGGGGAAATGGTTTTCCCAGTAAAAATATGCTTATCCTGGGGAAGAGAAGACTTAGAAGAAGGTATGATATTTATCTTTAAGTATCTGGAGGTCTGTCATGGACCTCCAGGTCTGAGTAAGTCCAATTGCTTAAGCACGGAAGCAAGTAAAAAGGAAAACATTTGTTAGTTCACATTATTAGGTTAATTCTGCCCTCCCACCAAAAGGCTATCTTAGTTATGTAAAGTTTTCAAGCAAATAATATCTAGGTATTTATTTGGGATCTGGGAAAATTTCCTGTGATCTTTCTAAACTCTAAAATGCTTGGATTCTGTGACAAACAGTGCAGGCCAAGGCAGGCCTGTCTTGTGAGAAGAGTGGGTAAAGACTGTTCTATAATGAAAACACAGAAAAAGAATAAGTGCATGTTTTAGATAAAAAATGACTTCTACCTTTTTATCAAATCTTTCTTTATATATATGTCTTAGTCAATGAAATGATAAGAACTTCAAATCCGAGCAAGGATTTTTTTTGTTTTTTGTTTTTTTGTAGTACAAATGCTCTCAGGGAAGAAAGGACAGCTAAGAATCCTGGCTGATTCACATTTTGAGAATCAGCCTAAAAGTAGGTACAAAATGAAGGTAAACAGTTACACCATTCTTATTTTACTTATCTATTCTCTCCATAAAATACCTAAATGGTACCCTGTATTCTTTCACACACCTGCTCTCCTAGGATAAAGAGTCTTAGGAATAAGTGGACTACAGGTAGAAATAAGTTGGGCAATATCACTGGATTAAAACATAAAATTAGAACCCCCAAGGGAGCTCTCTGTTTGCAGGGCTTACTATAAATGACCCATAGGACTCAATGACATCTATTTTATTATTGTTCTAAAGTTAAGCTTTAATAATGAATTAGGCCATAAGAGCTGAAATCCAGAAGCATTTGCCCAGGGACAAAACATAAGTTTTTCTGTTATAATATCTCCTACACTTGCCTTCTGTTTGTGGTATCCAGTTTCTTTATCTTTAGCATGTTTAAGCAATCCTATCATGTGCAAATTCCTTTCATTTTCCCACTTTTTTCTCGTTGTATAGGTCTTTGTCTAAGATCTCATTGAATGACGGGCCTAGCCTTATGTTTTTATGGTTAAGAAGCTGAGTAGCCCAGTGGAAAGATCATAAACTTTCAAGTTGGACTGAACTTGTTTTGAATCCCACTCAGCCATTTTGAAGCTCAATTTCCTCCTCTGCAGGAGCTTCTGGCAAACTATTTTATCTAGCTACTGATCCAGTGTTTAGCAAAGGGTCAGGAGTCTTCTAGATTGTCCATGGAAGTCTGTCGAATGGTTGCCATCTTACTCAATAGCAAACAAGATTGGTCTGAGGTATTGGGAGAGGTGCAAGGAGAAAAAAGGAAAAAGCAGTTGTGTGGTAGAGCAAGGTGTTCCTTGCATTTGGCTTGTTTGGTGAATTATTTAATGTGGTCCCAAGTTTATACTAAGTTGGAAATTTTGTGTTTTGTTTCTACACTGTGAAATCCATGTAAATTAACTACAATGTGCTTACAAATGGGAAGAACCCTTTTTTTTTAACTCTTCTCCAACAAGCTCCTGTTTTGTAGGGTTAGTAGCTCCAAATGTTTTTTCCTGTCTGTACAAAAAATAATTACCTGGTATCCATCCTTAAGTGTTCACCCCAGAAAACATGTCTGTCTATCCATAGCTGGCTTAATTGAACACTAAACTTCTTGATGGCAAACAACTACCTTTGTCCCATGTCTAGCTCTGTCTTTTACTTCAAGCAACAAGAGATAAATAATAATAATAATAATAATAATAATAATAATAATAAATAAACCACTCTAATTGGCTTAAACAATGAGGGAAACTTACTGTGTCATATAACAAGAGTCCTGTGAGTTAGGGCAGTGGGGTACTAAGGGAGAGGGCTGGTGGTAGTGGTTTGCCCTGTGGGAAGGGTATTTTAACATGAATATTGCTGAGAGAAGTCGATGCCTGGTAATAATGGCAAGCAGACTAACTGTTAGTGTGATTGCTGTTCTAACATTTTCCAAAGCCAGAGCACCCCTCTGCCTGCTCCTGTGGTGGGCTACTCCCACTGCCTGTCTTGACTTACTATTGGGGAAGGAGTGTGTCTACCACCCTTCCTACTTGTTAATCAGGGGAGTAGGTTATAAAGGAGTGGCAGGGGCACAGGGAAGGTTTTACATCTATTTATCTATTTGATTATATATCTACTACTTTTATTTATTTCTTAGTGTTATTTAAAACTGATTCACCTGTGGCATTTTTGTGAGCTCACAGGACATTCCTATCAATGGGGCCATTCTTCGTAGTTTTTTTTGGGTGGCTGTGTCTTTTTTTAGGAATGGCCAGTCATGAATCTTTTCTCCACCCCCAGGAGATTAAGGCTTACCTCCAGGTTATTGCTGTTGGAGTCCCTCTGTCTCTAAAGGTGGCCCCATGATGATGTGGTGTTGCTGCTCCTCCGCATGGCCCATGACTACTACTAGGGAATCCTATTTTTCACCCTGACAAACTCTGGGAGTGAGTTTAACAGGCTGCTCTTAAAGAAACAGCTCTCTTTTGACTGTTGGCCTTTCACACGCCCTCTAGAGGTAAGAGGCAAAACCAACACCATGGCTTCTCACAAGGGCAGGGTGCCTGGAGGAACCCCAGCCTCTTCTAGGTGTAAGGTGAACGGGTTGATGCTCCTCCTCATTTCCTCTGGACAGAAGGGAAAACATGGTATGGTGACAAGTCTCTAAAAAATATATTCTCCAAGATACTCCTTGTATTGCATGCTCTTAGCCCGAGAATTGTACAGCTGTTTTTTCACAAGGTCCTTTGAAAGTGCTGAGTGAAGGGCCTTCAGGTCACCTTCAGTGCATATGTGCTCTTTATCCTCCTGGTGACTCTGTCCCAAGTGAGGTAGAGTCTGATCTTAACATCCAGTAACACAGACAGGACAGCCTCCAACACAAGAACAAGACATTCTTCCTGTGTGTCTGGAAAGCCCTTTTCAGTTATTCCAGAAGACTTCCTCTCACATCCCACTGCTCATGACTGGGTCCCGGGGCCTCCCCCAAACAAAGAGCTGATCAAGAGGATGGAAATAATGACAGTGGCTCAGATGAGTAAATGTTTCTTCTTGAGCCAGGAATATGGTCACCTCTCAGAGCACATGGTCATAGAGGGGAAAGATGACATGTGACCAAATTGAGGGGACAGGTTCCCAGCAGCATCTGCTAATTGGCATGCAGTATCTGTCAAATGATAATGACTTTGGAAAGCTTAGAGTTGAGGATGCCTGCCAATAAATTCAATCAACCCTAGAAATCGTTAGGCTTCGGAGGTGAATGACCTCTAAATGACATGAGTGTGCTAGAGAACGGATGGATGGGGCTGCACAGATGGCTCTAATCAGAATGAAGATGGCCTGATGGTGAGAGGATCCTTGGGACTGTCAGCACACTCATGGTTTCCCACTGAGAACAGACAGCAGGTGAAGGTCCCTCTCTCTGTGGGATTTTCCTCCTTGAGAAGGAATTCTCCCCCTACTCAAGCGTGGTCAAGTTGAAAGACTTCACTTTGACCACGGGAGTTTACTTCTCCCTTGCTTTTCTCTAGACAAACCAAGGCCTCTCAAACGAGCTTATTGGACTCTTGCTTCGTTTCCTCTTGGGGGGAGAATGTAGACAAGTGGAGGCTGCTACCCAGCATGCTCTGGGGACCTTGTGCCAAGCCCCCTTTCTGTCCTGACCTGTGAGATCCTGCAGTCTGCTTCTCACTGTCAATCAGGCTGAATTGTGTCAAATTATACAGTGCTACACTCAGCCACAAGGGCTGGGTTGAGAACTACAAATTCATTTTCACATGCAACTTAAGCCAAGACTTTTTCTCGGGTATGCAGTAGTGTTGAAAAGAAATGGAAGTTAAGGGCCAAACATGTGGAACAAGAGATTAAAACTATGCCCATTTGCTCAAAATCTGCAGTACCGGCTCATTGCACTGCCCTGTCTAACCTTGATTTCTTTTGCTCCCAAGATAACAGTTTCTAAAGTACACTTACCCCTATTATCAGAATTTTTAAAAATACAGATTTATTGGTGGATTTCTATTTTTTTGTTTTGAACACAGTGTACATTATCTGAACATCAGTTTTTCCAGGGCTTAATTTAAGATTAGGTTATCAGTAATTTTAAACTATGTTAAACTCTCTGCAAATTAATTACGGCTTAAAAAAACAAATGCCATTTGGGAGGGCAAGAGATGCAGTCTGGACAAATAATGGAGGTGTTAAGAAACACAGTTAATATAGTATACATGTGCACAAGTGTAAAAATATACTCATGTATAAATAGCATACACACACAGGTATGCAGATATTTAATATCGATAACTATGTGCTATCTGTAACTCAGGATGGAGAGGAATAGTAGAAAGGTAATATTTGGGTGCTGAGTTTCCTTTCACAGCTACATTCCTTGCACCTGTTTGCTATGAGTCCTGCTGAGGTGACCCGTTTTGGAAGAGGCCCGAGTGGGCTCAGAGGCGGGGAGAAGTGCAAAGGAGATGTGATGATCGGAGCAGCTCGTGGCCCGCCGAGTTACTCTCAGAATCCTAACGTTCTCAGAGTTGAAACCCTTATTTTTTAAGCATATTTAATTGATTGTGCTGTTACAGTTGTCCCAATTTTTTCCATTTGCTCCCCTCCACCCAGTACCCTGTTTCTCTCCAGCAATTCCCCCCTTAGTTCATGTCCATGGGTTGTGCATATAAGTTCTTTGGCTTCTCCATTTCCTATCCTATTCCTAACTTCTCCCTGTCTATTTTGTGCCTACCATTTATGCTTCTTATTCCCTGTATCTTTTCCCTCATTCTCCCCTCTACCTCTCCCTACTCATAATCCTCCATGGGATCTCCATTTCTGTTCCTGTTCTAGTTGTTTGCTTAGTTTTGTTTTTGTTTCTTAGATTTAGTTGTTGATAGTTGTGATTTTGTTGTCATTTTACTGTTTATAGCTTTGATCTTCTTTTTCATAGATAAGTCTCTTTAGCATTTCATATAATAAGGGCTTGGTGATGATGAACTCCTTTAGCTTTACCTTATCTGGGAAGCATTTTATCTGTCCTTTAATTCTAAATGATAGCTTTCCTGTGTAGACTAATCTTGGTTATAGGTCCTTGCTTTTCATCACTTTGAATACTTCTTGGCAGTCCCTTCTACCTTGCAAAGTTTCTTTTGAGAAATCAGCTGACAGTCTTATGGGAACTCCTTTGTAGGTAATTCTCTTCTTTTTTCTTGCTGCTTTAAGATTCTCTCTTTATCTTTAACCTTTGGCATTTTACCTATGATGTGTCTTGGTGTGGCCCTCTTTGTGTCCATCATGTTTGGGACTCTCTTTGCTTCCTGGACTTGTCTATTTCCTTTGCCAAATTAAGGAATTTTTCTTTCATTATTTTTTCAAGTAAGTTTTCAATTTCTGCTCTTCCTCTTCTCCTTCTGGCACCCCTATGATTTGGATGTTGGCACATTTGGAGATGTCCCAGAGTCCTCTTATTCTCTACACATTTTTTTTTGATTCCTTGTCTCTTCATTCTGTACTGGTTGACTGTTTATTTCTTCCTTATGTTCCAAATCGTTGATTTGAATCCTGGCTTCCATCCCTTCCCTGTTGGTTCCTTATATATTTTCCTTTATTTAACTTTGTATAGTCTTCATTTCTTCCTTCATGTTGTGACCAAACTCAACCATTTCTGCGAGCATCCCGATTACCGGTGTTTTGAATGCTGCATCTGGTAGGTTGGCTATCTCCTTGACACTTAGTTCTTTTTTTGGAGTTGTGATCTGTTCTTTCATTTGGGCCATATTTCTTTGTCTTGGCACACCTGTTACGTTGTAAGGGGCAGAGCCTTAGGTATTTGCCAGGGTGGGGCTACCTACTTCACCACTTTGTGATGCTGTATGTGGGGAAGGAGTTGGAGAGGGAACAATGACCCTTGCTTGGCTCTTGCCCATTTCTAGTCACTTCCTCCACTTCCCATATGTGGCTGGTGCCCTTCTAGCTGCTGCCCTCCCTGGTGCTGAATCTCAGAGTAGATGGGTTTGCGTACATTCTAGGACCATGGGGAGCCTAAACAGACTCTCCTGAGAGACCAACAGTTTCTTCCACTGCCCCAACTCCCACTGGTTTCCACATCCAGAAGTTATGAGGCTTTATTTTTCCCAGTGCCAGAACCCTGGGCTGTGCAGTCTGGCCTGGGGCTGGGATCGCTCGCTCCCCAGCTCCCCAGCTCCCCAGCACCCCAGGTATCCCTCCTGGTTTTTTATCTGCTGGACATGAATATGGGATGGCCAGCCACCACTGCCTTGCTGCCGCTGCTGCCTTGCCACTGCCACCTCGTATCCCCTCCACCCTGACTCCCCATCTCTGCTCCTCCTATCCATCTGGATGAATATTTCCTCTTTAAATCCTTGGTTATCAGACTTCCATACAGTTTGATTTTCTGGCAGTTTTGGTTGTTTTTAGTTTTGAAGTTAGCTGTGATCCGTCTTATGGTTGTGTTAGGAGGTAAAGTATGCCTACCTATACCTCAGTCTTGGCTGGAAGTCTTGGCATCCTTATTTTGGTTGCCCCCCTGACAAATCCTAAATTCTGCTATTTCTTGGAGATCATGGAAGATACCATTCCGTCTTCTGGCATCCCAAAATGGATTCTTTTAAGGGGATTAAGTGAGACACTGATTACTATAGATTCCTAGTCCTCATATCCTGTATGGTCAGAGGCTGCTCTCTCTACAAAGTTCTCAGATTCCTGGGATTTTCCGAGTTCCACTAAACTGTATGTAGTTTGCAGATTTCTGCAGCCAATATTAAAGAGAGTTAACATTTGTAAGTGTTTCTTTATGTGCTTCTACACTTTTCTTAGGGATTTCCATCTGATAATTCAGCAGGTATGTACAATCACTATCTCCATTTTACAGACATGAAAACAGAGGCATAGAAACTTAAGTAACTTACTCAAGGTCCCACCACTGGTAAGAAGTGGACTCAATTCAGCAGTCTAGATTGGGGCCTGAGCTCATAACCTGCCATGCCCTCTACACTCTGCCATGCCATTCTTGTTTTGCATTCAGAGGCAACAAGGGGCAAGGTGGAGACTGGCACTAGATGCTTATATGAATGAGAAGTCATGGGAGTAGAATGCAGCAGCATCTGGGTGTCTAGCTCACTTTCATCCCATTTTGTAGCATACTGGTGTGTCAGTTGCAACTGAGGTAGGAGTGTCTAATCCTAGCATTCTGATACATGGACATCACCACATCTAACAGAAAAACAGGAGGCACTTTGCCTATGACTTTTGAAGCCCCTTCTCAGTCACCCTGAAGGTACATGGTGAGTCATGCATAGAACAGGTATTCTCAAATGGTATTGCTAAACTTGAACTGCTTAGTCTTCAGTGATGGTTCTTGTTATTCAGGACTGATCATATGCAAAGTATGCCTTTCTAGTAGCCACTGTTGGGCTGTATGTGAGGAGCAGGTGGAGGAGGGAGGATAGTGAGGCAGGGAATCTGTGTAAGAGATATATCCCTTGGGGTCAGGAGGACCCTTTTAAACTTACTCCTTACTCTGCTCCCCCCTAACAAAGCCTTCCGGTCACTGAGCCAAACTCACTTTCCCACATCCCCTGAATGTGTGTGTCTTGCTTCTGAGTGCTCACTTTCTGTACCCTCAAACTGAGGCCCCCTCTCCTATCCTCTCTTTCTGATGGGATCTTATACAATATTTAGAAGCCAGTTACAATTCCATCTCGTCTGGACAGCACCCCCCCATCTTTTAAAAAAAATTTTATTTAGAGAAGGGAGGGAGAAAGAGAGGGAAAGAAACATCAATGCATGGTTGCCTCTCAAGTGCCTCTACTGGGGACCTGGCCCACAACCCGGGCATGTGCCCTGACTGGGAGTAGAACCAGCAGACCTTTGGTTCACAGTCTGGTGCTCAAACCACTGAGCCATACCAGCCAGGGTTAATCTGCAGTCTTGTCTTAGCACTTTGATTTATAAGACTGTTCAAAAATTCCTGGGCCTTGGCAGAACAGGGTCAAGGTTCACACCTTGGGATGTGTGATTAGACATAAATATGTATCTGTGGTCCAACAGGCAGTGTCTGGATCCAACTATGGACTCAGTAACTGCAGTTTGTGAGACTGCTCTGAGAACTGTCCAGAGATGAGCCCAAGTTCTGGGGAAGTCTAACCATGTTAGAGCCAGAGGGTTAAATAGCCATGTATGGTGAAGAAGAGCAGGCATTAGAAGTATTTTCCTCAAGCCTAGCTGTGCCCCTGTCACAGGTCTCACCCTGAGTGATGGGGGGCCCTTGATTCTCTCCTACATAATTCATCAGTACACTTACACTATTGTTCATATGGTATTTGATCATTTATACCTTTGTGATATTAGTAAATGTTTTCTGTGTGTTGTCTCTCCAAGTTCCCTGAGAACTATATATATGCATCTCTTTAATGCAGAGGATTATGCTGTGTATATTGGATACCCATGTGAGAAACATATTGCACACATGAATCACAGCAATCCTGTCTGTTATGGTTTGTCCTGCATACCTGAAAAAATATCTTACAGTTTTAATACTTAGTATCTCAGAATGTGACCTTATTTGGAGATGGGGTCTTTACAGAGGTAATCAAGTTAAAATGAAGATATCAGGGTAGGCCCTAATCCAATATAACTGATGTCCTTATAAAAAGTAGAACTTTGGATGAGACATATGTACAGGGCTGGCCAAAAGTAGGTTGACAGTAGTTCATATGGAGAAAGAATAAATAATAATAAAGAATCAACTCTGGCCCTGGCTGGTGTGCCTCAGTGGATTGAGCACTGGCCTGCGGACAAAAAGGTTGCCAGTTCAATTCTTGGTCAGGTTACATGTCTGCGTTGCCGGCCAGGTCCCTGGATGGGGGTGTGTGAGAGGCAGCCACACATTGATGTTTCTCTCTCACATTGATGTTTCTTCCCCTCCTTTCCCCTGTCTCTAAAAATAAACAACAAATACAATCTGGAGAAAAAAAAAAGAATAAGCTCTGTGTTCCACAACTGTAAGCCTGGTTTTCTTACCTCTGTACCTAGAGGGAAGGCAGTGTAAGAAGCAGAGGGAGAAAATAGCCATCTATGAGCCAGGGGCAGACGTCGGGAATGGATCCTTCCCTCACAGCTCTCAGAAGGAACTGACCCTGCTGATACTGTGATCTTGTACTGCTAGCCCATAGAACTGTGAGACAACAAACTTCTCTTGTTAGAGTCACCTAGTTTGTGGGACTTTGTTTTTGCAACCCCAACAAACAAATACAGTGACTATTATTTATTGAGCCCTTAACCTGTGTGAGGCTCTGTTCTAATCAGTTTACAGTAACTCCTTTAGTCTAACAAATTCTTCATCAGATGGGTATAGTACAACGTTACCCCAGAAGAAGAATCCAAGATCCAGAGAAGTTAAGTAAATTGCTCAAGATGCCTCAGATAATAAGTGGTGGAGAGAGAATTTGAACCCAGGCAGTCTGGCTCCAGAATCCATATTCTTACTCATTACCTCATGCTCCTCTGGTAAGTACCCTTTATCTGAAAGACTGAACACTGGTGGGCTACAGACCATAGTCACTTGGCATGTGTTTTGTTGACCTTGAGGTAGAATGTTATTTTCCAAAGATGCATGAAACCACATCTCTCAAACTATGTGCTCTTGTGTGGTGTGACCTTGCCACTCCCCATCAGGAATGGAGTCCATTTCCCTGTCTCCATGAGAACAGGTAAGCTTTATAACTACACTGACAAACAGAACAGGATGAAAGTGGAAGCTCCAAGCGTGGTCCTTATCTAGCCCAGAAGCTTCATTTTCTGCCTTTTGGAAGTTGCCATGTGTATGTACAACTTCTTGGGACTGGCATGCTGTGGGAAGGCCAGGCACATGGGCAGGCTATGGAGGATGAGACACCACTCAAAGAGAGAGAGACAGAGACAGAGACAGAAAGGCAGAGAGAACCAAGGAACATACACAGAGAGGCTCTAGATACGGGGAAAGAATCCATCATTTTGGAAGTGGATCCACGAGCCCCAGCTGCCCCAGCTGCTGTCATGTGGACTAGGAGTGAATCACTCAGCCCTAGCGGAATCACTTGAGCCCTTCTCAAATTCACGAACCACAAGTCATGAGAAGAATAAAAATGGTTGTTGTAAGCCACTAGTTTTGGGGTCGATTATTATGCAGCATAGAAAACTGATATAAATTTTGACAATGTTTAAAATGAATTAAATTTGTTGTCAAAGTTCCAAATTGAGACAAGTCTCTCTCACACACCTACCTCACCCACACAAGGATTCTCAGCCTTTCCTGAAGAACCAGAAAAAGTTAGTTCTTCCTACTTAGCAATGTGATGGAGTATAGCTACCCTCTAGATAGGGCACGCGCACTTGTAGAGTTCCCTGAAGCCTCTATCAGGCCCATTTTCCTCCTTTATGCTACTTGACTATCCCATCCAGATATTTGAAATGTACAATATAGCTTCAGCTGTTTCATCAAAGCCTCCCACCCAGTTCTCAACGAGTTAGCACCATTCCCTGGTCCCTTCAGATATCCACACAGCTGCACCAAGCATGGGAGTGTCTGAGCCACTGGCCCCTTTCTCCCCCTCTCCAGTCTCCTCTGTGTAGCATCCCCACACTCAGGAGGGTGGGGCGCGCAGCCAGGCCGACACGCTTTCTGAGGCTTTTCTTGTTTGCTTGTTCGCTACCACAGAAGGGGTGCTTCTCCAAAATTGAAACTTCATACTGTGCCATTCCTTCATCTCATTTCCAGGCCCCCTGCTGTGTGACCGTGTGACACATAGTCATTCTGTGAGAATTGAGAAGGATATTGGCAGTTTGGGAGCTGTTGTTCCTGCTTATGTATGCAAAGAACATAATTGCTAAGTGCATCATCTGCTGTAATTTACACATCCACATATAGCACCGAGCAGGGCATTCTCTTCTTCCACGGGCACCCAGGGTTGAAGTTGTGTACACACTCCAGCCTCGAGAGAAGCTGGCTGATTTCCAAGGCCCCAGGCAGCCCAGTAGAGGACTCCAACCGTGAGGCTTCTAAGACTTCCAAAATGGGACCAGCAGAGTTTCTTCTTAGATGATTTAGAATTTTTGCACAGAAGATGCAAGGGATAGGCATGCAGCATCTCACGTCTTTTGGCACTCTTTTCAAATAAGTTTCAGGGCCCTCATAAGAGTTAGTTGTAATGAGAGATTGAGGATTCAGAGCTATGTGCAAGTGATGGTATTAAATGAGGGCTCACACCTGCCCTCAAGACACACACCTTGGAGCAGAGCAGCCAGACATCTCTTAAAAAAATTCCCTGGGGAGAAAGCACTTTGGGCGGCAGATTTGTTCAGATGTGTCAAGTTTGACCAAATCTTAAAGGGACACTACTCTCGGATGTGGTCCCTTTCTTGGGTTTGCAGGTATTTCTAAGTCATATAGAACGTTCTACTGGTGGACTGTGGAGTGGGAAAGGGCCTTTTGCCAGGACACTCAGCTGTGGTCCCAGTGCTCAGCCTAATTCATTTTGACAGCTCAGCCAAAAAAAGCCCCAGGTTATATACGAAGATCAGTTTCCTTCAGAAGCTACAGATATAACCAGTACCTCACTCAATGTCGGGAAGGTACAGAGTAGTATAAGTTATTAGTTCCCCTCTCCACAAAGTTGTATTTTAAGTTGACACTTTAGGAGGCAAGACTAATACATCTGAAACAATTACTCTGGAGAGCTGGAGAAGAGAATGTCAGGCAACTCCAATCAAGGCATCCTGATAGACTCCACTATCAGACTTTCTGGGTTTGAATCCTGGCTCTATAACTCAGCAGTGGACCTGGGGCAGTTTGTATAACCACTCTGCCCCAGTGTCCTCATCTGTAAAATGGGTGTGACTGCCTCTGTCGGTGTCACTGAGGAAGCTAAAGGACTTAATGCATGCGAAGAGCTGAAACAGTGCCTGACACTTGGTAAGGACTCAAAGAACACTAGCTTCTGTATTACAAGAATATTCTTTCTAGTCCTTGCAATTTCCCGTGTACATTCCTTATTAGATGTCAGAACAGCACCCTGAGTCACGGGCCCCTGAGAGCTGTTAGTGCACTTCATTTGCTAGCTGAAGGGCAGAGGAGTAGGGCAGGGCACAGATCCAACAGAGCTGCACAACCCACCCGTCAGCTTGGGCCACAGGATTAACCTTTCCGTAACTCAGTTTCTTTTTGTTTTAAATTCTCACCTGAGGATCTATTTATTGATTCCAGAGAGAGAGAGAGAGAGAGAGAGAGAGAGAGAGGAAGGGAGAAAGGGGGAGAAAGAAAGAGGGAAAGAGACAGAGAGAGAGGCATTGATGTAAGAGATACATTGATCAGACATCAATTGATTGCCTCTCATATGCTCCCAGACTGAACCTGCACACTCGGCATGTGCCCTGATTAGGAATTGAACCTGTGACCTTTTGTTTTACAGGACAATGCTCCAACCAACTGAGCCACACTGGCCAGGTCCATATCTTAGTTTCTTCATCTGAAAAGGGGACAACGGTTCCTACTTCAAAGGATGGGTATGAATTGAATTGTACCTCCCAGGAAGCTGTGTCAAAGCCCTAATTCCCAGTACCTGTGAACGTGACCTTATTTAGAAATAGGGTCTGTATAGGTGTAATCAAGTTAAGACAAGGCCATTAGGGTGGGCCCTAATCTAATATGGCTGATGTCCTTATGAGAAGTGGGACATCTGGACATGGACATGCAGACAGAGGAGAACACCATGTGAAGACAAAGACACAGAGGGCAGACAGCTATGGGAAGATGGAAGCAGAGTTGGTGCTATGCTGCTACAAGTCAAGGAATGCCTGGGGCCCCCAGAAGCTAGAAGAGGCAAGGAAGAATCCTCCCTTAGAGCCTTCAAAGAGAGCACAGCTCTGCCAACACCTTGATTTTGAA
The DNA here is from genome assembly GCA_004024845.1 of Tonatia bakeri. Lineage (NCBI taxonomy): Eukaryota > Metazoa > Chordata > Mammalia > Chiroptera > Phyllostomidae > Tonatia > Tonatia bakeri. The sequence goes on from PVIA01000011.1 coordinate 1,023,597, forward strand.
CTACTATCCTCCATATCTGTAAGAGAATAAATTTCTATTGTTTTTAGCTACTTAGTTTATGGTACTTTGTTTCATAATCCTACAAAACTAATACAGAGAGTGTGTATACAATGGACTCACAACAGTGTGCGACATGGGATGGGTTCTCAAAAGTTGTTATTCTGAAGGTTACAGAGCAGCGCACACTGTGCCCTGTATTTGCAATTGAGGAGATAGCTTAATTGGCCAAAGGAGCAAAGGAGCAGGCTGAGTTCTTTAGTATGCACATGGGATCCTTTAAGGGCGAGTTTTCTAAGGGTAGCTCTTCTATTTATTCAGAACCCTTGGTGTTTCACAGGAAGGGATGCGGAGCCCATGTGGGCCTTCAACCACTAGAGGGCATTTGAAGGACATCAGATCAATAGGCACTGACCTCCTGTGGTCAGCCAAAGGCCACACATTGTGAATGGCCTACTGTGCAAAAGTAGGAAATAAATGGCTCAGACAGTGAATTTACTTATTGGTTTCTTACGACCAGTCGACTAGTCCCTAGTCAAATGTTGGAGTTAGGGATTCTGAGCAGGTAGAGTGTAAACATCTCAGCAGGTGTCCTGTCTGACTTGGTATTGGCAGCTGTTTCCCATCTCTGTAGGAACAGGCAGGACAAAGAACTCGCATAGAAAAAATAATTTTAAAACAACCAAAGAGACATCAATAAGTGACAGATTTAAGCCCAGTAATATGCTCAATTAATTTTAAAACAGCAAAGCTATTAAAATAGGAAACCCCAAGATTAGACACCTACCCCACACATTTTGGAAAGATTCAGAGTAGAGTCTTAGACTGGAATCACATTTAATGGAGAACCCTGTAATTCAAAATCTGGCAAGTAACTGGGGGTTAAATGAGAAAGTCAAAACCCACAGAGGCAAGGTCAGGATTAGAGACTTAATTGTCTCTTTCTCAGTGATTGACATTCTGGCCGACCCTGGACAATTCACTTAACCTGTCTGGGTCATTATTTCCCAGTGTATAAAGCAAGAATAATGCCAGTCATTGGGTCAATTTACTAAGGTTCATTCAGGTCCTCTAATGAAAGGCACATTATAAACACAAATTGTAATTATACCTGAGAGTGCTTTTTTTTCCTCTGAGGGAACCAGAGGGCTTTTCTGTCTTTGAAACTTCAATTATGTAAGTTAGAATCTTATGTATTTGGCAGTGGTGGGTAAAAATCTATTCATATGAATCATGTAAGATCAGGTTAATGACGCTCAGAATCTTGAAGTGGGGTATTAACGGTGTGAACAGATTACCTGGGACCTGAAGACTCTGGGTCTAGTCATTGTCTTACCAATTGACCCTGGGGCCTTCAGCAAGTCATTTCGCCTCTCCATGCCTTAGCCATGAAGTGACGTGGTTTGACTACCAAAGTATTTTCCAAACTTCAATCACTTTCTTCATAATTTGTGCCATATCCAAGAACTATCTATTATTATTAGCTTGTTAACATTCTTTAATACATTAGTCTTTTAAACTTCAATGTATATTGCCTGCTATAGCCCTGACATAAACAATATTTATAACATTTCAGATTTAGTGTTACCTGCTATATCTATAGATATATGTGTGTGTGTTTATATATTTTTTATTACTCATATAAGTAAAATATAATTATTAAATATATTCTTAAAATAAATATAAATATTAGAAAAATACGATTAGAAAAATACAATTAGAAAAATATTCTTTATCTGTACATCACCTAAAAGTTACCTCACATACCATATTAGCATATGAACTAATTTTGAAAAAAAATTGGCCTAGATTATTTTAAAGGATTCTTCTAAAACTATCAGCCTATGAAAGAAGTTAAAGTCTAAAACAATAGGAGAGGAGCTGATGGTTTCGATAAAATTTGGATCTATGGCATAGCAGAGATGCTATAAATTTTTTAGACTAACATTATTTTCTCTACCAGATAGATGTATTAACACCTGATACTGTTAAGTCAGAAAATAATCATCAAAAGCAGCATCGAATGGACATTGATGGGGGAATGTTGGGAGAAAATGTTCTTTAAAAAATATTAACTGAAAAGATAGATCCTCAAGGGAGGAGAGAAACTCATCACACAAAGCCAGAATTTGCACTGACTGTTGCTCAGAATGTTACAGAAAATAAGGGTACACTTAGAAAGAAAAGTGTTTGCATCAACCTGTTTCATTACTTCTCTCTCTTAGTAGGTGGGTGTGGGTCAGCAGCTCCACAGTTACTGGCTCATCCCACTAGATGGTCCTTTGAGTGCTGACAACATTCCAGGCCCTGTTCTAGGCACTGGTAACACAACCATGAACAAAGTGTACAGGATCTGTGTTCAGGAATCTCCCCTGGGCATTCATAGCTGTGAGATTTACATCCAGTCCATCTACTTTCTGAGCCTTCATTTCCTCACCTGCTAAGTGTGGTTAATGATATTTCTTCCTAGGAAAGATTAAACTGATAGAAGATACATGAAATGACCTGGCATGGCACAAATAGCAAATGCTACATAAATGTAGTTGAATTTGAATTGGAGAATCATAGCATTAGAAAGGAATTTAGAGATCATCTAGCCTTTTCTTTCCCAGAAATAGAGCTGAAAGCCACAAGAAATTTAAGCTGAGGGAAATAATATGGGGGCTTGGCTTGTTACCCTGTTGCTCCAGGGTGAGATTTTTATTGTTTGGCCATGTGACTTAGTTTCCAATAAGGTGATTCTATACTCAGACAGAGCTCCAATCAAATGTAACAACTTATAGTAATCTAAATATATGCCCACATCAGCCTATACTGATTTAGTGATAATCATTCATACTGGCTAATCAATCCCATCACTCTTCAGCTTTAGGGTAAAAAAAAAAATCTGTATTCTCTACCATTAGGGTTTTTTAGGTTACTGATATATTTGCCATCTTTGTTATATGGGGTGGGTGGGGCAAAAGTAGTTTTACAGTTGTTCATATGAAAAATAATACAATAATAAATAGTAATACAAGAATAAATTCTGTTTTTTATACTCACAACTGTAAACCTGTTTTTGCTCCATCCTGTATTTATTTTAAATACATGCTTTTGCCAGGATCACATGTGAACAATTACATTTCCACTTTCCTATTACAGTTAGTAATAGAGCTGACCCAGTCTAAGACCCGGGCAGGAAGAGTTCCTGTGCTGGGCCCTGTGTTTTGGAGGTTCGTTCTCCAGCCTCCTTTAGCTGCACTGCTCTTAGTTCCTGGATTCCCGGCTGCAGGAGGAAATGCCCATGGGAGCCCTAGCACCTCCTTTAAACCACACTCCTGGTACCTGGGATCTTGGAATTCCTGCTAGACCTTTTCCACCAGGTCGCTTTTCCTTGGGGTAGACAAGGTTACTGGCATGCATAAACCTAGGCATGAGGGGTGACCCAGGAGGGGTGGGCAGAGTGATGGTGAACAGAGCTTGAAAGTACAGGCTAGGCTGTCTAAATACACATGCAAAAGACCCTTCATGGTACAGGGCAGAAGATAAGTGGAGTTAGGCTATGGGAATTTACTTGTACTTTTGTCCAAGCCCTGTTTTGTTGGACCTGATTTTGCTCTTGATGGATGTCAGGTTTGTTTCTTCTCTTTTTCTCCTGATAACTTCCTTTTGCCCATCCACTACTCTCCAGCATGTCTTCTGAGGACTGATGAGGAGCAGAGAGTAAAGGGTGAACTGAGATTAGATCATTTTCCTAGTTGGTGAGTAAAGAATGATCTTCGCAACTTGTGAGCAGCCTTGATAAAAGGTTTCCTAGAATCATAGCACCTTAAAATCTGAAGAGATCTCAGGGGTCAAGTCCATGTGGGTAAGAAAAATGAAAGCTGAACATAGAAAGATAACTAAATAAACACATAATTAATCTAAAATCCCATTTTTGTTAGCCTTCAAGGTATGTGACCATTAGCCAATGGTAATGAAACATGATTTGTTCTTAGGCCAGGGGCACTTGCATTTGTGTGTCTTTGGAGTCATATTTGCAGTCACAAAGGAGATCTGTGCCCTGCAGACTATTCTGATAGTCCATTTCATGACTCTAAAGAATTTCCCATATTCTATTTGTTTATTTAATAATATTTTAAGTGCTCAAACTGTTTCTTTGCCCCTAAATATCATACCTGTCCTGTGTCTTATTTCTTCTGTGCTCCGCTATTTGCCAGGCTATATGATATACTCATCTAGGATATAATGTCAATGGCCAACAAATACATGATGGTTCTTGCACTGACTAGTGTGGCTCAGTGGGTTGGACATTGTCCCACATACCAAAAGCTCAGCGGCTTGATTCCCTGTTAGGGTACATTCCTGGGTTTCTCCTGCACGTCAATGTTTCTCTCCCTTTTTTTCTCCTTCCATCCCCCTCTCTCCAAATTAAATAAATAAAATCTTAAAAAAAAATAATGGTTCCTTCTCTGGCAACATTATGAGATCAGTGTTCAATACCTGAATAAAGAAGTTAGCACAGTGCTTTTGAATTTTCAGACAGAAAGGGAGATTAGGAAAGGGGATAATAATATAACCTCAAAGTTTTTGGAATTATTTCAGCCACAGAAGCAGCTTGAAGGAAAATGTTTTTAGTGGCAAATAAAATCAACCCTTCAACATCCAGCGGAAAACCAACCAGGCTGGAAGAGACAGAGGCCTGACTGCACTGTGCTGGGTCAGTTAGCCATGCAGAAGCAAGGAACACTGAATGGAGGGCGGTGTCTGTGAGTCCAGAAAGTGCAGAAATGTTGATGAGACAAAGGGAAATTGAGAGAAGGACTTCTGAAAGAGAGACCAACGGCAACAATAGCAGACAGGGTCAAAGCAGACAAATCACAGAAAGCACGTTCAGTGACAAGGACAGTGCACAGAGCACGGGCTCTCTGTGGTGGTGAAGGTAAAATAAAAGAGTTGTGTGGTACAGAAGGAAGAATGGGGCGTCCCCATCTCAGGACCAGAGCCCTTCAGAGCACAGATTAGTTCTGCTCCACGTAGAAGGAGGGACATTTGCCTCCCAATATAGGGATCTTGAACATAGTTTTTAAACTTTTCTCTGTGTGATATACACAGTGGGCGACATTCTCAGGCCAGACCTGCTCAGGCTGGCATGCCAGGGGTGAAGCAAGGTTGCTGGGGCCCTGCCACTTCCCTTTCACCTTCTCAAAAAAGCATGTTGGAATCAAAGCAAGTAATGTTCTTTACCAGATGGCAACAAAGACCCCTTCCTCCTGGGGAACAGCACTTACCAAAGCCAGGAGCAATAAAAGGTAGCACTTGGTAATGCAAATTAAGGCCAGGCAAGTTTCAGAGATTCCTTTAAGCATAAAGCAGAGGAGGCCCAGCTTGGGCAGGTGAATATCTGCTTTTCACAAAGCCAATTTACTATCTGCCCTGTCAGTCTCTGTCTCTGTGTGTGTCTCTCTCTCCTCACACACACAAACACACACCTTCAATGGAAATGTGTACAAGAACACAACTGATGATCCGTGGTGGGTGAAGGGGAGAGAGGAAGACCACAAAATTCTCAGTGTCTTTTGGGAATTTGGTCAGAAGAGAAGAGAGAGATATCTAAAGGTGAGGGTTTTTTTTCTAGTGATCACGAGAAAGGCAGGCACATGGGGAAGCCCGACATGCTCAGAGCCCAGCACCGATGGCTCCTAAGTAGGTGGGGGAGAACACACCCCACTGCATCATAAACTTTCTATAAATTACAAGATATGACTCAAAGTTGAAGGCAAGAATTTTTATAAAATTTCTCCAAATTCTCAGGGCGTGCTTGACTTGCTAACAGTCAAGCTGCTAAAGTGCTCTGCCTTCCTTTCACTGTGATGGGCTTAGAACTGGGTTACATAGGGCTGGTCTTGAATCTACATGGCTTTTCCACTTGAAAAGTGAATCAAACTTTTTTTTGTAATTATATTGGCTGTGACCCACCTCACAACTCGTGAGGACCTTTCTGTGTGGCATGCTACTGAGGTAAGTAGGACCAAAATAGAGTCATTTTCCCCAAATGCCATTAAAACTGAGAAGAGATAACGATCAGAAGTCGTGTGTGTGTGTGTGTGTGTGTGTGTGTGTGTCAGTGACAGTGTGGATTTGATGCCAGAGGAACAGTGGGGTGGCTCCTCTTAGTGCTGAATTAGAATGCTGTCCATTACATGAGAAAGCTAGATGGGTTTTTCGTAAATGGTTTGAGCAGAATCTTGTTTGGGTGGAAGTGAAAGTGTTGTGATATCAGAGTCGCAACTAACGAATCGTGTGGGGAGGTATTTGTGTGAATTATAAAGGGTGCGTTATACCTAGAAAAACACAAGCATGAGCTAAGGGTCCTAAGAACCTTGAGGTGAGTATGTGCAGGTCATGGCATACTGGGAGAAAAGTCAGGAGAGGAGTGGCAACAGGCTGCCTACATCTGAACTCAAGGAGCTGAGCCGGGACACTGGTGATGGGTGACCATAGCTCTAGGCAACTTTGCCTGGGCAATAAGCATCCTGCAAAGTCACTTTAACAAAATCAGCTCTTTTAGAATAGTTCTAGATTTATAGAACTATTATAGAAGGTAGTACAGAGAAATCCCATTTACCTCACATCTAATCTGCTCTATTAACATTTTATATTAGCAAGTACATTTGTCGTTGAACCACTATTAATACATTATTACTACCTAAAGTCATACTTTATTCAGATTTCCTTAGTTTGTACACAATGGCCATTTTCTGTTTCAGGATCCCATTCATGACACTACATTACATTTAGTAGCCATGTCTCCTCAGGTTCTTGTTCCTGTGACAGTTTCTCAGACTTTTCTTTTCTTTTGAAGACCTGGGCAGTTTTGAGGAGAAACTATTAGGTACGTTGTAGAGTTGGGATTTGTCTGGTACTTTTCTCATGATTAGAATGGGGTAATGTATTTTTGGCAGAAAGCCACAGAGGCCAGTTTCCTCACATTATATCCATGGGTATTTGTATCAGTCTGACATATTACTATTGATGATGACACTGCTCACCTGGCTGAGGCTGAGTTTGGTCTCTCCCCTGCTCTCCTTGGAAGAAAGACACTGTGCACAGCCCACAGGTGGAGGATGGGGAGTTAGGCTCCATTTCCTTTAGGATGAGCTATCTACATAATTTATTTGTAATTCTTCTGTATATGAAAATTGTATCTTCTCCCCATTTATTTATTTATTCACCCATTTATTTACATCAGTAAGGACACATGGACATTTGTTTTATACTTTGGGTTATAATATAACACTGGTTTATTTTGTTGCTCAGGTTATTCCAGCCTTGTCCATTGGGGACTCTTTTAGAGAGCCCCTGTATCTCCGGGATGCTTCCCTACCATTGTGACTTGTTTGTTTATTCACATGTTTGTTTGTTTTAAGCACTTCTTATTTTCTGACACAGCAAGATGCTTCAGGCTCACCCTGTCTATTACTGCCCCAATCCTAGACTCAGTCATTCCTCCAAAGAACCTGATTCCTTTTATGGGAGAATGGTATTAGAAGCCAAGATCTGAGTGTGAGCCACTGAGGCTTTTCAAAAGTTCTGAGTTGTCTACTCCCATAGCATACCCATCAATGTGACTTGGCATATTACAGATGTTGCAATTATAGATGATGGTTTGAATTGCTCTGACAGGTCAAAAATCCATATAAGACCTAGAAGATAATGATATTCCAGAGATTGTGAAGTCCACCGGGGAGAGGGGTGCTCCAGCTTTTGACTCACTCATGTCTTTGGCAGAAATCTAGATCCATCACACTGCCCAGAGGCTGCTGTCCCCGTATAAGTCCTGTGAGACGTTTATGAAAAGTTGTCAACTAACCTAAACATTAGCTGAGATGAAAAACATGTGTCAGAAAGTGAACTCTAGGCTGGGCTGGAGTTTTTCCCAATCATCATGTTAAGTGCATGGGCTCTAGAGCCATGTCAGCCTCATTTCAAAGCCTGGCTTCTCCCCTTCTCACCCCTAAGGGTCTTTCTGTGCTTCAGTCTCCTTGTCTGTACAATGAGGATAGTAGTAGCACATACATTAGACCTGTGGTTTTGAGGAGATATATGTGTGTGTGTGTGTGTGTATACAAATAGTCATTGATGTACACTAAGTGAGGGCTTGTTATTAAAACCCCAACATCTGGGACTTCTGGCCAAGATGGAGGCATAGGTAAACACACTGTGCCTCCTCAAACAACCAAGATAGGGACAACAATTTAGAAATAGAATAACAACCAGAAATGATAGAAAATTGAACTGTATGGAAGTCGGACACCCAAGGAGTTAAAATAGACCCCTTCATCCAGAACGGTAGGAGGGGCGGAGTCCAGTAGCCGGGCACTGGTCATGGCGTGGGGTTGTGGCACAGAGAGCAGAGAGCGTTGGGATCGGGCGTGTAAGGCATCCAGGGCACGTAAGACTGCAGTGGGTGGACCCAGAGCATGCAAGCAGCAGCTGGCAGACCCAGGCCGAGGGGTGACAACCGGCAGACCCTGAGAGGTGGCGATTGTGAAGCAAGGCACTGCGTGCAACTCAGGATCCCACCACTGGGAAACAGAGCCTCGGGACACTGATTGAAAACACCTGTGGGGGTTGAGGCACAGGGAGAGACTGCCAGCCTCATAGGAGAGGTCCTTAGAAAGTCCCACGGGGTGCACAAGCCCACCCACACAGGAATTGGAACCAGAGAGGCCCAGTTTCCTTGGGGAAAGTGGTGGAACAGACTGAGTTCCCACAGAGAGTGGAGCAAGCACCATTGTTCCCTCTCAGACCCCACCCCCACATACAACGTCACAACCCAGCAACTGGGGTGCCCTGCCCAGGTGAACACCTAAGGCTCCGCCCCTCATACGCAACAGGTGTGACCAGACCAAAGGAAAAAAAAAGATGGCTCAAACAGAACTGAATTCCCCAGAGTTAGTACTTTTAAGCAACTGAGAGATAGCCAACTTATCAGATGCACAGTTCAAAGCACTGGTGATCAGGATGCTCACAGAATTGGTTGATTTTGGTCACAAATTAGATGAACAAATGCAGGCTACAATAAGAGAAATGAAGGAAAATGCACAGGGAACCAACAGTGATGGGAAGGAAACTGGGACTCAAAACAATAGAGTGGACCAGAAGGAAGAAAAAAAACATACAACCAGAAAAGAATGAAGAAATAAGAATTCAAAAAAATAAGGAGAGGCTTAGGAACCTCCAGGATATCTTTAACCAATCCAACATCCAAATTATAGGGGTACCAGAAGGAGAAGAGGAAGAGCAACCAGTGGAAAACTTATTTGAACAAATAGTGAAGGAGGACTTCCCTAATCTGGCAAAGGAAATAGACTTCCAGGAAGTCCAGGAAGCTCAGACAGTCCCAAAGAAGTTGAACCCAAGAAGGAACACACCAAGGTATATCATAATTATATTAGCCAAGGTACAAAAATGAAGGAGAGAATCCTAGAAGCAGCGAGAGACATGGAGACAGTAACCTACAAAGGAGTTCCCATCAGACTGTCAGCTGATTTCTCAAAAGAGACCTTACAGGCAAGAAGGGGCTGGAAAGAAATATTCCAAGTCATGAAAGGCAAGGACCTACATCCAAGATTGCTCTATCCAGCAAAGCTTTCATTTAGCATGGAAGGGCAGATAAAGTGCTTTTCAGATAAGGTCAAGTTAAAGGAGTTCATCATCACCAAGCCCTTATTTTATGAAATGTTAAAGGGACTTATCTAAGAAAAAGAAGATAAAAAAAAAAAACATGTATAGTAAAATGACAGCAAACTCACAACTGTTAACAACCACACCTAAAACAGAAACAAAAAGAAACTAAGCAAACAACTAGAACATGAACAGAACCACAGAAATGGAGATCACATGGAAGGTTAGCAACAGGGGAGTGGGAGGAGGAGAGAGGGGGAGATGGTATGGAGAATAAGTAGCATAGATGGTAGGTAGAAAATAGACTGGGGGAGGGCACGAATAGTATGGAAAATGTAGAAGCTAAAGATCTTATGACACATGGACATGAACTAAAGGAGGGGAATGTGGGTGAGAGAGGGTGTGCAGGGTGGAGGGGAATGAAGGGGGGATAATGGGGCAACTGTAATAGCATAATCAATAAAATATATTAAAAAAAGAGAAAAAAGATTAAAAAACAACCAACATCTACCTCTGTATCTATAGCTTCATTAGCAGCATTTCACATAATAATGACTCAAGTAAATGGGAGATGGATATGTTCCACCTAATGTTTAAGATGGCATGGAAGTATATAGCATAACCAGAAAGATTTTATAATTCAAACACCCCTCAAAGGATGGTACAGAGCTAGTGCTTATAGGGTTAACAAGGAGTCATCTGAAAAAAATACAGCACTTCAGACAAACTTTCCCCAGGGCTATGGATAGCCATGTCCTGTTTGTAGTCTAGGTTTAACAGGAAACATTTATGTGTGGTATTATTAAAGTTTACTGTGGCTGATGTTAAAATCTTAGGGTCACAGAAAGAAAGTCAAGGAGGCCAATAGTAGTGGTTGACTAGGAGTGGAGTGGAGGGGAGAAAAAAACTCAGTATTTCCTCACAGAAAATAAGGTTGTGAAATTTTTGCATTTGTTGTGTGTGTGTGTATCAATGTGAATGTGAGAATGTGTGTATCAGTCTGCTAGGGCTGCCATAACAAACATCCACAGACTGGATGGCTAAAGCAACAGAAATTAATTTTTGCACAGGTATAGAGGTTAGAAGTTCAATAGCTAGGTGCTGTCAGGGTCATACTTTTCTGAATTCTCTCTCCCTGGCTTCTGGGTAGCCACGGACTTGCTGTGTTCTCACAGGCCTATTCTCTGTGCACGTGAGAGATCTCTGGGATGTCTCCCCCTTCCTATAAGGACCTCAGTCCTGCCAAATTTGGGCCCCACCCTTATTTAATCTTTGAGTCCTATGTCTAAATACAGTTACAATGGGGAGTTAGGGCTGCAAGATATGGATTTAGGGGGTACACAATTCAGTACATCCTTGTGTGTGTGTGCACATGTGTGTGTGTGGTTTTAGGTTTTATTGCTCTTAGCATTTGGGCAGGATTTTCCTGTTATTGTCGTAATGCTCATTTTCTTAAAAGGCAAATTGGTTCTGGATTAGCCTTTTAATATCATCTCTTCTGATAGGGATTAGAAGAAAACAGCGTAAGGAGACAAAATTCTAAAAGAATAAGCTGGAAAAGAAAAATATCTTAAACGAGACCCTGTGTGACTTCAGACCACAGGAAAGGAGGTGGTGGCGGTCCCCAGAGTGAACAAAGTCAAACCCCGAGTATTCTTCATGCTTTCACAGACAGAGTTCAATCACGGATGCATTCAGACAAGAATAAATGCATGACTTGCCGCCAATGCTGTCCTGGACAAGGAGTAAATAAAAATCAGGAAATTGGCCTCAAAAGAATTAATTCTCCTTCATGCTGCTGGTCCATTTTTGTTAGGGTTATATAAACATTTGTTTTGGAGAGGATGGACCAAATGTATTGAGCAGAATCTCAGGACATTTAGGGACCCTGAAAGAGTGAATTGTAAACATTTAAAAATGTTTCAAGGTGTTTCTCATATATTTTTTTAAAGCTATGCCATAAAAAGGTAAGCTTTTAATCAGAATTTTATATGTAGCCTATCTACCCTCAAAGGGCACTACAGCTAAGATAGAGGTCATGGGCACTATAATTGCATTTGATATATTTAGAATTATTTCTAAAATTATTAAACAAACATGTTGAATACTATGTTTTAGAAACATTACTGGACACTGTGAGTCTAAGAGGTTTTGTAAGACTCTTTTACTCCAATATCATATTATCTATTTGGGATGATGGCATGTGTACACAAACAATGATAAAAATAATAAATAGCTAATATTTATCTAGTACTTCTCATGTGCCAGACACTTTCCATACATTATTTCACTTAACCTAATTCTCAGACAACTATAAGAGATGGTCACTCTCATTTGATAGAAGTAGAAACAAACTCGGAGATTCCAAGGCCCTGCCCCGCAAAGTCACAATGCAGGAAGCAGAGAGGCTAGGGTTTGAACCTGTTCTGCCTAATGTAAAAGCCTGACCTTTTAACCACTAGGCTCTGGTGATAAGTGCCTAAAGTCTGGCATAAACTGAAAATGGTTTGGATTTTAGGGGAAAATGTGGTCCAGTGGCAAAGGAGAAAACAGCATTGGGCTAGAAATGTAGAAATGTTGAATATATTCTCAGTAGCAGAAATAGGTGCAGGGAAGGGGCCACCAATGGTTGGGGGGAAGCTAAACCACCGGGAGGCCACAGCAAGTACTTGGATTAAAGCTAAGTACCCACAAGCCAGGCTGACTAGAATGAAGCCTCCTCTGCAGGAGACAGTCACAGCCCAGGGTATACTTGAACTAACTCAACAAATGAAGTGATTTATACTGAAAGAATAGAAAAAAATAGAAAAGGTTGAAAAGGACCTTAAGATAATATTTCCCTGGAGAGACAGAGTAGTAGCAAAAGTTAAAAACAACAAACATTGACACAGGAAGGCAGGAAATGACAAGGTGGGTTCAGGAGATGAAACGGGTCATAGATTCATGCTAATAGGGTAAATCGGGTTCAGATTATGGGGCAGCAGAAGTCAAGCTAAAGAATTTGAAAATATTACAAAGGTGTTGTTGAATTAGAGCGTTGGAGTGGGTATACATGAAGAAAGGCCATTTTAGAATCAATATATAATATGCAAAATAGATTAGATTAAAGATGAGCACAATTGAAGGTTAGCTAGTAGTTCTCAATCCTAGCTACATATTAGAATCACCTGGGGAGTTTTTAATACAATGCAAATGTCAGGGCCCCACCCCAGCCCAACCAATTTAATCAGAAATCTCTAAGGTTGGCACCAGACATAAGAATTTTTTTCAAGCTCCCCCAGGTGATTCTAATGCACCACCAGGGTTGGGAATCACTGAGTTAGATTATTGCAATCATGAAGCATATAATAAGTTTTTGAGCTAGAATGATAGCAGGGGAAATGATTGAAACAGCAGACAGTATGAGGTAGAAGAGGAAGTAATAACTATAATATTTGGGAAGGAAATATAGGCTGGGAGGAGAGAGGGGGAAATAAAGATGTACAATGGGTCACTCTGACGAAACTGTAAGAGACTGAATTCAGGACAGCAGACCATTTGGGCTGGGGCTGGTGAAATTTTTCATCTTAGGTAAGTTAAGGTTTAGTTAATAGTGGGAAGTTTCAGGAAGTCAGATATTCAGGACCAGGTAGAAAGAGACATCATGGGAAGAGGTGAGATCTCAGAGAGGGGACAGAATAAAAAGAAAAGAGGTTAGGACCTTGGAAGATGCTCAGATGGAGGGGAAACAGGGGAAAGAAGGAAACAAAAATGAGAGACACAAAATGCAGACTCCAAGAGAGAGACTCTCAACCAGACTTGGGACAGAAACAAAGGAATTTATAAAGGAGTGGCCACAGTGGAAAATGCTGCAAAATGGGAATGATACAACCTACTCAGCCCTGTGTCCTCAATATGAAGAACAATAGATAGCATTGCTGTGGCTGCTGCCGCAGTTTGAGTCTTCCTATTGGGCTCTTGAGCACACGATTTTGCTCGCTGTGAATGCAATCTGGTCTCTTTCCTTGATGAGAAAAGAAAAGCACTTTAAGTATGTGTTTCCATGGAGGAGCTTATTAAATAGGCTGAAGGTTTCTGTCATAGGCTGGAAGAAATAATACAGGAAGGAAGCCAAGAAAGGAAAGTTGTTTTTTTTTAAGATGTAGAAGAGAATTAAAATTGGTATTAACAAATTGGCAAATTAAAAAAAAAAGCAGTATGATACGGAGAAGAAACAGAAGAAAAAGAACATTCCTAGAGAGACAATAAATTGGAACTTCATGATTGTTAGCCTCCTGAAACAGTTATGTCTTGGTTTTAATAGATAATGGTAAGGAACAGTCAGCTTCCAACAGGTTTAAGGAATTCCTAAGAGAATATCATCCAAATGCATAAAAGATGCATTTCAGAATCTACAGGCCAGTAAGGTGGTCATCAAATTCTAATAATATCTGAGACTGGCCTTTTGGTCATCTTCATATTCTTCAAAGAAGTCATTAAATAGAAGGGGGAAAAAAAAGCAGCTGTCCTGAGAAGGTAATATGAGTTCCCTACAGACATGTTGGAAAGTTATACTGTATTTCATTTTCTGATAAGTAACTTGGCCCGTTGTTTAAAGAATGCTGAGAAATGTGTATATAAAAATATGTTTCATGATGTTCTTATGACCAGTATGGGGAAATGTTAGTTGGTAAGACATAAGTGGATGTCGTAAGACATCCACAGCTAGTTTAAAAATGATAAAGATGACTGAGCCAGCGATTAAACACTCAGGCCCTGGCCCAGCTCTATCACTTAGTGACCTTTACCCTAAGGGAGCTTTCACACCCCCTGACCTTCATATTCTTCTTCTCTAAAATGGTCTAATAACAGCTGCCACTTGTGGCACACAGAGATAAGTGAGCATCAAACATGTCAATATATGAAGACAGTCTTTGCAATCTGAAAAGTCTAATACCTTCTGGAAACTTACTGCTGCTGGTGGTGGGCAGAATAGCACAGATGTGCTCGGCCTAATCCCCAGAACCTGTGGATATGTTCTGTTACACAGCAAGGGGGAACTAAGGTCACAGACGGAATTAAGGTTGCTAATCAACTGATGTTAAAGATTATCCTGGGTTATTCAGGATCCAAAGTAATCATAGGGTTCTTTAAATGGGGAAGAAGGAGGTAGAAGAGTCAGGACCAGAGAGATGGCACCATGACTTGACCAGACATTGCTGACTTTGAAGCAAAAACTTAGGAATACAGGGGCCATAGGCCAAGGCCTGAGGCAGCCTTTAGAATCTGGAAAAGTAAAGACAATGGATGTTCTCCTAGAGCCTCTAGAAAGGATGCAGCCTTCTCAACACCTGGTTTTAGCCTTAGTGGGATTTCTGATCTCTAGAATTATAAGATAATAAATTTGTTTTTTATTAAGTTACTAAATATATGGTAATTTGTTATAGCAGCAATAGAAAACTCATAACATACCTTTGTGCAAGGCTTTCTCTAATGCAATTCTAGAATCCTGTGCTCTTTGTCCTAACCTTCACAAATTCTTACTAACAATTTATATGAAGTTATATAAATGACTTCATATGGGAAACCATGCTTCCTTACTTAGGATATAACACAAAACCAGAAAAGAATAGTCATATGTTGCTTAAACTCCTGATGATTCTGTAAACATGACTGTGAATCAAATTAGGATTTCAAAAGGCAATATAAACTTTTTCTTTCACTTTCAAAATATAAATTGTGCAAGTACAGAATAGACCCAAAGTTGCTGATGCAAAACAACATATGAATTTAAATTTATTATAAAGTCATAATGAATCAATAGAGACTGATAAAATGAATCAATAGAGACTCATAAATGCAACTCAAGGTTTCATTGGTAAAATCTTGATAAAGAAACAATAAACAGTTTTGTCAGACTCTAATGGGTGAGTCTATGTACAGAATATAGTTTTCCTTTTGAAACATTACAAAATTGACTAATTGAATATTTTCAAAGTGGAGAGACCCATAAGGTAAAATTGTCAATAACAATGCCAGTACTTGACCAGTGACATAAAATTATGTGTTTTAAAATAGAGATTTATGGCCCTCATCCTAGACTTACTAAATTAAAATCTCTGAGCATGAGGATAATAATATGTGTTTTGTGTTTGTAGCAAGTGCCCCAGGTGATTCTGATGTGTAGGGCATGTCTGACGTATTGAACCCACATCAGATAAGGAAGTGGTAAAGTGACCGCGGTGACAGGTAGGTATAGATGGTAAAATCTCTGATTTAGGGAAAGCTTCATAATTGTCTTCAAATATTTAAAGAGTTATCAAACATCTACCCTCTGGAGTTATAAATAATGAATACAAGTGCATAAGCCTGAGGCCGACAGGTACTTCTTAGCAATTGAATTTGTATATATATACCCCATGTTACCCCAGGCTATTCTAGCCTGAAGGTTAAAAATGGGTCTAAGTAACTGTAATGAAATAAAGTTTATTTAAATATGCCCCATCCTGATGTGTGGGAGCTCCAAGCCTTCCTCCCCCAAATGTTTTTGGAAGTCTCCACAGGGTATTACATGTACCTAGAGAACTTTCCAAGCTACTATTACATTTTTTTTTTCTGGCTGACTATTGCTAACATCACCAAAGGTGCCACTATAGCCTCATCAGCCAAAAGATAATCTACTGAGAAGTCTCTGCCACAGAGTTATGTCTTCTTCAGCAATGTCCTGATTTCCAACAGGTATGGTTTCTCTTACTGCTCAGCCTGCAAGCTTCACTTGAGACCAAATGTGATTTAACAGTTACTTCAGTTAGGGAAGGTTCCTGGTCAGTTTGTGCCACTCTGACACAGACTTAATGCTCTCAATATTTTATGACGGAGGACCCAAAAGACTGGAATTTATTCATAAAAAAAATTGTGTATCTTTTCTTACATGTTTAAACTTCAGTCACCTTCAAAGTACTCTCCATTTGATGCAATAAACCTAGCAAGACATTTTTTCCACTGCTCAAAACAGTTTTTGAACTCATCGATTTTGATGCCTTTTACTGCTTCTACTGTTTTGTGTTTCATCTCTTCCATATTGGCAAAACATCTCCCTTTAAGGACTGTTTTCACCCATAGAAAGAAACAAACAAAAAAGTCACTTGGGGTGAGATCCAGTGAATAGGGAGTGTGGGGAATGGGGATCATGCTTTTATTTGGTCAAAAGCTGATGAACACTCAGTGTGGTGTGGGCAGGTGTGCTCTTGTATCACTCATCATGAAATGGGCAAACCCATTAAAAGAGTCTTCAAAAAAAAAATTCACTGAAGCCAAACATAGCCTCTCACAACAATGCCAGCTGGTACACTGATACGGACGGGTTCCTAGAATACTCACATAGCAGGGGAAGCCTGTACTACAAGGGGCCCACCTTCCAGAAGATAATTTGGTTCTCTTTAAGTCCCCCCTGTTATAGATACCTTTCCTTCCTTCCCTCCCCCTCCTCTTTCATTTCTTCCTTCCTCACTCTCTTCCTCCTTCCTTTCCTCCCTCCCTTCCTTCTTTTCTAGCTTACTTAAACTGACTCTGCAGCCTAACTACCTAGGAATTAAGCAAATAACCAAAAACTAACTTCAGTTATCTTAAGGAGAAAATGAGAAACTCATTGTACAGATGCAAGGATATTTCAAGAGGAGACAAGGGATTATAAGAAGGAAATAAAACAGGATCAGAAGCCAAGACACAAACTCTCTGGAGCCATAGACCTTTCTCTGAGTAGTTTGCTTCATGCACCTTTGAGGCCAGCTTTCACTTCTTTGTGTCTAGAGGACAGAGTGGCTGCACCAGTTGACATTAACTTTCTAAGTGTTCAACAAAGATTAACCAGAGTTTCTGGTTGCTACTTCAAATTCCCCAGGAAAGAGAATCCAATTGGCCCATTTGGGGTCAGGTATCCACCCCTGGCCCAATCAGTGATGGCTATAGATTATGTGGTTCATTGCTTTCATAGCAGATATGGAAGTAGAATTTCTAAGCAGTAGTGTGAACAGTGTTTTCTATGATGAACATTTCTAGGAGGAGACATGAGGTGGGCAGGCATCACAAGGGTTGTTTACTTCACTAATATTGGACCAAATGTGCACACCTTTACTTTCTTCCCTTTTGATGACTTTTTCCCAAAAGACCCTCATGTAAGTAGATTTCTGCTGGGTTGCTCAACCAGTCTCTACGAGACATTCTCGGCCATACCTGCTTCCCAGCATAACATAGCTTCCATTCTAAGTTTAAGACCTCTTTTACAAATAATTATAAGGAGATGAGCTTCCTATCCTAGGAAGCATTAAAAGTAAGAAGAAAAACCTGTAATAAATTGTAGAAAAGATGCATACTTGGCATCACAGGCTAGACAATTATCATGTTTTTAAACTCATTGATAACCTAAGTTAGTATGTAATGTAAGTTGATTTACCAGCCAACAGCCAGCTGAATTTCCATAGTCTCAACCAAATTTTCAGAAAGGTTGAGAACATACAAAATAAACCTACTCTCAGAATTAGATATGTATATTTAAAAAATATTCCTACTATAACTACGGGTTCATTTACTTTGCCAAGAGAAGGAAGAATATATGAGGTTAGTAGTTTTAAATTAAGAATTTTTTTAGTTGAAAGGGTTTCTTGTACTCTCTTCCCCAAATATTGTAGAGATTTTAGGAGTGATTTTCTAGGTTATCAAACTAATTACTTGCAGTATTTCTTACAGAACATGAGTGATAAGAAAAACTAGCTAAGATAGTGTAGTTGAGGGTCTAGCTACTTTCAATACAAATGAGATGCCCAGCAATGTATTTGGGACAGTTGATGCTGGGTTTGCTAAGTGGGCACCATGGAGATTTTAAGCCCATTTGGCAACTTCATTTCTGTTTTTGGCAACTCCCATTTTCATTGTGTTGAATGCTAAAGATGGAAGTCCTAATTTTCTAGGTCTTTTTAATAAATGAATTTGCTTCTTCAGAATCTCAGTTTTTTCCTCTCGTTTCTTTCTCCAGTATTATAGAGTGTGAACATTTGTTATTATACACAGAAACAAGTCATGCCAGTAGCTTATGAATCATTGCTCCACAGGTCTCTCGGGTGCTGGTTTGCGCTGGAGATTTCTGAGTACTCACATCACTGCACTTTAATTACATGGAGGACTGGGAATAGTAGAGTGGTCACCTTTCTTGCTATGCAAATTATGGCATTATGGCAAAGCATAGGACTTCTTCACCAAACTTACTCCCACCTTCCCCAATGGAAAAAATTATCTAATAATCAAATAAACAGATAAGAAGACATGATGATACACTAGCAAGATCATGGACCTTCCAAATTGACATAATTTGAATACTAACTTGATCCCTTGCTTTTTTTGTCTTGTTAAAATGGTAATAACATCAACCTCTTGGGAGCCTTACAAAAATTAAATAACAAATATGTTAGCATAACATATGTTCAGTGAATGCTCTTTTCCTTCCATTGCCTTGAAGGTCATGGAGAAGACTAAATGGGGGCATGTATGTCATAGTTCCTTCACACTTTCAAGTTAAAGAATCCTTTGATTTTTAATAGACTTTCTCCTGGGGAAGGGGAGAACTCACATAAATGACAAAAATAAATGAATTAATTTGGACCAGTTTGAGGAAATTCACATACCTCCTGAGCATAACAATGAATTAACAGAATAAGAACCTTTGTCAACAAACAAATAATAATAATGCTACTTGCAATCTCCCTGCTTGTTTACGTTCTGAACTAAATAGGTAGTCAGGGTGGAACTTAACATACAGGACCAATGTGATGTTAAAGACTTTGAGTAAAGAGAGCCTTTTCTTTCTATACATAAGAACTTGAGTTTAAGGTTTTGATCGCTGTTCAAAGACTAGTTTGACAACTAAACTTTGAACCTTGCCTTGAGATCAGACTGCAAACACGGAGATCCTGGGGACTTGAATGGAGAAGGAAGGAAAACAAGTGACCACCTTGGGAAAAGGTTTGAAGAACAAGGGGTTGGGGGTTACTGGGTTTTTCTTCACCCACTTGACAATTTTAATCAACTATTTGTCTTAGCAGGTGCATAGTTTACAATTTTTATTTAAATATTTTTATGCTTTTAAAAGTCAAACATATGCACAATTTTACAAAATGAAATGACATAGATACATCTTATAATAGAAAACAAAGCAAAAACAAAACCCACACTTGTCTACCATCCCACTGCTACCCAGTCAAAATCTCTTTCCCAAAAGAAAACTTCACTGGTTTTAATTCTATTATATTTCTACTTTAGACATATTAAGAACTTTCTTCTATGGTAACTGAGAGTTTATATCATGTATTTAGTGTGGGGAGAGAGAGAGGAAGAGAGGTGTCATGAGAGAGAGAATGAGAAAAGAAGGGTGGAGAGAAAGAGAAGAGAGACAGAGAATAAACATATCTAGGGTAGCCATTTCAGTTAGAAGATTCATGTGTCTTTCTCCAGGTCTAACATTCAGGTCTTACTATTTCTATGTAAATGTGCTCCCTTTCATTTCTTAGTTCTATTTCTTTCAGGAAATACTTTCAATTAGATTCTACATCTCCTCTTTAATTCTTTTCCCCTTTCTCTCTCTACAATAGGTTCTAGGAGAATATTTTGTCTTTCTCTTCCACTTGCTCCTTTGAGTCTTTTTATTTTTCTTTTTGGTAATTATGTTTGTTTTTAAATTTCTGAGAGGCATTTCTTGTTCTCTGGTTGTTTCTTTTATTTTTTTCATTGCCTCCTATTCTTGGTTTAGAATGTAGTATTTTCTCGAGTCAGGACAAAAGAAAGATTTTTTTTTAAGTTTTTGTTGTTCACTACATCATTTCTGTTTCGTCTCAGTTTTTATTTTTGCTTAATTTGTTCTTTTTATTCATGCTGAACATTTTGATGAAAAATCTGGGAGTTTTTGTCAGTTTCCATTATGAATGAAGGCAGGCTGACAGCCAGCTCCATAGATGCAGGAGTGCGACAGGGCAGTGAGAAGAGCAGGGAGTCAGCCATTCACTTTGGGATGGGAGAGGGAGTCCTGGAAGCCAAAAAGAAGTCTTTACTTAGAATTCCAGTGACTACATTACCTTTCCCAATTCTCCCTTCAATGGTTTACAGTATGTTCAATTTATTCAGAATGGAGACTTCAAAAGTTTTTATTTATTTGTTTTCTTGTTTAAGGCCAAATACTGGGCCCTGGCTCAGCCTGTGGTAGTGAGAGGCCATGTTTTGCATTCAGACCCTTCAAGAAGCCTACTCTTTTAGTCCGACTCCTTTCTCCAACTCTGCTATTGTCTGCTTTTGCGAGGTCTGCAGTTTCATAGAGATTCTTATGAGAAGAAAAATCTCCTCCTATGTTGTGCCCCTTGGTAAGACTCTTAGGTTGAACTTCTCTACCACTTTCAGTCATGATCATTTTTCCATCTGCTTTTCATATTTGAGAATTTGTTGAAATATATTGGGTGATGATGCTCCATTATTCATCCTACTCTATAGATTTATCTGAATAGGATATCCATTATTATAATTTACATGGGGTGTCGAGAGAGGTGGCAAATTAGTCAGTAGAGTAAGTCATCTTCATATGGAAGTCATAATGACTCTTATTAAAATCTCTGCTTTCTCCTATCACCCAGCACACTGATATCTTCAAGGTATCCTCAAGCAACTAATCTGAAGGAACTGACTCTCATTCATTTTTCTCTGATGCAACATCTTAACCATCCAGCTCCTCTTTCTTCCACACTGCTGCACACATATACCACCCATGTCCTTGGACATGTCACATCTCTACCCAAAATGACACACCACCTGGGATTAGTGATTTTCATATGAATCTATATTTTTCTCAAGAGTGTTTTTTCTTTGAAAAACAGGGGAGGTCCCATCTGTGTTTTAAGATGGGACCCAAAGATAACACAGGGAGGCCCAGGGAGGTTTTTGGGGGGCTATAAGTACATTCTGACCCCACCTAGCCCTATGTGGGCTCTGCCCTATGACGCTCTGAGGTTTATCCCAAGCCCTGGAGAAGATTCTCATTTTCCCTGCTTGGAGGTCTGTGCAAAAACCTCTGATCCCAGAGCAGAAGGTCCAGTGGGCAGAAGCAGCAGTGACTAGAGTTGGACTTGAGGCTTCCAGACTTGCAGATGTACACTGCCATTGCAGAGGTCAACCCAGGACATCTAGGAACAGCAGCTGGTTGACAAAGACCCCTGCCCCATCTATACCAGTGAGGGTCAGGTAAATCACAACACTGAGGGCCAGAGAAGGACAGAGGTGACTGGGGCCACCTCTGGAGTCCGTGCCTGAAGCTGCCCAGGCTTCCCAAGCATCTCAGGATTTCTAATTCCAGCCTGGAGTACCATGCCCACGTTAAACGGATGGGGCCAGAGGACCTGGAGCGCATGGAAGCAGAGCCCAAGGGTGAGAAGGGGGTGGAGATGAGGATGGGATGGAGGTGGAGGTTCATATGAGCTTATGGGGATAGGTGGGTGCCAGACACACAGGGAGCACCCACAGAGGTGGCCAGGAGTGAAGAGCAGCCTCAGACCACCCATCTGCTAGACTGTCTGCAGGGTAGGCACTGTGGAATGGGTCTGGGGTGGCCTCTCTAGAAAGCTTTGTGTTCCGTCTTTGGGGGACACATTGAAATGTAGGCACATGGGTAATCTTTCTCTTCTCGCAACTCCAGCATAAGCCCAGGAGGCAGAGCCAGCTCCTGCTTCAACATCTGTCGTACATCCCAAGGAGCCCAATGCAGGGGCAACCAGGAGGTTGCTCCAGACATGGAGGGGTATCCACCTCCAGCAGTTGTGCCGCCTCTAGCAGATTTCTGTCTCTGCTCCTTTGCCTCTGTCTTGAGTGAATGTTCATGATATAGTCTTTCTTATAAGTCAACCAGGCAGCTACTCCACTAGATGCCTGCTGAACAACCTGGCACCAAGGAATAGACAAGAGTCACACAAGATAACTATGCTATTCACTCAGCTTTTATTGAATGCAGGTGCACTCAAATTAGAACACCAACATACATTAATATCCTGCTACACCCTAGCAATGTAAGAGAAATATAACACACAAGGAGCAATCAATGGGGGATGAAGAACCCAAGTCCCAGAGTCTTAGTCTGCAGGTCCAGGAGATAGCACAGGAGGCAAGGGAGTTATTAGTGTCTTGCAAGGAAGGATCTCCAGACCCACTGGGCAGCAGGGCAGACAAAGCCCTCTGTCCAACAGGGCAGAACCTCTGGCAGCCAATGCCGTGGGAGATGAGCATGAAGTGGAACAGCACTCTGGTGTGTGGAACTCAGCTGTCTCAGCAATTGTTTGAAACCTACTTCAGTCACACCCTTGAGAGTGGTGTACTTCAGCTTTCTAGGTTTCTTGATAAGTGTCTTAGCACCCTGATGGCAAGTGGGTACTTTCCCCAGGAGCCTATCTATAGGTAGTCCCACCTGCTCTACAGGCACGGATGTTGTCATCAAGTGTGCAGATATCTTAGGTGTATCTGCTTGCAAGATGTGTCTGGCATGACTTAGGTAGTTTCCCTCTTGAACCAAAGTGTCATGGTTGACTGACAGCCATCTTGGTTGACACGAGTGACTCTACTTTGTTTTATATATTTTATGCTATTCTGATTGCACCAATGCCATTTTATTGGTCCTGTTACCCACATTCCACCCCTTGATTCCCACAATGATAAAGAAAAGAGAGTTGCGGCAATCACTGAGAAAATAATGTTAATGCTATCACGTTTTTAAACTAATTTGTAGGTCACAAGTTTTTGATAACAATGAATATCAATACATAATAATATGTTTACATTTTTTGAGTATATAATATTGCTAAAGTTCCACTTGGTACAGGATTAAGACTAATAGAGAAATTATAGTAACATTGAATTATGCAGAAGGGATCCCAAGGTGCTTATGAAGGCACTACTAACATCTTGGGCAAATTTTATAACATAATTTTTTACTTAGGTATTTTCAAATCTTGCCCAAGCTACAATAATTTTGCCTTGGTAAGTTCACGGTAGGTCCTTTTGCATTTACAAGTGTATTATCAAAAAATTTTAAGCTGAGTAATTTTTGTTACAGATTTTAACATACATTTTGTAAGTTGCAATCCATACAAAAACATTATTTTCTGTTTTTACATTTAGCGATCCAGAGCCATTTTAGAAAATGCTAAACACATAGAATTGCTGTTATAAATAATAAGATATTTAATATAAGTTCCTTAGTACCACTCTTTAAATTGGTTAACAGGTGGGAGATTGAGTTTGCAACTACTGCAAAAGGATCAAAATCAGCCTGTGAGTCTGAGCACAGATCTAAGGGCAAAGCTTCATAATGAGTCCCTATGGCGAACATGCTCTAAGTGCAGTGGCAGCTCCTTCTGAAGACAGTCCCTTATTGACTGTGTATACCACCTTTCCCAAAGTCTGTTCATGAATTTTTAGAGATTATATATGTTTGAAAATGTCATTCCTTTTTCTTTCTAGTATATGCACGTTCTGGTTTAAAGTGTTAATAATGTATGAGGAATCTAACCAAGTGATATTATTTATGTGGTCTTTCACTGTTGCAGGTAAATATCTATAACTTAATTCAAACTTTTCATATGATAGAATGGATGAGTTAGAGATGCTAATATTATTTTGTAGGAAATAGCATCTGAAGGTTAGTATATTAAAATCTGTCATATTTTTGTGACCGAAACAGGTTGCCGTATGGTTGTCTAAGCAGGTGGTCCATTTGCATTCACCATTGTTCTATATACTATGATGTCGTGTGTGTTTCTACCAGATCTAAATAAAAAAATGAAAACTTGATTGATGTGAATATGTAATAAATATTTTCTGATATTTATAATGTATTTCTATCAATGTAGTATCCATTTATATATAGAATGTCTCCAAAATTGTATAAAATTTATTTCCAATAGTTATTTGTGCTGGCACTACTGGGTAAGCTATTAATGAATCAATGTCTTATATGCTTAGAAAATGTAAATATGCAGTGGCCTCCTTAAGAGCATCCCAGTTTCTCCGATCTCCAATTTCTCTGATCTGTCTAGGCTAACATAAGCTTGGTCTGTGTAGTATAAGTTTGGTGATTTACCAAAAGTGATCAGTTCTCTTAAGCTTTCTACTAATAACTGTAGCGATGAGTATAAATTTTCACATTTTAAATGGATTTTGTTTTTCAGTACTTCTGCCCTTAAGAGATTAGTTTGTAATATATCATTCTTATTTAGTAGTCCTTCTATTTGTTTCATTATTATATGGTAGTCCTGGAATTGATCTAATGTTTGTTTGAGTTCTCTCATTGTAGGCAATATCATACCTATTTCACCCTGAATTTCTTCAATATGTTGGTAATTATTCTTTTCTGCTGAGAATAGTAGTTGTGATCTTAATACTACTATTTCTCTTTCCTGCATTCCTGACCAGATAAAATTTGCTGCTAGATCTATTGTGATCTATAATAGCTTCCTTCCTGGTTGACTCAAACTTGGTAGTTCATTTAGCAAAGAAATTTGATATTTGGATTCTTGTATTGCTTTATATTTTGGTATGAGATTAGTAACCTTAAATTGTTCTGTATTAAAGGTTACTTCTACTTTAGTTACTTTAGGTCTGCATAGTATTCTTACTGGGTATGTTCTATCTGGTAATGGGCTAATTTCTTTTGTAATTTTAAGTTTTGGTCTCATGATCCCTCTGGTCCATGCTGGCTTCCAATGTTCTAAGACATATGGTGCTGTTTGTATCCTCTATGTATTATGCATGGTCTAGGGCTATGGTCTGGAACGTAGCAAGATTGAAAGAAGAATGATTTAACAAAGATAGGTAAATTGGTACGTAAGGGTGCATGGTTTCTCACTGGATGTCATGCTACCCAATCTAGCATCGCCCTATTTCCTGCTATGGGTTGTAGCATTGTAAAGTGGTATGGTTCTAGTGATACATCTATCTGACGTAAGTCATGTGTTTCTTCTCCTAGGGTTTGCCACCAGTGGTATTTTTTTTTGTATGTTGTATGGCTTGTGATGTGTTTTCAGAGAAGAAAACATATCATCCTTATCTTCCCTAGGGCAAAATGCTAGTGTTAATCCTAAGTGTTTTTATGTGATTCCCACTGATGTCCAATTTGCAATATATGTTTGTCCTTTCATGTCATATGTATCATTAAAGTATCTTCTAGGTATATCATCATCCACATCATAGTATAACTTAATTTTGGTCCAATCAGATATATCTGATATGTTAAATTGTGAGATTTAGGGTACCCATGGCCCACTGACCAACAACGACATTGGGATTGCCTCATGATCCTCTTGAGAATGACCATAGGCTATCCATATGTTTTGTTCTAATCTGTCTCTAGCTTGACCCTCAACACTCCTAACTGGTTTAGTTAGTGAATGGAGCTCTAATCCAATTCTCACACTTGAATCTATTTGGGACTTTTTGCCATCTGTTTGTGCATTTAGTCAAATTATGGTATAATGTATAAATTGTTATATTTGTATTAAATAGCAGTGCCCAAGTTATTATATTGTCCCTTATCCATTTACCATTATTCTGTGCCTCACAATTCTCTCATGCAAACACTGTACAGGTATGTTCCACCATGTAGTAGTATTAGAGTTTATGATAGTATACCTATATACATTTTCAGTGTCATTTATAAAGAATGGGGTAATATCAGTTATATTAATATACTCTCCCTGGTTACCATTTTTTGCTCCCTGACCAGAATTAGTGGACATGTTATATATTAAGCTACCATCATTATCAATGACAAGGTATAAATTGGACAAGCTTGCTACTTTACCAGGCATTTAGATTACTATTTTGAAATAGTCTAGTCATTTCATTTTTAGCATAGGGATAATTGTTCTTGATTGATGTGTACGTGTCTTGTAGTTTTCCTTTATAACTGGGCTGTACTAAGTTTGATGTATAATTTATTTTAAAGCATGCTAGCATCTTTTTGAATTCTAAAGTTTTCTAAATTTTATTATATAGTCCCTCTGTAAAATTGCCAACTACTCCTAGTATGCATGTGTATCTTAGTTGGTTACAGATGGTATTTGTATGTGTTTGTACACTATATGGTTGGGGTGTCATGTCTCTATGTAAAACATCTGGATGAATTCTATTTCTCCAATCTCACTCACTTGGTGACCATCTATTGCTAAGTCTTTCCAAGTATTTCTCAGTAGTCAGACAATCCTTGCTAGTTAGTATATTATGTTTTCCTATTTAGCAATTCATCATGCAATCTATTTGCATTGATGTAAGTGTGATGTGGTTTCCCTTTTCTAATCCTGTGCATTTGCTTATGTAGATGTGTGTACTGTCATGTTCAGATATGGACTTTGTGAGATCTATGTGAATTTCTTCATCCCTATTGTGATTTACAATGCAAAAGTTACCAAAGTGAGGAAAATTTGGAAATCCTTTCAATCTATATGTGAATAGTTATATTATTTTTCTTTGATATTATGTTATATTTTCCTGGGTATCTCCAAGGCATCTTTGGGCCTGAAAGCAATGGACTAAAATAAAAGGGCTTATCCCAAAGTTTCATGATTGACAGTTTTGTAGTAGTAACAGTAGTATCACTGGTAGGACACTCTTCATACTCATATTCACTATATTTGTTAGAATCACTAGGGTCCAGTCCTTCCTCACCTGAGTTATACCAGAATTCATACCAGATTTCTGTAAAACTCTTCTGTGATTGCATGATTGCCTGTAGGCAGGTCATATTTTCTGGTGCAGTAAATGGCTAGAGTAAATCTATACTTCCTATTGGCACTGCTTCTGTATCTTGCTCTCCTCTCTTCAAGGCTGTGATATAGGCCGACCACTGTCCTACTATAATTTGGAAATCCTTATTCAATAGACATAGGGAAGTATCATAGCAACTAGCCATGTCAGTCGTGCTAGTCATAATATCAGTATGTAATATTTCATCAAATTTTTTCCACCTCTTGGTTGTTTGCCATCTTGTTTTAATTATTTGTGTACAAGTTTCAGGATAGGTAGTTAAAGAGCAATAGGATCTATATCTAGTTAACTCTCTTCACACATCTGTAGCATTTATAACATATAATTTATTAAAGTTATATTATTATAGATTTGCCAAGCAGGTATTTTATATCCCATAGTCCTGGGACATGGGATTTTGTAAATTTTTGTATTGGTAGTCCAGTGGGCTCTATGGTTCTAGGTATATGGACAGTACTTGCCTGACTGTTTTTGTACACCATCAGGCTAACGCATGAAAGGGTTAAACTAAATTTTCAAACAATATACATCTTTAATTTTCATCTGAGTTACACCACTCTGCTAATAGCTGATGAGTTCTAGGGTGGGGAATTGGCAACTCGTGGGGTGCTAGTGATATGCTTTCATTACCTGAATAATGTCTCTTTGCCAGTAGTCTATTCACACACAATGCTCTATATGCTAAAAGCCAGCTAAAATCTATATTAAATTCTTCATCCCTCCATTTGGTGAGGGTCTGAATTCCATCAAATCTTGTGAAAATCCAGCACATTAACTCAGGGGAGTAATCTCTTGTAGGACTCACAAGGTCGGGTCTGTTGATCCATTCCACTGACTCTACTGGGTTCCACCTTGGGAAAAAGAGAGTCTTCAATAGACAAAGGGTGTAACTGATACTGGTTTACATTCAGCCTTAGTGATGTTTTTGTTTCACCCTTGGCTTTCAAAGATAGTATAATGTTCAGATAGGGAAATTCCAGTATAGATACAGAGTAAGTAGATGACAATCAAAGGAGGTATGGTAGACACATTTTGTCTCTGTAAGTTAATTATTGAGCTCATTTAATATGTTTAACATATCTTCTCTCAGTAAGCCATTAGCCCATTTCCTCACCATTTCCATTCTCCTTTGTCTGCTTCTATCATTTCTTGTCTCCTTTCCTACATCTGGAGTAGATATGCATCTACCTTTTCCCCAGCTCATCTGACCTCCCTTTCATATTCTGAGAAGTTAATAAATCCTGAGTTTGAAGGTCTGCCCTTTTTGTGCCTATACACATTGCCCTTTTCTCTTCTATGTTTATATGATGAGTTTAAGTTTTTAAAAGGTTTTAATATTTCTGCCCAGCATAGTGACCATAGGTCATATTTCCTTTTAATCAATATGGACCTGGTCTTGACCACAATTCCTAGATTGTATTCAGTCCATATGATCTGATTGCTTACCTTATAATATTCTTTCACATAACCTGGCATATCCTGTGGCTTCCCCTATTGGGCCCATTAGGACTACTATTGATGCTATCAAGAGTTGTGCTTGGATAGGTATTTCTAGTATTCCAAAGCACAAGAAAGTTACAGTTATGAGCAAGAGAGTACAAACAACAGTGTATCCTATCCAGAGGAATTCCTTATCAGAGTGAGATTTGTTCCATCTTGTGTAACTGGAGTTGTCCTCTCCCTCCAGTAAGTAGTCCATTAGGTATTTCCATCTGCATCTGCAATTATTTCCTGCAAACATTTCCCTTATAACCTCTAACTGTAACTTTATGTGGGAATTTATTCTTTTTCTGCTCCTTCTCTATGTCAAACTGAGTAGAGGATTGTGTTAAAACCTCATGTGGCACTGATCTCCATGGCCTTTCTCTTTGATTTAAATTGAATACTGCCCAATCTAGGGTTTCTTGCAGTGTGGTTTTCTTATCTATTATCTTCAGTTCTCTCTTTATCAGCCCATTAAACCTTTCTATGTTCCCTGAGGCCGTTGGATTATAGGCCAAGTGAAAGTTCCATTGTATATCTAATCTTTGTGCTAACTTTTGTACCTTACCAGCTATAAGGTATGATCCTTGGTCACTTTCTATAATTCTAGGTGCCCTGTAGTGGCTGTACCATCTAGTTGGGGTTTGTATGGTTGCCTTTGCATCAGGACTCATGCAGGCTAGAGCTATGCCTATTCTTGAGCGTATATTTATCATGGTATAGGCATATTTCTTTTGAAAACCTGTCTCCACAGGCCCAATAAAATCAATTTGACATACAAAGTTAAATACATTTGGCCTATAGGTGTCTGATGGTAATTTCCTTCTGCATTGCTTACTAAACCGTTTGCATTCCTCGCAGCCTTGCACAGCTTTCCTGTCCTTTTGCCATGGAAGCTTTTGATTTTCCTTCTCATGCTGATTATATAATGCACATGCACCTAAGTATCCTAATTCTTTGTGGAGTCCTAAGATTGCTTCTGGTGATAATTCTCCACACTTCATCTCTGTTTTAATTAAATATTCATTGTCTCTTTTAATGATAGTTATTGGGGTACTTTGGCTGGATAGACCTCATAGTCCTTAAATTAAGGAGGCAATTTTCTTTGCCTTTGTGGAGCTCCCTTTTGGGTGCCTTCACCCTTGTTAATTTATCTGCTATGTTATTAAAGGTGGTCTCCTTTGAGTCATCTTTTTGATGTGGAGAGACATGAGTGACATATATGTTAACTGTCTTACTGGCTTCAAATATTTCTAACCAGTAGTCTCTGGACCAGACCTCCTTGCCATTAATTTGCAAGTCTGTTTTTGCCCATTTTTGAGACCAAATTGTAATACCACTTGCTACAGCCCATGAATCTGTAAAGATTTAAATAACCTTTTGCTTTTCCCCTAGTGAGTGTCTCACTGCCAACACTACTGAAATAAGTTCAGCATGTTGTGCTGATTTTGACCTACCAGTGAGCTTCAGTGTTTTGGCATCTTTGGGTCTGAGAGCTATTGCTGTCCAGTTGCTGAGTCCACTTTCAGTGACTGAGGAGCTATCTGTAAACCAGGAATTACGCAGAGAGTCAGACCAGGAGGAGCCCCATCTCCCTATGGGGGCATGGACTTGCTCCTCCCTCGGAGTTATTTCCGGCAAGCCTATCTCTGCTGGGTGAATTTCCTCTGTGAGGAAACTTGGTTGTCCTTTAGCAGTCACATCCCTACTCTGGATGTACCACTTCCATGTCAGGACCTTCTGGTTCAGCCTTACTCCTGCCACTTCTTCAGGACTGAGTTTAGCCCAGGGCAACACTGGTATTTCAAATCTTATGATTATTGGGGTGTTACTAGTGAGAATCTCAGTAGTTTTTAGTGCTTCAAAAAGAAGCCATATCAATTTTTCTAAATTAGAATATTTGCCTGAGGCATATGGAAAGTGTTTGGTCCAGAAACCAGCAGGTTTAAATAGTTTATCTTGGCTGTTTTTGGTCCATAAGGCCCAAGTGCCATAGTCACTGGAGTATGTTAAATCCAATCTGATTTGATCACCCTTTTAAGATAACTGCTGAGATGTCAGAATATACTCCTTCAGAATTTGAAAGCCTGTTTTTGGGATTCACCCCATTCACAATCAGGAGCTTTTCTAGTGACATCATACACAGGTCTAAGCTTGTGTTCCATGTAAGGAATATGTTGTCTCCAATAGCCAAAGAGTCCAATTAAAAGCTGTGATTCCATTTTATTAGTAAGCTAATGTAGTGCCATTATTTTATATAGTGCTGAATTTGGAATCTTTCTGCCTTCAGATGACCATTGTATTCCTAAAAATTTTGCTAATGTATCTGGGCTGTGGGTCTTTTCCTTATTAATTAATTATCTACCCTTTGGCCCTAAGTTCCTCAATTAGCTTATCTTTTTCCTTCCTCTAGAGCCCCAGATCACCATGCATCATGATGAAATCATCTGTGTAAGAGATGATTAAGAAATTAAATTTTGTGGCATCTATTTGTGAGGTTAATAATGTATGAGTTATAACTGGACTATTTAACTATCCCTGTTGTAGCCTTTTAAACCAGAATTGTATGCTTCCCCAACTTAATATAATGTATTCCCTGTATTTTTATGCAATAGATATAGCAAAGAAAATGTCTGACAAGTCAATAATGACAAAATACTTAAGAGTTTCTGGCTGTAATTATATTTATCACTTCTCCTCAGTATCTGGCAGGACTCTATTCATTTTAGGTAAAAATATTATAATTTCTAT
This sequence comes from Tonatia bakeri, assembly GCA_004024845.1. Classification (NCBI taxonomy): domain Eukaryota; kingdom Metazoa; phylum Chordata; class Mammalia; order Chiroptera; family Phyllostomidae; genus Tonatia; species Tonatia bakeri. The sequence goes on from PVIA01000011.1 coordinate 1,055,316, forward strand.
AATCTATAGTTAGTTTATACTGGCTGATATGCTTAAGAATTGGCCATATAAAGCTGTTACAAAGATGAGATCTCCCTTTTTCTATGATATCTTCTCTTAAAAGTTTCTGTGCTTTTTCTCTCATTTCTTTCTGTCCTCCCTATGGGGATATTGTTTAGAATATGTAGCTTTGGAGGGTTTAGGAAGCACAATTTATTCTATTTTTATCTGTGCTAAGTTTATTTAGTTTAAGGGTTTTGTATGAAAAAATTTCCTAATAAAATTGGTAAATTATTCATTCCTAATATATTTTCAACAGTAGGTGCTGTATATACTCTTACTTTAAAGGCTCTAAATTATAGCTAAGAATAAAGAATTTAAGAGCAAAGCATAGTGTAATTTTACCACTTAGTCCTTCCACATTAATAGGAAATCCTTTTTCTATTTTAAAATCTTCTTTAGCTAACATTATTTGGGATCCCATGTCTATAAGAAATTCAACTACCTTTTCCTGACTATTTATAAGGATTTTAAGCTTAATATAAGCCCTGCTATCTAATATCTGTTGCCCTGGGTAGGAGCCCAGGATTGACCGTTTTTTGAAAAGAAGTTTTGAGCAAATTGTCTGGCCTGTCCTTACGTTTGGTTCATGTTACCTTGCCTAGGCTTAACATTCTGCCTTGTGTTCTTGTTTCTGGGTATAAATGTATTCTGTCACCAGTTTCTACTAGGAATCCAAGTTTTCCTTAGAGGCCAAGGCTGATATTTCCTACCTGGCTGTTGCCAGTTTATACTTTGGGGTGGTTGCCAATATTTGTTCTTGTTCCCCCATTGGCTAAAGTTCTGCCTTGGGTATTATCCCACTTCAGGGGTCTGATCTATTTTTATATATTTTAACATTAAATGTGAATTTAGGTTGGCCATTCAATTCAGATGATAACTTAAATATATTCAGTATGTCCTTTGCCATCCCGGCCTGGGCCATCGCCTGCACACATGGCATTTTTAAGGCAGGTGGTACCTTTTTCATGTCCTATGCTGCTGGCAAAGGTGTATTTCTTCCTGTCTTGTCATAAACCAGAGAAAAAATTACCAAATTTTCTAGTGATATGAATTGCCTGTTTCAGGTCTGTCCATTTCATGTGATCTCCACACACTGTAATGTCAACTGTGGGGTGGGCTGCTCTCCATGCCCCTACTCTCCAGTCCCACAGTGTGAGAGTTTGATTTGGCCCATGTGTGTTAGCTCCAGGAATGCTGTGTTAACTGCATTTAGTTGTGAAATGCCTGAAATCTGTCTCATTTCTGGTCTTCTAAAATAGTATTGGTTCCTTTGTCGCAAATCATAGCTAGCGAATTTACATCTGTCGTGTCTTTTTGCTGAAAATCTACTCTCATATTCTGCAGTTTCTGCCTGGTGTATTCTTTGCCTTCCTCTGTGTATTGTGGCCTTCCTTGTCCATGATTATAGTCCATTATTTGCTTTCTTAAAACTACTGGCCTAGCAGCATATAAATCATCCCATGGGTTGTCATATTCTACTGGATCCTCTGAATCAAGATTTTTAGGTTTAAGGTCATCACCAAAAAGTACCCTTAACATTGTCAGCTGATTTGCTTCTCTGTATAATTCTGCATGCTAAATTCTTGCCTATCAGCATCTACCTGGGACAATGTCTACAGAAGCAGCACCAGCATTTCTTTTTCATAGGCTTTATTTATGAGCAGTTCCAAATTACTTGGAACAGTGAGATCTATCCATATATCCACAATGGTTTATATGGGCAGCTTCTTACAGACCAGCCTCAGTCTCATACCAGAGATTCCCCTAACAGGACAGTGTTCTCTTAAAGTCAGGCCTTTTTAAAGTTTCTGTCCCAGGGCTAACATTTTCACAAAAGTTTGGCAGCTACCTTATATAATTTCAGTGTATGCTAATTCAATCCGCCACCTTAACCAGCTATACTTGGACAAGTTTTTTTTAACAGTTCAGCTTCCTTTCTTTCAGGCTTAAAAATATGTTTTGCTATCCACTTTCACATTCATTGGTGCCGACTATGCCAAATGTCATGAGCCTGTAGGATATTATAGTCTTTCCTATAAGTCAGCTGGGAAACTGCTTTGGTAGCTGCCTGCTAAGCAACCTGGCACCAAGGAATAGACAAGAATCACATAAGATAACTATGCTACTCACTCAGCTTATATTGAATTCAGGTGCACTCAAAGTAGAACATCAACATATATTAATATCCTACTATACTCTAGCAATCTAAGAGAAATATAACACACACTGCAATCAGTGGGTAATAACAAATCTGAGTCCCAGAATCTCAGTTTGTAGGTCCTGAAGACAGCATGGGGGCAAGGGAGCCATCAGCGTCTTACATGGAAGCATCTTTGAAGCCAGGCGGGCAGCAGGGCAGACGAAGTCCTCGGTCCAGCAGGGCAGAGCCTCCAGCAGCTGATGCCCGGGGAGAGCAGCATGGTGTGGAGCAGCACTCTGGGGTGTGGAGCGCAGCTGTCTCGGCAGTGGTTTGCAACCTACCTCAGTCATACCCTTGAGAGTGCTGTACTCCACCCTCCTGGGTCTCCTGATAACTGTCTTGGCACCCCTGATGGCAAGTGGGGACTTTCCCCAGAGGCTACTTGGGGGTGGTCCCTATCTGCAGACATGGATGTTCCGATCACATGTGCAGATATCTTATGTGTGTCACCTTTCCAGATGTGTCTATCATGACTTAGGTAGTTCCTCTCTTGAAACAAGGGTCATGGCTCACTGGTAGCCATCTAGGTTGAGATGAGTGACACCATTTTGATATATATACATTATGCTATCTTGGCCAGACCAATGCCATTTTACTGGTCTAGCTATCCACACCTATTCTGGATGATTCTTATTACTGGAACCTTAAGATAAGTGACTTTTTGTGTGTTCTCACACATTTTTGTTTCTTTATCTGAAATACCATTTCTATTATTTGAAAGAAAAATCCCAGATTGATTAGGGATCATATTTTTTTAAAGGTTCTTTTAGTAAGTGTTCACACATCATTTGGGGATAGAGACAGCTGTACTAAGTGTGATCCCGGGGTCTGAAGGCAATCAAACAATGACTGGCTCTTCTTGTGCCCAAAACAAAAATGAGAAAAATGCAGAAATCTGGAAAGACAACCCACAAAATGGAAAGCATTCCTCACAGAAACCCAAGGCCAGAGAAAGTTTTAACATCCCTGTGGCATGGAAAACTCTTGAAAGTCAGTGTTTTCTAAAGGGACAAAGGGCAAACATGTACACTTCCAATGAGAGGCAATGCACATGCCACTAAACATCAGAGATGCCCAGCCTTCCAGAAGCTGGATGACACATGCATCATAAACACTGGGAACAGAGCACTATCACACCATTAGGCTGGCAGACTTCTGGCCCGGTGAAGATCAGCCCTGGGGACAAAGTGAGGAAGCAGAGGCCCCAGCAGATCCCTTGTACATAGAGAACCTTAAAGATTCCACCAAAAAATTACAAGAACTAATAAATGAGTTCAGTTAAATGGCAGGAAACAAAAATACTTATCCAAAATCGGTTTAAAGCATTTTTAAAGATCTATAATGACCTAGCATCTTCTCAGACAAGAGTAGTGATGTCACTACACCAAGCAGTGATCTCACTTCCTGACTGTAGAGCCCAACAGAACTTGGAACCGTGGTAACCAGGCAGCACATTCTAAAACTGCCCCTGCTTGGCTCACTTGGCTAAAGATATTAGCAGGAAATAGATGTTTCCCTGCTGCCTGCCTGTGTCCTGAGGACATGGCCTTAAAGAGGCAGCAGGGATAGTGTGTCCCACCAGAGCTTCTGCTGGGTCTGTTCTCAGCCAAGCTGCCTGTGGCCCTTTTTAAGACGGTACCCAGAGGTAATACAGGGAGGCCCAGGGAGGTGTTCTTGGTGTCAGGTCACCACTCTGATCCCACCCAAGCAGTCCCATGTCCCCTCACTCTGTGTGCGTAGGCGGAGGGGGAAGAAATTCATGGTGGGGCTGTCATGCCCCAAGAAGGAACAGGCTGAGGAGGGGTCAGAAGCCTGATGAGCTGGTCATGTTCACACCTGACATCAAGGTTGGCAGGGTGGATGTGGGAGGTGGGAGATGCCCTGGGCCCAAAGTTGGCCCAAGCCCTGAAGTGAACCATAGTTTCTTTGGATGGATATCTGTGCTGATTCAGAGCTGTGCCCGATCCCTGAGAGAAAGTTCCACTGGCAGATGAGAAGCATCTCATGCAGGGCAGGGCTAGAGGCCTCCCAACCAGTGGCTGGTCATTGTCATTGCAGAACTTAACAATGGGCATCAAGGAATAGAAACTTGTGAAGAAGATTCCTGCCCCATCTTTACCAATGAGGGGCAGGTGCACAATACCCAGGGCCAGAGAAGGACAGAGGTGACTGTGGCTACTTTGGTGTCTGGGAAACAGATCCCCTGGATGGCCAGAGGACTCTTCTCCTGACCCACCTGGGTTCCCCAGGCATCTCAGGATTTCTCACTTCAACATGGAGCACCCTGCCCATGTTGAACAGAGCTGCTCAAATGACCTTGAGCCCAAGAAAGCAGAGACCAAGAGTGAGAAGATGGTGGAGGTGAGGGTGGGATGGGGTGTGGTGGTACATGTAAGCTTATGGGGATGGTGCCAGATACACAGGGAGCACCCACAGAGGCTGGCCAGGGCAGAGGCTCAGATACCTGTATGTGGGAATGTCAGCTGGGAGGACACCTTGGGTTGGTCTTGGGTTGACCTCTCTGGAAGGCTCTGGTTGTGTTCTGTCTTTGGGGAGAGCACATTGAAATACAGGCACTTAGATGATCTTTTTTCCTCTTGCAACTCAGGCATGAGCTCAGGAGGCAGAGCCAGCTCCTGCTTCAACACCTATCTTACATCCCAAGGAGCCCAATGCAGGGGCAGACCAGGAGGCAGCTCTAGACCTAGAAGGGTATCTACCTCCCCCAATCATGCCAACTCTATCATCCACTCCAGCCTCCTCTCTGGAACCTCCCTTGACTGAAGAACCTTCCCTCGAACCTGCCCTGGCTCCTGCCACAGAGGAAGAGCGGCCTCAGGAAGATGCATCAGGGCCAGCTCCAGAGCTGCCTGTTGAACCTGCTCCACCTCTTCCATCAGAAGAATTTGTTTTACCCTCAGCCTTTGACCTTTTCCTTTTATTTTCTTTTATTATGTTTTTCTTTTTGTGGGGGTATCTTTTCTTCTTTCTCTTTTTATCCTTCATTTTCCCATGGTGTGATTCATTTTAAGTAATAAATAAAAGTTTTTGTTTACTCCTGAGCATGACACATTCATGACAATGTGCAAATATTGCCACTATGTAACTGAGGGATGCTCCATCACCCCAAAAGTAAATCCTGAACCAGAAGCACTTACTCCCCACTCCTTCTGCCCCTGGTAACCCCTGGTCTGGTTTCTATCTGTGCTCCGTTGCCTATTCTGGTCATTTCCTATAAGTGTAACCTTAGGATAGGTGCCTTTTTGTGTCTTCCCACATGTTTTGGTTTGTATTTATCTGTAAAAGGACTTCTGTTATTTGAAAGGGAAACCCCACATGGAATAGATCAGTTTAATTTTTTTTTACAAAGAGGCCCTTTCAGCACTGTGTGCATCATCTTGGGATAGAGACTACTGTGCTAAGTGTGACCCCAGAGCCAGTAACTGTTCAAACAATGGCTGGTTCTTCCTGTGCCCAAAACAAAAATGAGGAAAATGCAGAACTCTGGAAAGATAAACCATAAGGTGGGAAGCATTCGTTACAACCCAAGGCCAGAGAAATATTTAACATCAGTGTTTTGCAGAAAACTCTTGAATGCTGGTGTTTTCTAAAAGGACAAAGGACAAACATGTGCACTTCCAACAGAGGGCTATGCAAACAGCACTACACATCAGAGATATCTTATCTCCAGATGGGGACATAGACATTGTAAACACTGAGAAGAGACCACTGTCACCATTAGTTTGGCAGGCATCTTGTCTTGAGGTGACCAGCACTGAGGACAAAGTAAGGAAGCAGATGCCCCAGAAGATCTTCTGGGGAGAAGGGAGAAAGGCCCCTCCTCTGGGAGAACAATGTGCAGGATCTGTCAAAATCCCACAGGAACTTAACTAACTTGGCCCTGCTCACCCTAGGAGGTTACCCTACAGAAATTCTTGTATGATTGTTGAGAGATGTGTTTTCCAGGCTACCCTTCAGGGTACTCATGAAATAGCTGGGAGCTTAAAAAAAAAAACACTAATATTCATGGAGTGGTGATGGGATCCACCAATCCTGGTCCACATGGATGAGGAAAGCTGAGCTGATGCTACAATGGGTGCAGGGGTCTCTATGTGTTGACAGATAAAGACCTCAGGGGTCCTCTCACATGATACATGTGGACCAACTATGTGCATCCAGGAGCCTGCCTGTCAGACCACCTACATGTGATTTCAACAGGCAGACACACATCTGTGAAAATGAGTCTGCGTGTGACAGAGACAAACAAATGAGAGAGGCAGAGCCTGAGATATGCCCACTAAGCCACTCATGATGATCACCTCTATGGTGGTACTTGCAAATCCCTTATCTTCTCCTTGAAGTGATGTCTAAAGTTTTTATAATGCATATATGACTTTGATAATTCTAAAAACATTAATGTCATATATGCATTGTTATGCATTGATTGGTCATATAAATAATGTAAGTACATTATTTAGTTTTTATTTTTAAAGAACTTAGGACCAAAAAAGATTTATTATAGTAAAATAAAAAATTCTAAAGCCATTCACAGTCCATTTAAGAACAAAGTCCTTCCCAGGAGGAGAGGCTTAACAGGAGATGCTGGCCATTCCAGTCCTTTCCTTGTGTGTGCACATTGTGTCAGCATGTGCACTTGTGTGTACTTGCATTCCCATGTGCTTGTGCGTGTCCATGTGTGGGTGTGGGCCAGGGTGGGTTCCTAGGTATGTGCTCTTCCAGAACCTCATTTCCCTAGGGGTATGCATTGCCAGTCAGTCCTCTTCCTCCTTGGCATTTTCTGTGTCCCCACATCAGAATTTCTGGAGCCCCTGCTGTGAACATGGGTCATTTCCAATTTTTCACTCCCATCATTGGGCTGGAAGGAACATCTGCGTCCATAAATTTTTACATATTTAGAACATGTCTCTAGAAGGAGAATCTCAGTCTAATGTAAACACAGTGTTAAGCTGTTTGGGCAGTTCCCTACATCCAAGGTCACCCTGTCCACTTTGAACCTTGTTAGGGAAAGCAGGGGTACAGGGACCTGGGGAAGGGAGGGGTGAGAAAGAGGGGTTGTGAGTGGAGAAGATGAAGGTACCTGGAAGTGACACATCCAGCTGTAAAGTCCCATCCCTCCTGCCTCCTGTCCTACCCCACCCCACCCCTCCACCCCAGCCCACACCAGCTCCACCCTGCTCCATAACTCAACTCAGTTGGGCAGCCTGGCCTTTCCATTCAGGACAGAATGTGCCATCCTACATATTCTGTCCTGCCTCTTTCCCTCTAAATGCAGAGCCCCTTCCTCTCCATCAGCAAAGCTGTCATAGAAAGGCTCAGCCAGTCACAGGGACCACCATGGATGTGCTCTATCCAGGCGAAGTGCTCAGTTGCAACAGCAGGATCTGCTTGAACATGTGTGAACAGAAGGGACCCTACAATGGGCCTCATGAAAGGTGCCAGAAGGTTAAAACATCAGGGTAAGGGTTTGGGGCAGGCCACAGCATCCAATACACAGAGGTCCTCCAGCAGTGACCTCTGCCCTGGCCCTGTGCCAGTCCCTGGCCCTCACACCCAGCACATCCAGCTCTTGTGAGTGGGGCTCTGCTCAGTAGGGATGAGGGAGAGAGCCCTTATCTCCTTCAAAGTCAGGTCAGGTGGGGTTCATTGGTCTGCGGCAGCCACATGAGGCCACAGTCAGTGACATATCTCTTGTTTGCTCAGAGATGGGACCCCCCACTCCAAGCAGAGAACATAGGTCCTTGAGGTGGGGTTCACCAGGCTCTCCCTGGAGGCAAGAGGGAAGCCCCTGATGATAGGGACAGCAGGAGAGAGGAGAGGTGAGGGCATTTCTGTGAATGTCAGTCTTCTGATTTTAAATTAAGCCACAGGCACAGAGAAAGTGTTTTCAAAACATGAATTGGAAAAATAAATGGCATCCGAATATACAAAAAGAAAAAGACCCTCTTAATCCTCCACAATGAGAAGAAACCAACCTAGTTAAAAAGTCGGCATAAGCTCTGGACAGTCAGTCACCTCGCCACAAAAGATTCACAGGTGGGGTGGGGATGGAAGATGGTGGCATAGTAGGTGGAAGTTACACTCACCTGCTCTCAGGACCAAATTCAAATGACAACTAAATTATAGAGCAATCAACCAAAATAACAAAGTGCAGACTAAATAAATAGAAGTCTTATAACCAAGGAACAGAAAAAGCCATATCCAGTGTTGCTGGAAGGATATAATCACAAAAAGGGCTGTCCTCACATCCATGTGCAGCAGTAGAAAATCCACAGGGATACCTCAGGGGCAAAGCCACCCCCCGCTCAAGGAGTGAGGAGTATCTGCTGGGAAGAGATGCCCACATAACATCTGGTTGTGAAAATATGTGGGAATTCCATTTGCTAGGGAGAGATGGAGGGGTCTAGTAGAAAACTAGGTTCCGTCTTAAATGGCCAGCATGCAAAATCTCATTTGTGAACCCTCATCCAGGGCTCTGGCAGTGGCATGACAGCTCAGAGCAGACTGAAGTCATACAGGGAGAGGGACTGGTGGGACAGCTGCCAAAGTCCCTGTCTGAGTCCATGTTCCACACTGCCCTCAGATGCCCTGTTTCCTGGGTCAAGCATTTGCCTCCATAAGTTATCAGCCTGGGAAAATGCACTAGCCCCACCCTCCTGAGTCCTGCAGGCTCTGACCTGCCAAGCTTGTGCCCTGTGGAGGAATCAGCTGGTTGTGTCCAACCTGGGCCTGCAGTATGGGCTTTCTTGGAAGGCTCTTGAAGAAGTCTGGCAGATTTAGAGGGTGGCAGAGATAGACAGGAAGACACTGAGCCGTGTGGCTCACCCAACTGGCACCAACCATCACTTCTGTACAGAGGCCTCTCTCCACTTGGACAAATCTCAATCTGAGTCTGATGAACTCTGTTGGCCTCACCTGGAGGACACTGTGAGACCCTTCCCCAATATAAATGTCCTTAGGCCCAGCAGGTAGTGGCTGGCCTTGCTGTACACTGAGACTTTTGTTGAGTGGCTTCAGGTCCAGCAGTGGTGCCGAGTTTGAATCTGTCAACACCACTGGCCCTACCTGTGACTTACCAAGAACCTACTCACACAACTCATGTACTGCCAGAGGCTCTTTCAGTGACTGAGCCTAACAGGCAGACAGCAACCACAGGTGGATCCAGGGATAACTTGAGCCTTTTGCTGACCTGACCCCAAGCTCAGCACTGGTGGAAGCTGGCCTTGGTGTACAGTTGGACCCCTTTCAAATGCACCTATGCCTAGCAGAGATACCCACAAACTGTGGATCACTTTGTAGCTCCAAATAGGATGCCAGGGCTAGTCATAGGCAGCATCTGACATTGACATTGACCTGCACAGGAGTTCCTCCCAAAAGGCCTCAGAACCAACATACCCAGTGGAAGGCTTCAGACCACAACAGAGCACAGCTTAATTGGTTCCATAAGTGGCACACCTAAAGGGACAACTTAGCAGGCACCAGACCCTGTTGGGCTGAATTCTGCTTTGTGAGGTCAGCCCCAGCACAGAAACTCATACACTGTGATTGTGGTGGATCCTGATAGGCAGCCCAGCCCTAGGGTCAATTCCACCCCTGGATGGGCCAACAGCAATCAAGACTCAACTATAACAGAAGGGCTCACATAACACATACAAGGGACATTCCTGGAGCCCTTAGCTCATGTGATCAGGGAGACTGAACCACTTAGCCCTATAGGACAACTACATATAAGGTCATCATACCAAGACTGGGATACATAGCATATCTACCTAATACCCAGAACCAAATACAGAGAGGCAGCCAAAATGAAAAGACAAAGAAACATGCCCTAGATAAAAGAACAGGAGAAATCTCCAGAAAAACTAAATGAAGGGTAGGCAAGCAATATATCAGATGCAGGATTCAAAACAATGGTTCTGACGGTTCTTGAGGAACATAGGGGAAGAATGAATAATCTCACTGAGAACTTAAATAAAGAGAGAGAAAACATTAAAAAAAGACATAGAAACCATCAAAAAGAATTAGTCAAAAATGAGCAATACAATATCTGAAATGAAGAATACAGTAGATAATCAACAGCAGGTTAGATGAAGCAGAAGACTGAATCAGCAATTTAGAGGACAAGATAACAGAAAGCACCCAAGCAGTACAATACAAAGAAAAAATAAATTTTTAAAAATGAGAAAAGTTTAAGAGACCCCCAATACATCACCAAATCTGCATCATAGGTGCACCATAAGGAGAAGAAAGATAGCAAGGGATCAAGAACCTATATGAAGAGATAATGGTGGAAAACTTCTCTAACTTGGAAAAGAAAAAAGACACACAAGTCCAGAAAGTGCAAGGGAGTCCCAATCAAGTTGAACACAAAGAAGCCCACAATAAGACACAGCAGAATTAAAATGACAAAGTTAAAGACTAGGAGAAAATCTTAGGAGCAGCAAGAGAAAGACAGTTACCTACAAGAGTTCTCATAAGATAACTGATTTCTCAACAGAAATATCTCAGGCCAGAAGGGATTTAGATGATATATTCAAAATGATGAAAAGGAAAGGACTACTCAACCCAGCAAGGCTATTATTTAAAATGGAAAGAGAAATAAATAGCTTCCCAGACAAGAAAAAATAAGGAGTTCATTACCACCAACCAATATTGCAGGAAATGTTAAAGGGGCCTCTTTAAAAAGAAGAAAGAAGAAAGAGAGGAACCTAGTTATAAAGAATGAAATGACAATAAATATGTACTTATCAATAGTCATTTGAAATGTAAAGAATAAACCATTCCAATAAAAATACACTGTGGTTGGGTTGGATCCTGTGCCTCAGGATCCACACCAATAAAAAGACATAGGATAGCCATGGCCAGGTGGCTCAGTTTGTTGGAGCATCATCCCATATAGCAAAATATTGCAGGTTCAATCCCAGTCAGGGCACATACCAAGGTTGTGGGTTTGATCCCTTGTCAGGGTATGTGTGGGAAGCAACTGATCATTGTTTCTTCCTTACATTTCTCTCTTTCTCTCTCTCTCTGCCCCCTCTTCCTCTCTCTCTAAAACCAATAAACATATCCTTAGGTGAGGTTTAAAAAAAAAGACATAGGGCAGTTAAATGGAAAAGAAAACAAGAACCACATATATGCTGTCTACAAGAGTCTCACCTCAGAACAAAAGACACACAGACTGAGAGTAAAGAGATGGAAAAAAATATTTCATGAAAAGGAAAGTGGGAAACAAAAAGCTGGAATAGTGATATTTATATCAGACAAAAAAATCTTTAAAACAAAGGCTATTATAAAAGACAAAAAAGACATCCCATAATGATAATGGGATCAATAAAAGAGTACAAAACCCTTGGAAACATAAATGCACCCAACACGAGAGCACCTAAATACAGAAAGTAAATCTGGATGAACATAGAGGGCAAGATCCAATCATAATGCAGTCATCACAGGGGATTTTAACATCCCATTGACATTAATAGATAGATCTTCCAGACAGAAAAATCAACAAGGAAATAGCAGCCTTAAATGACACAATGGGTCAAAATATTAAATTAATATTTTCAGAGCATCTCACCCCAAAGTAGCAGAATATACACTCACTTCAGGTGCACACAAAACATTAAGACACAAGACAAGTCTCACTAAATTAAGAAGATTGGATTGTATCAAGCATCTTCTCCTACCACAAAGGCATGTATAAAACTAGAAATCAGTTACAAGAGAAAACTTTAAAAAAACCCCACAAACATATGGAGGTGAAATAACATGTTACTACACAACAAATGGGTAAAGAATAGGATCAAATAAGAAATCAAAAGATACCTCAAGACAAATAAAAGTGAAAACACAGTAACACAAAATCTGTGGGACACACACACACACACACACACACAAAACAGTCTAATGAGGGAAATTCATAGCAATACAGGCCTACCTCAAGAAACAAGAAAAATTTCAAATAAACACTATCTAACCTTACACTTAAAGGAACTAGAAAAAGAACAACCAACAAATCCCAAAGTGAGTAGAAGGAAGGGAATAATAAAGATCAGAGCAGAAATAAATTAAGTCGAATCTTAAAGCTTAAATCTTAAAAAGCAATAGAAAAAAAGTCCAGTAAAACCAAGAGCTTGTTCTTTGAAAATATAAACAAGATTCATAAACCTTTAACCAACTCATCAGGAAAAAAAGAAGGAGGACTAAAAATCAGAAATAAAAGAGGAGATGTAACAACTCACATAGAAATACAAAAGAATATGAGAAAATATTATGAACAACTATATGCCAACATATTGGACAATCTGGAAGAAACAGACAAATCCTTAGAGACATTCAATCTTCCAAAACTGAATCAGAAAAAAAACAGAAAATCTGAACAGATTACAACCAAGAAATTGAAGCAGTAATCAGAAAACTCCCAGCAAAACAAAAATCTTGGTCTGATTGTTTAACAGGTGAATTTTACCAAACATTCAAAGAAGAACTAAACCTTTTCAAACTCTTATTAAAAATATTCAAAAGGACACAAGTCTTCCAAGTTTATTTAATCAGGCCAGCATTATTCTAATTAAAAAACCAGGTAAGGATACTACAAACAAAGAAAATTATAGGCCTACATCCTTGATGAATAGAGATACAAATATCCTCAACAAAATATTAGCAAAGCAGAGTCAGCAATACATTAAAAATATCATACATCACCAGCAAGTGGAATTTATTCCTGGGATGTAAGGTTACTACAATATTCACAAATCAATTAACATGATATACCAAATAAATAAAATAGAGAATAAAAATCACATGATCATATTAATACATGCAGTGAAAGCATTGATAAAATCAGCACTCATTAATGATAAAAACTCTTAGCAAAGTAGGAGTACAGGGAAAATATCTCAAAAGAATAAAAGTCATATGTGACAAACCCACAGCAAGAAGCATCATACTCAACCACAAAAACTAACAGTGTTTCCCTTAAGTTTAGGAACAAGACAGGGATGTCCACTTTTACCTCTATTATTTACCATACAGGGTCTGGCAGAAGTACCGTAACACCCTTTTAAAAGTGGTATGGTATGGTATGGTACAGTATAGTATAAATGGATGTGTTGTGTTAGTAACCTGAGTAACCTTTGTGTTCCAGGTTCCCTGAGGTAAAATGGCCTATCAACTGACAAGGGAACAGCGAGTGAGAGCAGTGAAGCTGTACTATTAAACCAGTGCAATGGAGCAGCAACCGTTTGTTTGTTATGTGAAGAATTTGGCATTCAACATGCACAGAGTCTTAATGTCACAAGTCTGTTCCAAAAGCTTGAGGCAACCGGAAGTGTGCAAGATCAAGAAGACAAGTTTCAGTGACAACAGAAGAAAAGGCTGCGAAATTATAGGCATCATTGTTACGAAGCCCTCCAAAATCCAGTAAGCATCTGTCAGGGGAACTTGGTATTAGTGAGAAAAGTGTTCAAAAGTTGCTGGACAGAATGAAAATGGAGCCATGCATACCGTGTTTGCTACACTCCTTACATGAATGGAGATTCAGAGACAGAAGGGTAAAATTTTGGGAAAGATTTTTGGACAAATTATGTGAGGATAAGCACTTTCCAACCAAGATATGGTAGTTGAATGAGGCTACATTCACATTGAACAGCCATATCAATCACAATAATTCTGTATTGGGATGATGTGAATCCACACGTTATCTTAAAGAAAGACATCAACTTACCAGGGGTAGCATTTGGGTGGTGATGTCAGTTACAGGTATAATTGGGCCAGTGTTCTTTGATGGTACTGTCAATCAGAATAATTTCCTACATGTCCTACAAACAGAATTGTGGCATAGAGTTGAACATGACTTTGGAGTTTACATCCAGCAAAATGGCACACCATCACATTATGCACTGTGTGTCAGAGAATGATTTACCTCTCAAGGGGATAGGGTGATGAGGGCCACTGGAGTGGCCAGCTTGATCCCTGGACCTAACTCTGTCTGATTTCTTTTTGAGGAGTAAAGATCTTGTGTACAAGACCAAACCCTGCAACACTGATGAACTGAAAGACAGAATCTAGGATGAATTCATTGACATTATTATCAAGTTATATTGTAAGGCTTATTTGAGTGTGGTTGGTAGAGCACATGAATGTCTTGCACAAGATGGACAGCAATTTGAACATTTTACCTAAAATGTCATATGCTGTGCTTGAGTGTGCTATTGTTATGTTACAGAACTACATGCTTCTGATTTTGTAACAGAAGATTTGGTTTAGAATTTTTATGGCACAGCTCATAAAAAAGCAGTGTTATTTGTGCTGGACCCTGTAGCCACAACATTCAGACCAGAAGAAATAAAATGCATCCAAATTAGAAAGGAAGAAGTAAAACTGTCACTATTTGCAGAGGACATGAGATACTGTACACAGAGAACCCTAAAGATAACACCAAAAACTACAAGAACTAATAAATGAATTCAGTAAAGTGGCAGAATACAAAAATAAATATCCAGAAATCAGTTGCATTTTTAAACATCAATAATGACCTAGCATCTCCTCAGACAAGAGCAATAACCTCACTACACCAAGCAGTGACCTTACTTCCTAATCGTAGAGCCCAAAAGAACTTGGAACCATGGTAGCCAGGCAGCCACATTCTAAAACTTCCCCTGCTTGGCTCATTTGGCTAAAGACATTAGCAGGAAAAGGATGTTCTCTTGCTGTCTGCCTATATCCCGAAGCTGTGGCCTCAAAAGAGGCAGCAGGGATAGTACATTCCACCAGGGCTTCAGGTGGGTCTATTTTTAGCCCAGATGCCTATGGCCCTTTTTACGATGGAACACAGAGACAACCCAGGGAGGCCCACGGAGGTTTTGTTGGCACCAGGCCATCATTCTGATTCCACCTGAGTAGCCCTATGTCCCCTATGTCCTGTGTGTGTGTGCGTGTGTGTGTGTGTGTGTGTGTGTAGTGAATTTCATGGTGGAGAGGACATGCCCCAAGAAGGAACAGGCTGAGGAGGGGTCAGAAGCCTGGTCAGCTGGTCATGTTCACACCTGTCATGTGGATGTGGAGTGTGGGAAGCCTCTTCAGCCTGAGGATTACCCCAAGTCCTAGTGGTGAATCTCTTTTTCCCTGTGTGGAGGTCTGTGCAGACACAGGGCTGGGCCTGATCCCGAAGCAGAAGGTCCAGTAGGCAGAAGCAGCAGCAACTAGGGCCAGGCAGGGACTGAGGCTTCCTGATTGGTGCCTGGTCACTGTCATTGCAGAACTCAACTGAGTACATTGAGGAACAACAGCTGGTTGACCAAGACCCCTGCCCCATCTCTACCAGTGAGGGGCAGGAGTGCTACAATAATGAGGGCCAGTGAAGGACAGAGTGACTGTGGCCACCTGGGGATCTGGGTAACCAGGGCTCCTGGATGGCCAGAGAAGGACTCCTCCCCTGAGCCACCTGGGCTCCTCAAACATCTCAGGATTTCCAATTCCAACCTGGAGCACCATGTCCATGCTAAAAGACAGGACAGGAGAAGCAGGAGCCCAAGGAAGCAGAGTCCAAGGCAGAGAAGGGGGTGGAGATGAGTGTGGAATGGGGGTGGAAGTGCATGGGAACTTAGGGGTATGTATGGGTGCCAGACACAGAGGGAGCACCCAAGGGGCCAGCCAGGAGTGAAGACCAGCCTCAGACTACCCATCTGCTGGACTATCCCTGAGGAGAACATCTTGGGGTGGGTCCTGAGCTGCAGACTTTCCGGCTCTGGTTGTGTTTTCTCTTTGGAGGAAACATTGAAATGTAGGCAGGTGGGTGATCTTTTGTCACAACTCCACTGTGAGCACAGGAGGCAGATCCAGCTCTTGCTTCAACATCTGTCTCATATCCCAAGGAGGCCGATACAGGGGCAACCAGGAGGCCGCTCCAGACCTAGAGGGGTATCCACCTTCAGTGGTCATGCCACCTCTACCAGCTGCTCCAGCTGGAGCTACAGAGTAAGGGCCTGACTATGCACCATCTCCTGACTAAGGCCCCACCACCCCTGCCTGAGGAACCTTCCCTGAACCTGCCCTGGCTCCTGCCACAGAGGAAGAGCTGCCTCAGGAAGATGCATCAGGGCCAACTCCACTGCTCTACCTCTTCCATCAGAATTTGTTTTTACCCTCACTCCTTGACCCTTTCCTTTTATTTTCTTTTATTGTTATGCTTTTCTCCATGGCATGATTCAGTATTTCATCTTTTCATTTTTATTATTTGGAGACTAGTGGGGTGTTGTGGTCCATGCTGCCTGGTCTGAGGAAGCTGTAACCCCCCATGGCTAAGGCTGAGTAAGAGACCTTCGGTCCAGGAGACACTAAGGAGACAAAACTTATTTCCCTGGTATGAACCCTACCTGTTCTGTGCCTGGCCTCCAATGCTTGATCAGTTAGCCAATGGTGGGTAAGATTTCCCAAGTGGGGAATTGCCTAAGACAGGCATGATCACATGGAGACCTCAGGGAAGAGACTCAGGGGGCTGTGGAAATGAAGGGGTGATCGACATCAACCTCTGCCCCCTCAGCTTTGTCAAAGCCTGAGTCCTTATTCCCAGTTGTGAGAAATCCAAGTCTCCCAGCTGCCTTTGTCTCCTCTGCCCGACTCAGGCCTGTGGAAATAACAGGGGCAGTGCAGTCCAGACAAGAGTTGGTGGACCCCAAGGTAATCATGCCTGGGACATAGAATATGCAAGATTCTGTGACATCTGCTTGCTGGAGGATGCTCTTGAATTAGAATATGAAGGCATGGGCAGAAAACGAAACTAGCCTTTTAGATCCAGTAGTCTTTTTAAGTGATAAAACTTCAAACTCTGCCCAGAATCCCAGCAGGAGATCTACCAGCACCTTTGAAAGCTACCTATTCCTTTTGATCTTCCTTGCCAGACTGTAATACACAAACTATATCTGTATTGTTAATAAAAGCCTGCTCAGGCAGTGACTCAGGGCATTCTCCACTAGAGAGAGTGGCCATTTCATCCCTATTTTCCCACAGGATTCAGTTGTATGTGTGTATGTTTTTCTTGTGTTTCAACAAGCATGTACAGCGATGGATACTGCTGGCCAGTATCCTCCACAATGGGGTATCTTTTCTTTTTTCTCTTTTTATCCTTCATTTTCCCATGGTATGATTCATTTTAAGTAATACAAGTCATTGTTTATATTGTAAATTGTGTCATTCCTGAATATGACGTACATTCACAATGCTGTGTGTCTCTACTGTCTAGTAGCAGGATGCTTCATCACCACAAGAGGAAATCCTGCATCAAAAGCACTCACTTCACACTCCTGCTCCTGGCAACCCTTGGTCTCTGCTCCATTGCTTACGCTGGACGTTTCCTATAACTGTAACCTTAAAATGGGTGCTTTTTTGTATCTTTTCATATATTTTTGTTTGTTTATCTGAAATAACATTTTTGTTATTTGAAAGGGAAATCCTAGATGGACTAGAGATCAGATTTATTTTTTAAAGGCTCTTTTAATAAGTGTGTGTGCATCATTTCTGGGTAGACACCACTGTGCTAAATGTGATCCCACTGCCTGAAGCTGGTCAGGCAATGGCTGGCTCTTCCTGTGCCCAAAACAAAAATGAGAAAAATGCAGAAATCTAGAAGGAACCCAAGGCCAGAGAAAGGTTTAACATCCCTGTGGCACAGAAAACTCTTGAAAGTTGGTGTTCTCTAAAGGGATGAAGGGACACATTTGCAATGAGTGGCAATGCACGTGCCACTACATGTCAAATATGCTCGACTTCCCCAGTGGGGACACACACACTGTCAACACTGTGGAGAGAGCACTGTCACCAGCAGGCTGGCACACTTCTGGTTTGGTGGCTACTAGCCCTGGGGACAAAGTGAGGAAGGCCCCAGCCTTCTCACTAGGGGACCTCCCCTAGAAGAACAGTGCGCAGGACCCGTCAGAGTCCCACAGGTGCACTCCTGCACTAGGCAGTGCTCATCCTAGCAGATTACAAAATTCTTGCACAATTGTTCAAAGATATATTTTCAAGACTACCCATCAGGGCACTGATGAAATAACCAGGAAATGGAAAATTTCCATGGAGAGGGGATGGGATCCACCAATCCTGGTCCACATGAATGAGGGAAGCTGAGCAGATGCCAAAATGTGTGCAGGGTTCTCTACTTGCCGACAGATAAAGGCCTTAGGCGTCCTCTTACATGAGACGCATGGACCAACCTTGTGCATCCAGGAGCCCATTTGTTATACCACATATATATGATTTCAACAGGCAGACATGCATCTGTGAAAATGAGTCTACATGTGACAGAGAGGGACAAACAGAATGAGAGAAGCAGAGCCTGACATAGCCCACTAAGCCACTCATGATAGTCATCTCTATGGTGGCACTTGCAAACTCCTTATTTTATCCTTGAGGTGATGTCTAAATTTTTTATAACCATGTATGACTTTGATAGTTCTAAGACATTCAAGTCATATATCCAATGTCATCCATTGACTGGTCATCTATGGAGTAAGTACATTATTTAGTTTTTATTTTTAAAGAATTTGGGACAAGAAAAATAAAGGTTTATTATAGCACAGTAATGAATGCTAAAACCATTCACAATCAAGTCAAGAACTAAGTCCTTCCCAAGGGGAGAGCCCTGACAGGGGATCCTCGCCTTTCCAGTCCTTCCCTGTGTGTGCAAATTGTTGTCAGCTTGTGCACACCTGTGTACTTGTGTTCCCACACTCATGGGTGCACATATGGGTGCCTATGTGTGTTCATGTATGCACATGTGTATGAGCACTTGTGGGTGTGGGGTGCCAAGACCTGGAGGAGGGAGGAGTGAGAAGGAGGGGCTGGAGTGAAGGAGTTCAAGGTACCTGGGGGTGACACACCCAGATGAAGGTCCCATCTATCCTGCCTCTGCTTTGTCTTATATCCCCCCACCAACCCCTAACCCACACCAGCCCCACCCTGCTCCACTACTCAACTCAGCTGGGCAGCCTGGCCCTGCCATCCAGGACAGAATGTGCTATCCTGCACATTCTGGCCTGCCCCTCTCCCTCCAAGTGCAGAGCCCCTTCTTCTCTGTAAGCAAAGCTGTTGCGGGGAGGCTCAGTCAGTCACAGGGACCACCACGGATGTGCTCTATCCAGGTGAAGTGCTCAGTTATAACACCAGGACCCTCTTGAGCTTGTGTGAATGGAAGGAACCTCACAAGGGGCCTCATGGAAGGTACCGGAAGGTTCCAGAAGGTTAAAACATCAGACTAGAGGCTTTGGGGCAGGCCACAGTACCCAATCCACAGAGGTCCCCCAACAGTGACCTCTGCCCTAGCCCTGTGTCAGCACCTGACCCTCATACCCAGCACATCCAGTTCCTATGAGTGGGGACTTTGGAGAGAGCCCTCATCTCCTTCAAAGTCAGGTCAGGTGGAGTCCATTGGTTTGAGGTGGCCATGTGAGACCACAGTCAGTGATATATTTCTTGACTGCTCAGAGATGGAACCCCCTACACTGAACAGAGAACATAGGTCCTTGAGTTGGAGTTCACTGATTTGAAAGAATATTCAGCCCTATGTTCATAGAAGCATTATTTACAATAACCAAGATTTTGAAGCAGCCCAAGTGCCCAACCATAGCTGAGTGAATAAAAAAGCTAAGGTACATTTACACAATGGAATACCACTCAGCCCTCAGAGAAAGATAAATACCATATGATTTCACTTAAATGTGTAATCTAGTGAACAAAATAAGCTAACAATTAAAATAGAAACAGACTCAGATACAGGCAACAGACTGACAGCTGTCAGAGGGAATGACGGGTGTTGGAGGGCTGGGTCAAAAATGCTGAAGGGACTGAGCAAAAAATAGAACAAAAGAAAACAAAACAAACTCATAGACACAGACAACAGTGTGGTGATTACCAGAGGGAAAAGGGGGCGGTGGCAGGTAGAAGAGGGTAAAGGGGGGAGATAAATGGCAAAGGGAGAAGACTTGACTTTGAGTGTTAAAACCATAATACAATATATAGGTGATGTATCAGTAATACTGAATTGTATATTTGAAACCTATATAATTTTACTAATTAATGCCACCCCAATGACTTCAACAAACATTTTTAAAAGAGTGAAATTTTAGGGGTGCAGGGTTTGAAACAAGGGAGACAATGTGGACCAGCAACCAGCTACCAACACCATAGAAGTCTCTGGTTCTTATCAGCCTCAGCCTGGATGAGCAAATTTATGTAAAAATGAGAAATGACAGAGAACTTCTAGGTAAATTACATGCTCATGATCAACATTTAAATATGATATTGGAAGATGTGGAAGAAACTGTGACTACTATAGAAATTGATGAAGAAACATATGAAGAGATATGAAAATCAACAGAATGAGATATTCTGATGCTCTCTGCCTGGAGATGGTGTTGGGCTAGTTGTCCCTCCATTGACAGTTGGCTGAAACATAGAATGTATCCTGTATGGAAATTAGGAGACTCTGTATGATTGCATCTTTAAATGTAGAAGATACCTAAAAGATAAACCTGCATAAATTCTGATGTTGAGAAATGACCAAGGATTCAACTTCCGATATGAGTTAATTTGCAGTTAACTCATAAATTTTTGAGCTAAATGGCATTTTTATTTTCCTATTCCCTTCCAATAAATGTGACCACCAAGATGAAGCCCTTTTGTCTAGGAGTTGATTTGCTCCATTGATTTTTTCAGATAATTTCTCAGATTTTAATTGAAATTAAATTTGAAGCTTTCTTTTTCGATATGTTTAAAGTAGTGAGAAATTTCAGCAAAAAAGAAATTATAATAAATAAAAATTGTTTTAAGTCCCCAGTTTTGTATTATATTGTGTTAATTTATTATATCAATTTATTATATATAATTTATTTATTGCAATAAATAACTAATATAATTTGTTTTTCCTGTGTGCACACTATTCATCATTAACTTTGTGACTGGCTTTATATTTTCTGTGAATAATTTGAATTCTACCTGTTTTTACTTATTGCAACTTTAACTATGTTTTATTTCATGTCTTTCTTTAGTAGCAAAATTCATCATTTGTAACTGGAAAGGTATAAATTTGCACTTGTATTAGAAAAGCTCAATTAGTTTATTAGTATAATCACTGTGCTCTGCTTAAATTCTGATGGTTTCATGATACTATTGAAAAAATTATAACAATGAATTAAAGACCATAAGAAAATGGATCTCTAGGCCATTGAAAACCAATTTTTGAATACAAATCATTATACCTACTATTCGTACTTTGTTTTTAGCTATTTTACAAAACTATGATAGTTATAGATTCAGTTATTGTACCACATTTAAATTCATCCTCTATGTTTACACACACTCTATTAACTACTTACCTTTATAATTTTTGCCCTGAATTTACATTAAAATTTCCAGCAATACTTTTAAGACTATCTGAACTACTTTCATTCTACTAGGTCATTGTGTAAAATAAGATGTAATACAGCATAGCAATGATACAAATTTACTATTTGACATAACTAAAAGACAAAAGAAATCTGTCTGCCAAAGATTGCTGAAAATATCAATTAAGATAAAAAATCTACAGTCAGACATTGAAAAATAAAAGGAAACACAGATTATCCATATCATAAAAGATAGCAGAACTGTCACTACAAAACCTACTGTTATTAAAAGGGTGAAAAGGGAAAATTGTGGATAACTTTAGGCAATGAATTCAATAATATGATGATATAAAAATGTTCTTTGAAAGACTAGAACTAGCAAAGTATACTTAAGAAATATTAACAGACTCAGTAGTAGTAGCCCTGTGTCTAATAACAAAATTAAATTTATAGATAAAAAGTGTCCCACAAAAAAATTCCAGGTGAAAATGATTTCAATAATAAATTATACCAAATGTTTGATAAGGAAATAATACCAATTTTACACAAATTTTTCCAGAACATAGAAAAGGAGCAATAACTTCTAAACTATGATGCCATAATTACTCTGATACCAACATTAAAGACATTACGAGAGAGTAAAACTAAAGACTAATAGTCCTGCATAGCTTAGATACGAAATCCTTAACAAAGTTTTAATAAATCCTCAATAAAATTTTAGCAAATCAAATTGAGCAACATATAAAGAGAATAATAAATATATCATGAGCAAGTGGGCTTTATCCCCAAAATGCAATTTCAAATTTAACAATTAGAAAACCATCAGTATTGAGGAGGGCTGGGGTGGAAGGAAGGGGTGGGGGGAAAAGGCAGAAAACTGTACTTGAACAACAATAAAAATTTTTTTTTAAATAAAAAACAATCAATGTAATTCATCATGTTAATGAACTAAGAAATAACCATATGAACATCTTAATAGATTTCCCCAAATGAATTTACCAAAATTCAAAATCTAGCATGATAAAAACTAGAAATACAAGGTAGTTTTATCAACTGATACAAGAATCTACAAAAACTGTACATTAGCTAACATTATACTGAATGGTGAAGTAATAAAATGCCACCCCCTTAAAATAGGAAGAAGGTAAGAATGGTTGCTTTCACCACTTTCTGTTTGGCATTGTATTAAAGATTCCAGCTAATTAAATAAGGCAAGAAGAAATAACAGAAGACATACAATTTAGAAAAGAAGTAAAACTGTTAACTCAAAGACAACATTAATGTGTATCTGGAAAACTTCTATGATTTTATAATAAAGTTATTAGAACTAAACAAGTAAATTTTATAAAATATATTTTATATATAATATAAGGTCAATATATAAATTTTAACTGTATTTTATATATTAAAATGAACATTGGAAGTGGAAATTAATAAAATACATTTATAATGTTTTAAAAATTAAATAACAATAAATGTAACAAAATATATGCAAGACTTGTACATTGAAAACTATAAAGCATTGCTTAAAGACAGTGACCAGAGGGGAGAAGGGAGGGAATTTCAGGGGAAAAGGGGAAGGGTTTACAGGAACAAGTATACAGGACACATGGACAAAAACTAGTGGGGGTGGAAATGGGAGGGAGGTTGGAAGGACTGGGGGTAGTGGGCTGGGATGGGAGTAAAAGACAGAAAACTGTACTTGAACAACAATTAAAATTAAAAAAAAAAAGAATTTAAAGAGACCTAAATAAATAGAGAGATATACCATGTTTATCATTTAGGAGACTAAGATTGTTAATATTTTAATTCTCCCTAAAATGATCTTTATACTTAATAAAATTCCAGTCAAATCTCAGTAGAATTAATTTTGTAGTAAGTGACAAGCTGATTTGAAAATTTATACAAATGCGAAGGACCTGGAACAGACAAAATAAATTAGAAAAAGAACCAAGTTGGAAAACTGAAAGTATTTGCTTCTAAGACTTATTATAAAGCTACAGTAATCAAGGCAGGGTGGTCGAGGCATCAAGATTTGATATACAAAACAATGCAACAGACTAGAAAGTCTAGAAATGGACTCACCCATATAAGGTCTTCCTTTCTTCTTTCTTTATAACAAAGACACCTAGGGAAAAGAGTAGTCTTTTCAACAAATAACCCTGGAACTGAATGCCTGTATTTAAAAACAAATCTCAAATCTTAAATTACAACATATACAAACATTAACTTGAAATAGATAATAGACTTAAATGTAAGAGATAAAATTGTAAACCTTAAATGCAGACAACTGTAATTGAACAACAATAAAGTAATTTAAAAAACTGTAAATCTTCCATACAAAAACATGAAAATTGTTGAGGCCAAGGGTTGAACAGAGAATTCTTAAGCAGGGCATAAACTCATAAAAAATGATAAATTGGAATTCATCAAAAATTAAAAACTTTTATTACTTGAGAGATACTGTTAGGAAAATTAAAAAGCAAGTCACAGATCAGAAAAAAACACATTCAACACATATATCTGAAAATAAAACTGTATCTAAACTATATAAAAAACACTTAAAAAAAGAAGAGAGGCAACCAATTAAAAACACTGGCAAAGTATTTTAACACACCAAAAGAAGACATTCAAATGACAAATAAACACATGAAATGATGTTGAACTTCTATAGTCATTAGGAAATGCAAACAAAAACCATATTGAGTGAGTTCTACATACCTGCTATCATGGCTAAAATGAAAATGATAGACATTACCATGTGTTGGCAAGTATTATGGACATCTGGAACTCAGATTGCTGGTGGGAATGCAAAATAATACAGCCATTTTGGCAAACCGATGGGCACTTTCTTGTAAAGTAAACGTATACTGATATAGTCCAGAAATAGCATTCCCAGATATTTACCAAAGAGAAATAAAAATATATGTCCATATAAATATCTATACATGAATGTTCATAACTTTATTAATAATAGCCTCAAACTTAAAACAATCTTAATGTCCATAAACTGACAAATAAATAAACATATCATGGTTTATCCATACAATAGAATACTAGTCAGTAATGAAAAGGAACACATTATTGATGTATATAACTTCTGATGAATCACAAAATAGTTAAGGGAAAGCAGCCAGGACTAAAAGATGATATGACTCAATTTACATGAAATTCTAGAAAAGGCAAAGTCATAGTGATAGAGAGTCTGTCAGTAGTTGTCGGAGCCTGGGAGAGTGAGGAGGGAATTGACTGCAAAGGAGTCTGAAGGAGCTATTTGGGGTCATGCAAATGTTCTATATCTTAATAGTGCTAGTGGCTGCATAGCTATACAAATTTGTCAGAACTAATTGAACTTGACATTTAAAATTAGTAAATTTTGTTTTATGTTGATCATATTTTAATAAAGCTCATTAAAAAATTGGACAGAAATAAATTACTCTGGCCAAGATGAATGCCACCTGGTGAGATAGTAATGAAATCTAAAAGGACAATAGGAATCTATGAAAAAAATTATGATGAACCTTATAGTACAAATTTATGAACTATAATATGGAAGAAAAATATGTGGGTAAAATTGATTTTTTTCTTTCTGAGGCTAACAAACCACTTATAGACCACTTGATAGTTGCCCAAACTTAGTGACACAAGTGATTTTCAACCTTTTTCATCTCATGGCACACAGAAACTAATTACTAAAATTCTGCAGCACACCAAAAAATATATCTTTTGCCAATCTGACAAAAAAGGTATAATTCTGAGTTACACACACACAAAATCATAATAGTAATTACCTACTCTTTTTGCTCCAAAGCAACTTTTTAAAAAATCAGGTGCCTATACTCATATATAAGGATTTCTGGTACAACAATTAGCTAATCAGATGCAGCATTATTATACAATATGACCAATAAGATGCAACTCCATTACATGATCTATATGGTTCAAGACAGGGTGTTCACACTAGACAGCTATTGTTGTGCTGGTTATTGTCATGTTTTCATTTGACAACCTAAGGGAAAAGAGGTCAGTGCCTTTGACTAAACGTTTTGTATGTTTTAAAAATTGTGGTGGGGGGCAGAAGGGATGGGGAAAAAGGTGGGAAACTGTAATGGAGCAACAATCAATCAATCAATCAATCAATAAATAGCTGTTGTGGCACACTGGTTGAAAACCGCTGGTTTATCCAGATTTCCTTGCTTTTAACCTAATGTGTTTTTCTAGTGCAGGATCCCATCCAGATTACCACACCACATTTACTTGTAATGTCTCTTTAGGCTCCTTTTGGCTATAACAGTTTGTCAGACTTTTCTCATTTTTTGTTAA
The DNA here is from genome assembly GCA_004024845.1 of Tonatia bakeri. Lineage (NCBI taxonomy): Eukaryota > Metazoa > Chordata > Mammalia > Chiroptera > Phyllostomidae > Tonatia > Tonatia bakeri. The sequence goes on from PVIA01000011.1 coordinate 1,081,275, forward strand.
CCTGACAGTTTTGAAGAAAATTGGCCAAGCATTTTGTAGGTTGTCCTTCTACTGGTATGTGTCTGACATTTGTCTCATAACTAGGCTAGAGCTAAAGGTTTTGGGAAGGAGATGACAGAGATAAAGTGACATTTTCACAACATCATTAACAAGGGTATTATTCCCTGCTGACATTGACCTTAACTACATGGTTGAGTTAATGAATTGTATAACAGTTTCTCCTCTGTGAAGTTACTCTCTTCCCTCTTTCCACCTGTACTCTTTGGAAGAGTATGTGCTGCCCACACTTAAGGAGTGTGTAGTTATGCTCCCTTTTTTTGAGGATGGAATAACTATATAAATTATTTTGAACTTCTGCTGCATGGGATATTTGTTTCTTCTTTCTCATTTATTTATTACATTATTTATTTATGTTAGTATGGACTAAAGTAATATTTATTTATTTTTTTGTTGCTCAAATGTTCCAGCTTTGGCCATTAGGAGCTCTTTTAGTTGGACTGAGTTGTCCTGTGTCCCTGTGACAAAGCTCTATCAATGCAGGGATTTGTGGGGCTTTTTTTTTTTTTTTGTACTTCCTTACTTTTGATCACTAAAAGATATTCCAGGCTCATCCTATGTATTTCCCAATCTAGTCCCAGAACCAGCCATTTCTCTAAGGAGTCCTGATTCTTATTATTGGAGAATGGTATTAAAAACAAAGGTGTGGGCTCCAGGTGTACTTGTTGGTACTAAGGTATAGTTGCTTCTAAGGTCTCTCAACTGACAGAGCAAGGACTATATGTGTGCATACTAAGGCATATATAAGTACATATCCATAAGTGTTTCCATATGTAATCACTTGTATCTACATTAAGTTAAATATGAATGCACACTAATTTCTCCAACTCTAATCCATTACCACATGGAACATACTGGGCTTCTCCCTTGCTTAACTGTAGATTCCCACTCTAACAGTGACAAATGACTCCCACCATCTGCCATTTTAATTAATTTTTAAATTCCAGTATATTTATATAGAAGCATCACAATTGTTAAAGCCATTTCTCCATGGGAAACAACTTTATCAACCAGAGTGCAGTGTTTAAATACAGTTCCATTTGTCTTTAGTCTTAGAGACTCTACTCATTTCCAAAGTTACTTAGGTCAGTAACTTCCTTCCACTTCCTTCAGTGAGGTTGTTTCATAAATTTGTTAGATTATCTTGTCACAGTCTGCATTCCTTCCTAAGGTCCCTTACCTCCTAATGATTGTTTCAAAGCTTTCACAGATTAAAGTTTATTTTGTGCTGTAACGTTCTATGGGTTTTGACATAGATGCATACTGTCAGGTATCTGCCATTATAGTAGCATACAGAATAGGTGTACTACACTGAAATTACCCTGTTCTTCACCTTATCAATCCTCCCCTCCTTCTCCAAAAACCCTTTGCAATTGCTAGTCTTTTTGCTGTCTTTATAGTTTCATCATTTACACAATGCCATATAATTGCAATCATAGAATACATAGCCTTTTAAGACTGGCTTCTTTCAATTAGCAATACACATTTTATGTTTATTCTGTTGGTTTTTTTATGGCTTGATAGCTTATTTGTTTTTATTGCTGAACATTATTTCACTGAATGGTTGTACCACAATTGGAGGACATCTTGGTTGCTTCCATATTTTGGCAATTATACCCCCATAAGTAACCTGTGAAGGTTTGATTTTCCACATCATCAACATTACTAGTTTCATGCTGAAATTTCTAAATTAACTGAATACATACATAACAGAAACTGAGATCATCTTCCTTACCTGGATTCTAGAATTCTTGCACCAAGCTTTCATCCTCCAGGCAGTATACTTAAAGTGCTTTCTTTGGAAAATCTAAAAAGGATCCAAGAAGAATAATGTAAACATTAATGACTCCCCAATATGGTGGCCCAGTCAAGTCACCTTTGGAAAAACTCACGGTCCACCAACTTCACCTAAGCTTCTGCAATCTCATGTAAGGAGAAAAAGATCATAAAAATTCAGAGGAAAACCTCTAACATGAAAGGTAGACACCAACCAACCAAATACAAAAGGTAATGTGAAATAAACACACTCTAAAATGAAAACTTAAATATCCTTTCCTTAATAACCTCAGGGACTGAAAATATTGTAACCACAAAAAGAGAATACCATGCTGTAGGAAAAAAAAGAAATATTCAGAAAACAAAACTAGTTTTTAGCAAGCAATAAAAAATTATGGTGAAAATAAAAAACCTCAATTGAAAGCCTTAAAATATAAGATTAAAAAAACACAGTAGAGAAAGTATAAAAACATTAGAAGATCAGAACAGGAGGTTTAGTAAGTTCTAGCTCCAGAAGAGAGGGCAGAAAATGCAGAGGAAAGAGTATCACCAAAGATTCTATTTGAGCAAAATTTCCAGAATTAGAGCATCAATTTCCAGATTAAAGGTGCTCACAGACAATTTAGCATAATGAATAAAAATAGACTCATACCAAAGTAATGATAAAATTTAAAAATACTGGAGACAAAGAATAGGTCTGAAAACCTTCCAGGTAAGAAAACAAAGTAGATCTCACATAAATAATTAGTAATCAATATGGCTTTTAATTTCTTAATTAAAGGAATATAGGAGAAAATAGAAAAATGCTTTCAAAATTCTAAAGAAATATTATTTCCAACCAAGAATTCTATACCCAGTTGAACATTAATCAAATATTAGAACAAAAATATTTTTAGATGTACACGGTCTTAACTTATGTCCCATGCATGATTTTTCAAGAATTTCCTAGAAGATGGCCTTTACCAGAATAACAGAATAAATCAAATAGTAAGAAGCATGGGGTATAGGAAGCAGAAGAGTTCACAAAGGAAAAAAGTGGAGAGAGTACTCTGATGATGGTGAAAAGAGATCTCAGTTAAAGAGCTGTCAGGTAGTGACTAGGCAGCTAATCCAGTTGGAGCATGTCAGAAGGCTCCCGGAGAGAATTCTCCAGGAAGATGAAACTGCTGGGATGACTTGTGTGCAAATGGGTTGAGAGTGTATTTAGAGAATTGGCGGGAAGTTTGGGATTGATACGGTGATAAATAGACTCAAAATTATACAAATAGAAAAACAAAAAATTACTAACTCTGGGCACAGAGAAAAGAACCTATCATAGTTTCTCAGCTGTGAGCAGCATTTATACAGTCACAGTAAACACAACATTGACTCAAAAACTGTGATATAACTTTCTCTATTTGAGGGATAGTGGAAGAGAAAGAGTATAAGTGTGATAGAGCTGAAAGTTAAAACAAAAACTATGTCTTCATATTCCTAAGTCAGAAAAAAGAAAGAAAACTATCTTTTAAAAACCAATAATTATTGAAACAAACATTTTTTTAGACATATGGAGGTAAGCTACGAAAGAATCAGCAAAACTAGTTAAAATTTGAAGTTTGCCTTTAGGGAAAACCCATTTGAGGGACTGAAACTGCTGCTTTTGGTAACAGATTTGAAGAAGAATTGAATTTTATACTGTACATAAATACAATTTTGATAAACATAGAAAGTAAAAATTTATTCAAATAGTACACACTGAGAGTCAGAATTTGGCTGATTCAGGATGGAGTCACAAATGTTTCTCCTCTCCATCACCCTCCTAACCCAACATGTGGTTCTTTGTATGGATTGGTAGCATGCAAAATTTTGCTTTGATTAAAGGAGAAGTAAAGAAACTGCTTTATTTGCTTTTGTAAGAGGAGATGAAAGAAAAAATGCTTTCTAATAAGTAAATATACACGTAGCAAGCATTATGTAGTCTTTCTCTGCTTGTCCTCTTCGTCTGGGCTTCTTTTCCATATTTAGAGAGAAAGTAGATCAAACGACGAAGAAGCTTCTTTCATTGAAGACTTTTTAAGATTTTTGTCCAAATTGTCCTACTTTAGAACCTAGGTGACAAAGTGCAGCTCTGATTAGGAAGTGGGCCATTCTCCTTAGTGCTCCACAGAACTAAGTTCTGCTAGTTTGAAGCATTTCAAGGAAGTAACCCTAATACATTATCAACCTTATGTAGAATACTACCAGCAGGGGCAATGATGAGATTACTTCAAATAAGTTCGTAAGTAGCATACTTTGACTAGTTGGAGCAGGGCAAAAAGAAAGAGTATGGCAGATGTTACTCTATATTTGCAGCAAAGAGGCAATGACTTTAATATCTGTGTAATTGCCTGCATTCCCCCCAGAAAGTAGAGCTAAAATCAAGGGCTCATATGTAGTTAGTTTATTCTGGAATGTGGGGACTGGAAAGACTGAGTAAAGAGGGAGGAAAAATGCACACAGAAAAGTATTATTGAGCTAATCACCAATTGGGCATTGAGTCTTCATCCTACTGGGACTTTCTGAAAAGCCATGTAAAATTCTCTTTAGAATAATGCATTGAAGGACCATGGAAGATGGAAGCAATTGTGCATGACTCTCATCCCTCATTGGCCCAGGTTTTACACACACGAGGGTGTCTTCCTTTTGATATCCTACTGAGAATCAAAGAATTACACAACAGAAAAAAGGCATTCCTGGTGCAGCTGAGTACCTGCTCTCAGGTTTCACCTCTGAAGGTGGTTTTTAGAGTAAGCACTGGAGTAAAATGTCCAGAGAATATGAGATGGGGCATAAGACATGTTTGTATATCTGATCACTCTTAGGTTTATATTTGTCTTTTTCTGAGGGCTCAATCCCAAAAGGATGCTGGGAGAAGCAGAATTTGGACATGAGTTGTTCTCTCACTTACAGACCTATACCAGAAGTGAACTCAGCTTGAGAGTGTCACCTTTGACCCCTATAAAAATGATCCAGATAACAATAAATTCCACTTCATTTCTGGACTTGTGAACACAAACCATGAGTCTCAACAGAAAATGGAAGTGAATTGGACAGGCTGAGCAGAGCCTCCAAAAAGCCGTGGCTAGTGCAAAGTATTTGGCACTTATTGTAGAATGTTGATTTACCTCACCTAACATTGCTGGTTAGTAAAAGTAACCCTGCTACAATATTGTTTGAGTGGGAGACTGTAGGAGGGGCAAGAAGCAGCCAAACATGGCCTGGCTAAGGTTGATCATACAGTTGATGAGACAACTTTTCACACTATCCTCACATTACTCTAAAACCTTGACATATGTCTGCAGGATCACAGGGAGCCTTGTATAAATCCTTTCCACTCCCAATGAGCTGGCTGCAACAGGAGTCATATCTAAGCTCATGGAAATAAATATTACAGTGTGCAATGCTTTCTAATGGTAGGTACTTCTTACAGTTGGGTCAGAAAAATGTTTTGAGACATTACCATCTATCATTTCTTTTTATTTTATACTCATCCTACTCTATGTTCAAACAAGTATCACAGCTGGCTCTGTGAACATTACTTCAAGGGAAGACTGTGTGCATGTGTGTCCGTGTATGCATGTGTATGCATGCTCATGTATAAGGGATAATTCTAACAGAAAACAGAAACAGTCTATAAGTCTTTGCAGATGTAATTAGTTCATATGAAATCATACTGGGTTTAAGTGGTCTGTAATCCAAAGACTGGTGTTCTGATAAAATGAGAACTTAAAGCCATAGACATACATAGAGAAGAAAGACAGTTATGTGAAGATAAAGGTAGAACTCAGAGTAATGCAGCTGCAAGCCAAGGAACACCAAAGGTTGCCAGCATCTTCCAGAAGCTGGAAAAGGCAAGGAAGCATCAAGAAAAGAGGCAAAAACTAGGAGAGAGACAAATCTGTGATTTTAAACAGCAAAGAATTATAATCTTATATTAGTTGGGTTTTTCAGAAAAACAAAATCAATAGGATAGATAGATAGGATAGATTTATTATAAGGAATTGGCTCATGCAATTATGGAGGCTGACAAGTCTCAAGATCTCCACTCAAAAGCTAGAGACCCAGGAGAGCTAGCTAATGGTGCAGTTCCAGTCCAAATGGCAGACTTGAGACCCAGGGAAAGCTGATGTTTCAGTTCAAGGCCAAAGGCAGGGAAAAACTCATTGTCCAGCTTCAAGGCAGTCAGGCAAGAGAAGTTCCCCTTGCTATAAGGAAGGTCAACGCTGTTTGTTCTATTAGGCCTTCAACTGATTGGATAGGGTCACCCACATTGGGGAGGGCAACCTGCTTTACTCAGTCCACCAATTCAAATATTAATCTCATCCAGAAACACCCTCACACACCCAGAATAATGTCTGAACAAGTTTCTGAGCACCCTGTGGCCCAGTCAAATTGACACTTAAGAATAACCATCACAACTCTGCTCCTGGCTGGACTAACACATAAACAGCAAGTCCCTGGGGAGCAAAGCCCAACAATGAATGAAGCAGATGGGATGCTTACCAAAGAGACCTATGTGCAACCATGACCAGGAAGCCACAGAGAGCTGCCATCCTGAAGGGGCCAATTGGATCTCGATGGTATGGTTCAAAGGGACAAACCAAGGACAGGTAGACAAGGATATCTCACTTCTCTTCTGCAAAGCTTTGGCAGTACATGCACCTCCAAAATCTTGACATGACACTAACTGAAGTTGAGTTTTTCACAAGCCCAGCACATGAGAGCTGAAATATATGTTAGTTCCTAGAACACAGAGATAACATAGTTCTCACATTCTTGTTTTAGTTACCTGGATTTATACTGTCTAGGTAGAGCAACCTCTGGGAAAATGAATTGGAACACAGCAATTGAAAACATACCTGGGATCAATTAAAAGTCTGGCCAAACAGAACCTGTTTTACTGAATGTTAGGCTACAAATGGACACCTGGTCACCCATTTTTCAAGAAATAGAAGTTTCTCTGCACAAACCACAACTCTGATTACACACAGAACTACACACAGAACTAAGCATCTCTAGCTCTGCGATTTGATTCTAACGGAAGGATTTTCTGTCCTCTATGAAAACTGCTACCATTGCCAAAACCGCCCAAGAAGTCAATCCATCAGACAACAGAGAGGAAAACTCCTGGGATATGTACATCCAATACTACCCCCCACCCCCCCATGTACTAAGTGCATCAAACTCACTATTTTGTGATGAAGTTTCTTTATAATGATTTCCTAGGAAATCAGCTTAATCAGAATGAAAAAAGTAGAAAAATGTTCAGTCAAGGCCTTATAATGGGATAACTATAAATGCAGGCACACAAAGATGAAGAGGCCAGGGGGTTAGGAACTAAGACTTAGTTACTGCTACATTGATTTGGTCATGAAGAACGACAAGAGGACTACAAAGCATGAGAATGTAGGGCTTCTGAAAACCCTGTAGACAGGAAGGAAGCTTTAAATGAGTGGCTGCTTTCCTGTGTAACTTTTTTCCCTGGCAATGGTATGGGAGCCCTGGAAAAATATAGGCTTTGGTATCACAGCAAGGCTAGGGTTTGAATTCCAACCCTGCTACTTACTGGGACTCTGGGCAAATTATTTAACCTTTTTGTTCTTAAAAATAACAGTTTTTGGATCCACTTGTTCTCCTTGATTCAGAACTCACATTTCTAATTATGACTTTATGCCCTGGAAAGAGAAAACCACTTTTGGGGGATTTTCCAAAAGTGACACAGCTCTCCAGCCAATCAGCAATTACTAAACTGACTGTTGTTTAAACAGCAGCTTGCTCTTTAGAGAGGATGTTAATTTAGCAACTACTTAATGAGTGGATAAATAAAAGGGAGGAGGGCATGGGCGGATGAGGAAAGCCTAGGAGAAATTGCATAAATAAGCATTTACTGGCTCATCTCAAATGAGATTCTTAAGTGCAGAATGTCAGTTGCCTGTTGCTTCTGAGGCCATAAATTGTGGTCACTTTTAAAAGAAAGCTAATGAAAAAAAACAAGCTGAAACACTCTTGAAAGGCCATACCAATGGCTGGGATTACCTGGGGAAATCACACCTCTTCAGTGCACATGAAGGAAAGTAGAAAGTAGTGAAACTGATAAAGGACTAATGATTGGCAGGCTCTCAGCCAATCAGCTGGGCCTGCAGATTTGGCTTTGCAGAACAAGCCCTTCTGGCCCTTAGTGATCACTAGATAAGGCCACCCTCAGGCCATAAAGCACAGCTCCAGACTGCCTTATGTTAGGAGACTCTTCAGACATGCCTTGTGATACTGAAGAAAGAATCCCCAAGATATCACCAATGTTATCACTCACCTCTAGACACATACATATAAGAACTCATTTATTCTCTGACTTAGAAAATATCAGACTCAGAAGGAATTTCAGAGAGTATCTGATCTGGCCTCTTCATGTTGCAGAGTAGGAACTAGAGGTCTGAATCAAGAAGGTGATTTTTCTTAAGGTGATAAGATGATTTTATTTTACTTTCTCATTCTGTCGTTGACAAGCTGGATCCAGCTTCTGTCTTGCCACTATACATAACTCCCACTACTCAGATGGCCATGGAGAGGTGATACTGCAGACCATTATGATATAAATAACAAAGTTAGGTGCAGCCCAATGTGTCTCCTGGCTTACTTATTCCTCTTTCTTTGAGGAAGGATATCCAATGAGGTTCTTCAACATCTTACTTTTTATCCCCTGCACTCAGATTAAGGAGAAAATAATAAACACCTTATTATTTGATATTTATAAAGAGTTTTAACATACATTATGGGTTTGGATCTTAGTAAGGACACATAGTGATAGGCCAGACATGTGGATGTCCATGTTGTCGATATACTTCCAGGGAGGTTACAGTGACATATTTTCAACAACTGATGAGCCATCTGTTGGAATCCCTTGCTTTTTTATCCATCTGAGGAAATCTAGTAAGTCACCAAGAAGCAAGATATTCTGAGGGTCTGAAGGTTTTTTTTTTTTTCCCCTTAAACTAGCCAGTCCCCTGCTTCCTTTCTGTAATCACAGAACAAGTAGCATCTCCCAAATAAAAGGCATGTCCTAAGTTTATATTGCTTGTACATCACACTCAATAGTCTTTGGCCACTATAAATCCTTTTTAGATAAGATTGACAAAAAAATAGGTAACTTGAATGTAAAAACAAATTTGTCTTCTGTTTTTGTTCTTGTCACACTCACAAAGTCTTTCATAAAAATATCTGTAATTAAGTGGTGCTGGAAAAAAAAGTATTGGATTGCAATTTCCTACCACCACTACTCCTTCCTACTCATATTTATATAGCACTTTAAATGAATATTTTTTTCTATTACTCCCATTTTATAGATGAAGAAATTGAGCTTCAATGGAGTTTAGGTAAAATGGATTTCCTGTGCATTTCTATTAGCACTTTGCACAGGTGCTTTGTAAGTATTTGCTAAGGAGAAGAGCATTCACTTCTATATTTCTTTTTGCACTTGCTATTTGAATTAATGGCCAAACCAGTTTGTTTGTTTTTTTCTCAGAGAAGTGCATGCCATGGAAATGAGTCTCTGGGAATGCAAATAGCCCACTCGATGTATTAGGCAACCATAAACAAATGGAGATTTGCACAGATGTAATTAAGAATAGAAAATACAAACCTATGTGCAGAAAAATGATTTACAGTCAAATTCACCTGCCTTGAAAGCTCATATTAGATTGCTCCTCATTTGATTACCAAGCTGGTGTGTTTCAATGCAAAGCATATGCTTGCAGGCCCCCAGGTTTGCTGGGCTTATGAATTAACTAATACCTTTGAAACCAATCTTTTAAGGGAGGATTGGTTTATCCCTCAGCAATGCAAACATGTGCAAGTGAAAATATATGCATCTCAACTGGTTATTTTTGTAGAGAGGACAAATGTGTGAAAATATGTTTACCAGAAAAAAAATTCTGGTTTTGACTGTTTGCCAAACATTACACAAATAATTAGTGATGTTGTTAAGTGTTAAGCAGCTATTCCAAGACTTCTTTTTTTAGCACCATGTTCATTCCCCAATGTATACGCACATATGATATTTTAAAGTTTTCACAGGACATAGCTGCTGGTATGACTTATAAAATGGGCTGCTGCTGTTTTATCCTTTTCATTTACCCTTTATAGGAGAATCCAAAAAGAGGTGGATGATTTTTTTTGTCAAAACTCTAACTTAACTTTTCCAAATTGTAAGTTACATATCCTAAAGCAGTTGTTCATCTTGTCCACACTCTCATTTATACTTTATATCCTCTTCTTTCTTGTATATTTAGAGTCTAAAATTTCTTATACAAAACCAGAACACAAATTAAAGGACTGAAACACTAGTTTGGTTTTATCCCCCACCTCCCACCCACATACACAAGTTCTTGAAAAGCTGAAATCATCTAAAATAAAGTTTCTTCAACTCAGTTAAAATTTTTTGAGACTCAGTGGATGCTGTTACTATGAATATACTGTTCTCCCAACAGTAAACTTTGAGTTTTACCACCATGTGAATTCAGAATATTTGTCAACATAATTTTCTGCCTTGATCAAAATGGAGCAGCTGGACCATATCAGTGAAGTAAAGTCCCCCACTAAGTGCAGACCTACCATGGTCAGTGGTACCCTAAATGGTGCATTAGTTGGTGTGTTCAGCTGGAGCTCTGCACCAAGGTCTTTTCAGTAGAGGGGACCATGTCCACAAGAGGGTCTAGGAGGAGGTACCTCAATAAATGTGTTGTGTTAGAGCCAAATAGAATTGTTTCTGATATCTCTCATACCCAGGAAGACAAATTATGTCAGGGAAGAATCCTGCTCAAGGCAAAATGCCAACATTGAGGCTAAGTGGTAAGTAAAAAATGGGCATAGTTGTGAGGTTTTGGTGAAGGTAAACATTCAAAAGGATGGGGAGAGTATGTCAGAGGAGCAGGAGACAAGAATAAGGAATCACCCAAATGGGAGAGAGCCTGGATATATCCCAGAGCAGAGCACCATTCCAGGGCGAGAAGAGGTAGAGATAGAGACTAGACACCTGAAGGGTAATGAGATCCCCATTCTGCACATTTGAATGGGCACACAGAGGTCAACTGTGCTGCACGAAGTCCACCCCATTGACCAAAGGTCCTAGAGGAAGCAAATGGGACATTACACTCATTGTACAGACTCCAAAGTCATTATTCTGAGTGGGAGACACTTTATGGATCTTCTTTGACACTGCTCACCTTTAAGAAAACTGGGAAAATAGTAAAGAGACAGAATCACCTAGGGTGAGGGAAAAGAAAAAAAAAGCAAAGGGGTTAGATAGCACACAAAATGAGACAACTACTATTAGAAAATAAATATGTTGCTTGTATTTATGGAAATCAAAAACATGTGTGATCCAAAAGAAAACTCTTCATTTAAGAATCTAAAAAAAAGGGAAAATATAGCCATGCAAATAAGAGCCCATTATTTCCCCCCTCTGCACAGAATAACTGGCTTTGAGTTTTAACATGGGAGGAAAAGCCAGATGGCAGCAGACGGGCTTATTATAGAAAGTCCACTTGCACTGAAGTTTTCTCAGCACTCTCTGTCATTGCTGAGTGAGGTTTGGTTCTATTTCCTTCTTAAGTGTAGGGCAGGCAAGTACCAAAATTTGTATAAAGTCTGAAACCTTTTCATGAAAATATTCTATTCAATACCTCCAATATGTGATACATGATGCCACCACAGGAAAACTAGTGTTGCTACAGACGTTAATCATAATTATGAAAATTTTTAATTTAAATGTAGGTCTGAACACACAAAATACAGTGCCTGGCCATCTGTTAGTTCTCCATCTGGGCTCATTTGCAAAATACATTCTGTTTCCCTCCCCCCTCCCCCCTCTATTTATAATCTTCCCTGGAAAACAAATATGCCTAATCTGTGGCATGCCAGAGCTGAAGTTAGTGATTTACAAGTGGCTTTTAATAGACATGGCTACACAGTTGAAAGTAGTAACAGAAACTTCTTCAAGTTTTGTTGTTTTTTTTGGACGGGGTAGTGAGACACTCCTCAGACTTTTATCGGTAGACTTTCCCTTTGAGAATCCCCCATCTGCGTATAAAAATGGTTTTATAGCTTACCTATAAATAATGAAAAATGGAATATTGTTCTACTTCTCTCTTCATGAGATGATGAGAATAATGTTTAAATTTCTAGTGCAATCATAGCAGCATTATTCATAATAGCCAAAAAAATGGAAACACAAATGTCCGTCAGCTAGTGAATGGGTAAAATGTGGTATATCCACAAATGGAACATTATTCAGCAATAAAAATGAAATACTGATTGCTACAGCATGGCTAAACCTTGATAACAGTATATCAAGTGAAAGAGACACATATTATTTGATCTCATTTATATGAAATGCCCCAAACAGGCAAATCTATAGAGATAGAAAGTAGGATAGTGTTTAGGCTAGAGGGTGGAGTTGGAGGAAATACAGAGTAACTGCTTAAGGGCCTCTTTCAGGGGTGATAAAAATATTCTAAAATTAGATGAGGATGACTACATAATTCAGTAAATATACCAAAATATTATATTACACACCTTAAACAGGTAAATTTTATGAAGTATGCAAATTATATCTTAATAAAGTTATTTTAAAAAACTGTAGAAATGGACAGAGAGCTAGAAATTACACGGTCCATTTTTTACATTTAAAGACTGTTTTGGGGGTAAAAACAATTATTATCCAGTTGGTTAGTGTTAAGGTTTCTAGACTTCTGTTCAAGAGTACTTCCTGGTATATACTACTGAATTATGACTAATAAAATCACCCATTGGCATGAAAGAGTAGATGGAAGAAGAGTTTTTGGTGGAAAGACTTATTAGAATGCTCCAGCACTGGTACCAAATAAAGGTGAGGAGGGACTTTAAATATGTCCATGGTAGTCAGAATAAAGCAGTTGATACAGACAATAGATCTTCTGGAGGTAAATTCTTTTTGACTTTATAGCTGATTAATTATGAGGGGAAGCAGAGGGGAAAGAGTCATAGAAGAGTAAGATGATTGCGATCAAGTATTCTAAAGAAAGTATAAAAAAGATGAATTTATTTTTAACATGAGTTTGAGTCATCCATATAACACAAAGTGCAGACATTAAACATGAAGACGAGTCAACAGGTGATCATGGGCAGTGAAAGCACTGATGGGTGTGGCTGCTGCCAAGACAGTGCAGGGAGAAGAGACTGAGGACACAACACTGGGACTCCTACATATCAGAATAGAGAGAAAAGGGGAAGGGAAAGCAAAAGAAAGATTCCAAAGTAAAGGTGGGAAATTAGGATAGGTCAGCAAAAACAAGGGAGCACTCTAATTTAAGCCAGTCAAATATTATAGAATGGGTTTAAGAGTTTATCATTTAAGACCTATTAAAATACCAATGGCTTATTTCATAGACATAGAACAAACACTTCAAAAATTTATATGGAACCATAAATGACCCCGAATATCTACTGCAATATTGAAAAAGAAGAGTAAAGTAGGAGGGATCACAATTCCTGACACTAAACTATACTACAAGGCCACAGTAATCAAAACAGCCTGGTACTGGCATAAGAACAGGCACATGGACCAATGGAACAGAACAGAGAGCCCAGAAATAAACCCAAGTCTCTACGGTCAATTGATATTTGATAAAGGAGGCAGCGACATAAAATGGAGTAAAAATAGCCTCTTCAACAAATGGTGCTGGAAGAACTGGACAGCAACATGCAAAAAAATGAAAC